>OX453282.1:27940024-28082524 GCA_949710005.1 Ricordea florida | reverse complement strand
GCAACCAAGCCACCCCAGCAATTTTTCCTACAAATTATCCAATCAAGATGTGTAAACAAAAGTCTCTTCAAAATGCATATAATTTGCTCTATAACTGTACAAAACATATCAAGTTTGAAAAACAATCATCTTAGTCGGTAGAAACTCACCAAAACTCTGTTATTCACTGTCAAAACCAGACATTCAAAATTTTTTCGAAAATGGTTCGCCGATAGTTGCACTGTACAAATACTTACCTACAACTTAGTAGATTGTAACTTATACTTTGCGTGTGTTGGTAAGTTCTTGATGATATATTCTTAGGGATATTACAGTGCAGCTATCATGAAACTTGTTTTGATTTATAACTCTGAGACCGGCTAACGTTGGTAAGTGTAACGTTTCTCAGTTTCCTTTGACTTGGTTGCAATTACTAGCCTTTTATAGTTGGATATCTGGTACAAGTCTATGTCATCGATGTCATTCAAAATTTTAGCATGTAATGTAGAAGCAAGTGCTAACAGTTTTTAAACTATTTCTTGTTGACCCAATCAGAAAATTGGAGAAACTGGAGGAAAGAACCCGACGCATGTAAATGAAGTGGCGGGGTATTCTAAAGTTGCTCCCCGGGTGGGTACACTGAAACGAAGACCGAAGACCGTAAAACGAAGACCTCCCCAAATTTAACAAAAAGCACTGAAAATGCGGAACTTCAGAATACCCCGCCACTTCATTTACATACTGCTGAATAACAATAGAGTCCATTGTAATATGTCACGTTCTTCAGAAGAAACCGACACATGTAAATGAAGTGCGGGGTATTCTAAAGTTGCATGCTTACTTCAACTCTGTTTATTGTTTACTCGGTCTTGAAGTAACATTGAAGGTCCACCACTCGTTCAGCGCTGTTTTGAGTAAATTTCGGGGGGTCTTCGTTTTGTAGTTTTTCTGGGTTAATGTACTAAAGGAAGACCCCCGCGGAAATGCATGCTAACTTCAACTCTGTTTATTGTTTACTCGTTGTTGAGGTAGAATTGAAGGCCCGTGGCATTTTCAGTGTTCTTTCTGTTAAAGGTCTTCGGTCTTCGTTTTGTATCCACCCGACCGGTTCCGTCGCTGTGGCTGTCGCTGAGAAGATTGCTTCGGAGCTCTTATCGGTGATACGAATGAATTACCACTGTATGCTGCAGTGAGCTATCGTCTTACCTTACATCAAAGTCTGATTCAAAAATCAGTGTTGGAGCAGACACCTCCCCTGGTTTATTGCGACAAAGGAACGGAAGAGGTGAGCTGTTCTCATTGCAAAACTTCTCAAACTCATCAGCCATTGCAGATGGCAGGCAGGCGATGTTTGCTTGGAGATATCCCGCGGAAAACTGACAGCACGAGATATCTGTCATTTTGTTGTTTCGAAACTGAGCACGGGCTTCTTTCGGGAGAAATTCACTCAACTTACGCGTGTCGGACATCATTTACAACTCGGAAGCCGATTAGAGTAAGGGTAAAAGGTACTACGAAGCCCAGAGAACCTCTAAGTAGCAGAATGTTGACGAGGAGCGTTGCGTGACGGGGCAAATTAGCGGCTGCCAAGCGCCTTGAGGTTTTTGTTCCAGAGTATCAACTTTAGAGGTATCCGATCGATTAGCCCCCAAGTCGATTAGGCCCCAGTCGATTAGCCCCCACTAAGTCAATTAGCCCCCAAGTAAAAGTCGACCAGCCCCAAACGAAAATCTGTTTTCAACTTACTAGATTGCTCTTCTTAGAGTTTCTCGTTGTTTTACTAATGCTTGGAATTGAAGTCAATAATCATCGTTCGTTTGTTCGTCCGTTGAGGGTGACCGGGTCAGTTCCTTTCTTTAATCTTTATTTTTTCAAAATAATAAGCTCAAGCTAAATATCGAACAACATTTGCTTAAGTTTACGTTTAAAAACTTCATGACTTTTGCTTGGTTTAAGATCTTTAGAACGAGATTTTAGTTCTGAATGTTCATGAAGCAAAGAACATTTACAAGATACAGTTCTAATCGATCAGTTCAACTGATTTTTTCTCGACCGCAACAGGTTACAATTTCATCAACATCAAAAAAGTTTGGTTCGCGGACCATCGCAAGTTTGTTAGAATGCCGATGTCAGCGTCACGAGTAGATAACTTAGATCGCGAGTTTGTTCGATAATAGATAAGTTTTTTGACGGCTAATCGACTTTTAGTTTGGGGGCTAATCGACTTGGGGGCTAATCGACCTACAACCAAATTTAGATTTCTTATGCTAGTAATAGATCATGGGTGCGTTCCTATGGTATGATCTGAAATTGGATTTGTGATCCAAGATCACACGGATCATGGTAGATTAAAGGAACCGATGAATCCATTCAGGCTTCTTCGCAGCAACTTCGTTCCCAACGATGTTGCCTAAGCAGCTGTTACTACATAGGTGGTAACTCAACACTTCTCAACACCAACGGCTTCTAAGACTGTAAAACAACATTTCTTTCCAATTGGTAGGAGGGGAGAAGGAAGGAGTGTTGCGTGTCGACTGCATAACTAATTAGAGCAACAACAACAGTTTCAGATCTGTAAAAATTATTTAAATTAACCACGGCCCAACTTTAACAAGCGTATCTCAAGTAGGTTTCAGTTCGAAGGCTGCAGCCCCTTGAACAACTCAGAACTGAGTTTCAGTCTACACATGGTCTTCTGTTTCAAGATCTTTGGTTTCCCTTTCACTAAATATAGTAACTTGTTTTCTGTGAGTCTCACAACTCACTTCTTCGGAAAGCCCCACCTAGCATAATATCATTTACATTACAGTCGATTGCATCTACCCGTGAACGCACGCGCTCAAAACATGTTTTCACGTGATGTCAAACGTCTGAGTTTCAGGCGTCAAACTTTGAAGTTTTCCCGCCCAAATGTGAAGTTATCCTTCTCGGCACTGCTCAAAGGGAAGATGTTTTCAATATCAACAAGGAAGAAATTATCAAAAAGGTGTCCCACTTTCAAGCGATTTGCGGAATCAAGTAAAAGAACTTGCGCAGGATTATTGTTTTTCAGAAGTTGGCAGAAGATTACGCATCAGCAAGGGTGCAGTTTCAAAAATCGTTAATCGAGGGAACTTCACATTTGGGCGGGAAAACTTCAAAGTTTGACGCCTGAAACTCAGACGTTTGACGTCACGTGAAAACATGTTTTGAGCGCGTGCGTTCACGGGTAGATGCAATCGACTGTATATTCATTTTACAATATTTGATATAAAACTTGTTTCAATTTCTAACACCGTCATCGAGTTGTTGAATACTCCACGAGGTATAATGGAACGGCCTAAAAAATAAGAAGAAAAACAAGATAAATAAGGACCTACAAGCGACTAAATAATATATTCCCCTTTTCTGTAATTTACTGTTGATTCTGCTATCAATAGAGTTTAAAACTGTAGGAAGACAGCACCCCTATGCTACTATCTATTGGAGGGTAAAAGGGTTAAGGGGAAGGTTGGGTAAAGAAAAGGTGAACGTGTGAAAGGCCCAACCAATCGAACTTAACCACACATTGTGTAACTTTGTATCTAATGAAGTGGGTACCAGCAACATAATTCTGAGGGTCACCCTACGATGAAATATTCTCGATATTATACAGGTAGAATAACAATACCCCTTAGTCCTTCCTTATTTTTACCTGTAGAGGGTCAAATACTACATACTCTTGTTGTGGAGTGTGACGTAGCACAGGCGATGATACACGACCACTTGTCTGAAATGAAGAAAACAATATAGTTCAAAATAGCATGGTATTAAATACCACAGCAATATAAGACGCGGCACGATGTGACAGATCAATACTGCCAACCATAATGGTTTGATTACTTTTTAATTCCAGTCAGGTATTTTAGTGCCATTACTTGGTAATGTGAGGGCAGAACAAAACTGCTACTTTGTTATTTACTTTACTTACCAAAATGGAGTCAAATCCCGCTGGTGGTAATTCCCTTGAGTTCAACAGAAAAGCAGATTGAGAATTAGAATCATAGAAGTAGATCGTTCAGGCAATGATTTCGGGTTGTAACCTTACTCCATAATTTGGTATCCCTAATTCTTATTAGTTCCACAAAAGATGGTCGCTTATTTCTATAACCGTATTTGACTGCACGCTTAATGAACTTATCTATCTGAGAGAAGGTATTTCCCGTCCTAGGTACAGGCCCAGATCTCAAAACTGGTAATAGTTCTTTCTTGCATGTTGGGTTTTGGGACTTCAGTGGTAGATTAGTGAACTGTTATTGAGTTGATAATTTTTTCAACTCGCATCATCTGTTTGCTTGATAATGTTTTGATATTGTAAGGAGAAGATGTGTATTGATCACTGCTTGGGTTCACTGACAACTTGCCGGGGGGGCTTACCTGTTACGATCCTGAACAACAACAGATTCAGTCAGACCCAGGCCAACGTTGGCTAACAGCAACTTCCCAGGCTATAACACAAAAGATTCAAAACAATTGATAAACAGTTACTGAACTTATCAAATGTGTCACAGATGACAATGACGGTGTTTCATCAAAGAAAAAAACATGAAGAAGATGCAATAACCACATTCTAACATGTCGTACCGAGTAATAAAACCTACATATATTTTCTCAAAAAACTATATTCGCGCGATTTTCTATTCGCGCTAAGAATCTTCAACATACCGCTGAAAACAAAGCCGCCTGACAAGCGTGCATGGAGAAATAAAGACCTTTTCCATAAGAACTGCGAGTAAAATCTGAAATGAAAAAAGAGGAATTCGGAACTTAATTTACAAATGACAAAATGAGTTCGTTAATATTACTTACTTAATATTTACCAGTTACGCAAACCTTGTTTAGTGAATCCTCTCTTCATGATCCTTTCAACTTGCTCCTCGTCTGAGCCACCACAAAAATAAAGTTGCGTGCACATAACAGGATCACCAAGCTTCTGTGTTCTAGAATCGAAGCTTGTTTCCATGAATGCCACGTGACAGGACTCCACCTTACAAAGAAAAACATGCATGTGAGTTCTAATTCCTTTTGAAAATGAATTACAAACCACGATAAGGTGAATTTACTTCCGGCTAAAATATAGAAATTACCTTACCTTTCTTATGCTGTCTATTGTGACATTGCTGTAGTTTTTAGAGGAAATTAAGCTTTGTTTTACTTGTTGAGCAAGCTGTCGTTCACTGTGGCTTGTTATAAATGAAGAAACCAAATCTTCATCTTCTGTACCAAGAAAAAAATATAGATCAACATAACTATCTGGGCAACTGTGCACCTACCCCTCCCCTAACCAAACATTAATGCAAACTTTTTAAAAACTTATCTTAACTTGTTGGGTTGGGGGAGGGGTAGGTGTACAGTTGCCCAGATAGTTACATTGATCCTGATCTGGGCAACTGTGCACCTACCCCTCCCCTAACCAAACATTAATGCAAACTTTTTAAAAGCTTATAACTTGTTGGGTTAGGGGAGGGGTAGGTGTACAGTTGCCCAGATACTTACATTGATCCAAAAATACAACTAAGGCAAAGTCTCCATAGACAGAAAACAGCATTCATTTTTAAAACGCAAAGTATATAATAAAGTCTTTCAACTCCTCACAGTTGGGTCACACCTAAAAAAGAAACAAACAAACAAATAGAAAGAAGCACCTTCTGGAACATCGCGAAAGTCTCCCTGGGAGATAGCTTCCAGGTCCAGTTCGGGATCAGCCATGTGTCTTTTACTTAGCATTTGTGCAAGTGCTTCATAAACATCCTCATCATCTGAAAATAAAACAAATGAGTTGTGACATAAATACTGTATGAAATATGTGTTATTGATCGTGTTTGACGCCAAGATGGATGAATATTGGATTCGTTCTTTTTTTTTTTTGCATTTTATGGACCGTGATGTAACCAAGGTCAATAAAAGTGCAAAAAAAAAAAAAAAAAAAAACAAGAACAATACATCCAGCAACCTTCACCAAACAAGCTAGGTCATTAGAGCATTTTCATAGGGCCATTTTGTTTTATGGTAAAGATCTTGTATATATATTCACCACGAGTCTCCAACTACGTACGACACGTTAAATCAATGCACCATTCAATTACATCAACGTACATACCATTCAATTACGTACAGGGGACTCGTGGTGGGGATATACATGAGATCTCTGACTGTAAAGGGAAACAATTACATACAATGGGACTCGTGGTGGATATATACATCATCATCATCATTATCTTTATTTAAAACACTGAATCTCATTCATAAAAATGCTTTTCCAGAGGGCCGTGCAAAAATCATACAATAAATCAAATATTAAATATAAATAAATATAATAATTAAAATGCTACTAAATTACAAATGTGATATAAAAGATTTCTGGCTTGTTTGTCATTTACTAGTATTAGACAGACTATTCCAGAGAACCACCCCTCTATAATGGAAGCTGTAAGACCAGCTTCAGTATATGGTCTTGGTAAAAACAAATTAAGTGCTGAATTTCTCAGATTATAGGAATACATAGAGTTTTTCTTTAATTTATACATTATTGTCCCCAAATGCCTGAGATCTACATGAGATCTCGGCCTGTTTTGTTTTGTCTTGTTTTGAGGGGCAAAGCAGGAAATCTAGAGAGGGTAAGATAGGCCCATCTCTCCTGCTTGTGGAAGCTGCCATATAATAACAATGCATATTTATTGCTTCTCAGGATGAAAAGGTGTTAAGCTTACTGTCATAATCCTGATCACTAACTACACCATCTTGAGCTTTCATCTTGTAACCAAGTAACTCTTTCTCTACAAAAGTTAGAGTTAACATGATATAGTGTTTCATCACAAATCAAACAGCAACAAGAGCGTGGAAAATACAATGTGTATGCATCAGAGTATAGATTCTGACATTGCATAAACTCAAAGCAAATTTATGCAAAGTTACATTTTTCTACATTCTGAGTTTTTAACACTTTTGGATTTACTTCTCAATACTGCAAAATACCTTAACATGCCATTTACTTAAGAACCTAAAGGGTTAACTAAAAGATGCAAGACTGTTCAGTTGCTTTAATCCAAGAACTGAAAAATACAGTTATCAGAGCATTTACAGTAGTTTCATGTTCCAGTTGAAGAAAAAGATATACAAGGAAACAGAGGGCACATACCAAGTTGATACTTTTCTTTTTCAAGTCTCTCCTTGGCATGAGTAAGGGTTTTAATGGCTTCGTCTTGTGTGTCAACCTGAAAAACCCAAATAATGATTGTTTCATTTCACTTCCAGAAATTTCTAAGCCATAAAGAATTGAAGAAAACTTCTGTATTATTTTTACCCCCTGCCCCTCCACTTTCACTCCCATCCATCCATTACATGGGCTCTTGTTTCAACTTTATATCACTGCTATATATATATTCAACTTTATTCATCTGGGTAGAAAGAAATTGTGAAGAGTTTAACTGAAGCTCAATAAAATATTCACCCAAGCATTCAACAGCTCATTCTTGAACATTTTTGATACTTTATGTACCTCATGAAGATATCATTTTTGTGCTTACCATGGCCTTTAACGTCTTGATTTCATGTTGCAGCCGAACCATACAAGTTGTCTGAGCTTGATATGCTTCAAGACTCTTCTCTCTCCTATACAATAGGGAAGTTTCTAAATTAAATCGTTAGGGACTGCTTATTTTTTACGAGGAAGGGGGGGCATGCAAAACAAAACCGCCTTTGAGGGGGGCAATCCCAAAAAAATAAGGAAAAAAGGGGGGGGGGTCACCTGAAATTATTTTTGCAATACTTTGAAATGGCATAATGTATTAACAGGAACACATCAATGAAATTGCTGCTTCAAATGGGGGCCAATGTGCAAAAAATTGGCAAGCTCAGAGGGGTCACATTATTTTTAAGTGGTTCTTGCTGAATCACAGCAGGCCCCCCTCCCTGGTAAAAAATGAGTGGTCCCTGAAATCAAACTTTTTAATTACTGGCAGGCCTTCTAGAGATGCACAGAAAAGGTTGTTTTAGTCCAGAAAACTTCTCTCCTTGGTGGAAAACAGTAGAAATTCAAAACCCAGGTCTAAAACCAATTGGTCTCTTGTAGTTTGTACTCTTGCACCAACACAAGTATAGTGGAAGTGATCAAGGGAACCATTTCAAAAAATATGCTTTTGAAATCTGCCAATGGCAGAATTGGATGCTTAAACATGTGCCAGGTGATGGACTTGTCACTATTCAAAACAGTAGGTACTTTCCGAGGTTAAAATAAATAGTGGTATTATAGTTAAAAGCAGATAAAATGTAGAAAAAAGAAGAGAAGGAAGAAATTGCAAAGATAATTTCATTCTTCTTTACCATTTCTTTATTTCATCATCCATTTCTTTAAGTTCCTCTTCACTCCTGAATACACCAGAATAGTCAGAACCTACATACAAGAGCACAATGTTGGTTGGAACACAGGCATGTACAATGTTAATGTTTTAGATCCTGTGGGGGTTGCGCCACACAACTGTACAGTAAGAAGTAATATCCATATTTAAAGGCCTTTTAGGTAGTTACCATTGCGCATAGAAAGTCAAACCAAAGAATTGTTACACTGACCAGTAAATGGTGGAAGATAGCACATTAGAATGCTATTTGTCCAGTGGTCTGTTAACTCACTGAATTTAACAAAAATAGAGTAACAAAAGTCAGTCAGAAAAATAACCAGTTAGAGTTACTCAATGTAACCAAATGGCAACTCTTTTGTTACACATTTAGACTGCTCAAAAATTGGAATTCAAATAACTATATGTTACATATGCAAATTTAGAATTTGATGATAACCATTAACCTTACCTAAACCTGCTGCATAATACAACATCATCAGTAAAACCACTTCTTTTAAAAAAATCAACAGCATCATTGTCAGCAAACACAGCAATTGTGTCATAGGGACCAATCACAGTGGGATCCTTCAGAGTCTGATAAAAACAGGTTAGTTAGAGTTCAGATATATGCTAATATAAAGAATACACAATACTGTTATCTAAGGGGGGTACGTTAGGCGTTTTTGGGTGGGGTGTGCCGCTGGGACCCTGGAACCCTTAGCCTATACTGGACCTAGGTCAGCTGAATTTTGATACTTTATACTAGACTAAACTCCCAAAATCCCTCTCTATACTAGAGGCAAAATCCAGGCAAAAGTGTCCTATTCCAAAAGTCCTAATTTTGAACAAGAATTTTCAATATTCAACCCCGTATTCAACATTGTCGCCTCGTCTGTAAGTCATCAGTCACACGCACATAAGCATTATGAAGAACAATGAACTATTTAATTTTAGCCAGTATAAAAACCACAGATTTCTGTCTGAATCCTAATTGTTGACAGTTCATAATATCCAGCACTGTTTCCAATTATAGTCCTCTACTCTGGGCACCTATCAACGCTTTCTTTGCTATTAAATAATTGAGTTGTGATTTTAATTTTTTGGGTGGAAATTTCCGGTTTCCCTAGTCTAGACTAAAATCATCAACCAATTCATCAGTTTTCTGGAAAATGATACCCTATTCTAGATCCAAACTTTCTGATTTCTATACCCTATCCAAGACTAAACTGCTTGAAAACCATACCCTTCACAGCAGCACATACCTGTATAGCCATTATATGGCAGTACCCCCATCAGGAGTGTTATGTTGTAAAAAAAGGGGGAAAATTGAAAGAAATAAGCAAGTTTGATCCCTCATTTTGCAAGATACAATGCTCTGATTAGTACAAGTGCTCTTTTCAGAAGAATCAGAAATCGGTCTTTGAGAAACAACTCTTAACACAGCTGGATTCAGTTGTGCAAAATTTCTCATTTGTCTCACGACACAATCACTTGGATGTGGGTCAAAAAAGATTCTTGCGAAAATGTTTGACACCTCATATGTTCACCAGCATTGCGTTTTTGTGGTCAGCAAAACTGATAAGTGCTTAACTAATAGAATTCAAGAGGGTAATACTACAGTGACCATAGTACATCCTGATCTTACCTCCAAAAGAAACTTCCCTAAACCTGACTTTCTGCATCTTTTTCTGACTGCCAGCAAGTTGAGCTGCATCACTTTTTCTGATGGCTTGCGATGAGTGATACTAAATTAACACAATCAAACAATAGGAAAATTAGGCAGCAACAAAACCATGTTTTTATGATTCAAAAATATTAACCTGGCCTTCTTTTTACAGTGATAACTGACAGCTAATGTTTGTCCCTTACCTGTATGATCGCTCATATGTTGCTGCTCCCACAATCAGTGATTCAATGCCTATTGACTTACATGAAACTGAAGAAACAGGAATTCCAGGTTTGAATTAAGGCAAATTAAATAGTTAAATAACAACAGCATTTGCCATTTAAGAATATTAAAAAAGATCATTACCAGGAGGTGGAGGATGATTTCTGTATTATTCTCCAGATAGGTTACACTTTTTTAGTGGAAAAATAAGAATAAAATTAGGGTTGAAGCTTATATGCAGGTACTTGTAAGGATTTTGACACTCTTTTGTCATTAATATGCACAAGGTCTTTTAACTCATGTTTGTACATAAGATGCCCAAAAAAACTTGCCTTTGATTACTCTGAACATTTTCATGTTTGTATTTTCATGTTTGGCCAAAAATAAACTTGACTGCTGTTGATTTCAAATTTTGCTTTGCTTATCCACTTTCTCAACCTCACTGCTTTTTTTCCATGAAAACCAATTGAAAGTTTGGGATGCAGCCCTGGGTTTATATGGTAAATAAGAAATGTCATACCATTGTCACTTCCACTTTGTCTCTCTGTTCTTCTTTTCTTTGCTGCTTCAACAAAAGCGTCTGCTCCTTTAGAAAAGTCCTCTTCTTCATCATCACTTTGTTAGACAAATAATATTCATGTTAACTGATTACAATAAAAATACAAACCTTACTAAGTAAATTTGCACTGTAAAAAAATGTTGTATCAGTCCAGTAAAAGATGAACCAGTAGCCTCACAGTATTAACATAAAAATTACAGAGCAAGCTAATGATGATCTCACCAGCATTCCTCCATACGAAGTGTATCACAGAACTATTTCTACATAGATGTGAATTTCCACGAGTGCCAAATCAATATGTTAATGGACCTCCATAACAAATCTGGTATGAATTCTGAGATTATTTTATTTACTGAAGCTACTAAAATATTTTGTTCTATTTGTTAGTTGAAAACCTACAATTATTGTTGACAATGGTACATCTTGCTTCTATACATGTACACTGCAAATGTATGTAAAATGCTTTAAATATAAGCTTTCCTCTAAGAACCTTGCAGCTGATGCTTCACTATCATCAGTGTCGCTGAACACTCCATCAAACTTTCTGGGATCCTCCTTCTCTTTCTCTTCGTTCCCATCTTCATCCTTTGTCACTGAAATAAGCCGAGTAAAACTACTATCTTCTGTGAGACTGTTGGCGAGGCCCACAGCACTGTCACATCTGCAGCAGCTGATCTGTGAAGTGCACTTCTCGCAGACAGTTTCTGTCTTTTCACGGGCAACTTTGTCTTTTACCTTCAGTTTATCACTCCATGAAACTTGCTTGTTCACTTTTTGCCTTGATATACTTTCATCTAGGATTTCCGAATCAGAAGTCGAAGAGATTGTACCTTTCGTTTCTGTCTGATCTCGTTCATTATCTGACAGCTCATTCTCATTGAATTGATCAACAAAGATGATTTTTTCTTTTTCTATAGGTGCTTTTCCATTGCCATCATCTTTTGAGCTCAATCCCTTCAGTTCTTGTAGGACATCTACAGGAATGAAAGAATAAAATAGTTGCATGAAAACTGAAATAGTAAAATACGACTCATACATGTCATTGTCTACCTTGAAAATTTCGTAGCAGGATCAAAGTCTTTGCCCATTTTCCACAAACTGTGGCATAGAGAACTTCAGGTGTGATTTCCGGAAGACAGTGGTCGTACAATGCGACAACAGCATGAAGTAATTCTTGATTTGAAACCTGCAAATTACACAGGGGGTATTAGAGCCCTTAGTTACGAAGCCCCATGTAAACAAACACGCAAAAGAGAAAAACTGATTTTCCTTGCCCCTTCAACTGCAGTAATTTTGGATTCCAGTAGTCTCCTAAATTCTACTAGTACAGGCTGTACGCGAATTTTTCTTTTGATCTTATGAGAGTAAAAACGGAAATTTGAAGGCATTTGCCAGCAAATCGAATTCACCGCCATCTTGATTTTTATTTTGCGCAAGTTGTCCGCTGATTTCAGCCCGATGTCATCGCGGCGACCCGGCGACCATTTCATGGAGTATGCGTATAGAGAAGTTATCCATGTGACGCAATATGGCGCCGAATATTACATTTATGGTTTGTTTTATTTGTTTTGGTCGCCTTTGACGGTTTCTTCTCCTCAACAAAATGCTACCCACCTTAGAGAATTCTGAAGGGAAGGGGTGGTCCCATTGATGAAGCGATACCTCAATTGCCTAGAATTAACCTGTTAACTAGTCAACATGGCAGAAATATTTCGATCGGCCTTCAACTACATAAGCCAAACCGGGAAGTCGGAGAATGACTTCGTTGGTCAGTACGTTGAATTAGGTCCAGTCCAACTAAAAATAAGAAGAGTTATCGCAGAAGGTAAGAAATACTTTCACTGAAGTTTTGTTAGGTTGGGTTAAAAAGTTCTAAGAAACTTTACATTTTTTTTCTTATTTTATACAGGAGGGTACGGATTTGTTTATGTGGCTCAGGACACGTCTACGGGGAAAGAATATGCGTTGAAGGTAAATTCCCTTGCCTTTGGGATATTTTAAAGTATTAGCAAATCCTATTCTTCGTTTTAGGTGAAAGAGAAAGTGAATTGAAGTATGAAAAGACAACTTGCAAATTTGTGAATTTGGATGATCATTCACCATAGCGGGAGTTCCGGCCCCAGTCGTGATAGGAGACGGACCACTTTCCCGAAACAGTCTTCTGTCACTTTGTTTCTCTTTGGTTTGTTTGTTTGTTTTGTTCTTTATTCAAGGCGTTGTACTGACCTTAGATACCTGTGAAAAACGGGAAACGAGGCTGGGTGCTAATTAACTTTTTCTGCCTTTAGGATGGGCGCTTATTCGAGGTTGGCGCTAATTCAAGGTCGGGCCCTTATTTGAATAAACATAGTACTTACGGCGTTTTCTTGTTCTGAGGCTGTTCTTTTTTTTTGTTTCAGCGGCTCATGGCAGGCGATGAAGCAGCAAATAAAGCTATTCTGAATGAAATAACAGTTCTTGTATCCTTTATAATACATTTCCTCTAGAAACAGTGTAATACACTGGTATATTTTGCGTTGTATCTTGACCTTATATGGCAAAATGATGTAATAGTGGAATAATGAATGTTTTTTTGAGAATTGCTACTGAGATATTTGGGGTAGAAGGGTTAAACATTCTAAAGGTTTGTTGTCCTAAGCATCAAGTAGAAACGCCTACGTGGACATCCTAATATTGTACAGTTCTACTCAGCAGCATCTCTTGGTGAAAAGGAAACAGATCATGGCATGTCTGAATTCCTCATTTTAACAGAGTTCTGTAATGGTAAGAGACTTCATGGCTTTATTGATATACTAAATAGCAGTTAAATCCAGTATATCCCATAGCCAGTAGTGTTTGCTCTGATAGTCATCTGTCAACACTTTTTTGTTGTCAAACCAGGGTCCAGGTTTTAAGTGGTAATTCCCGGTTTCCCTAAGTGTTGCTTTCCTGGTTAGTTGAGCACATGGTGTCTTTCACCAGAGTTCACCACTTAACCATGCAGTGTAAGGACACTCAGCAAGATTCAGTTATTGGTTTATTGAAAATTAACCGGCTGGACCACTGAGTACACTGATTACATGTATGGTAAAAACTGAAAACAGGGAGGTGATAGTCTAAGTTACGCACATGACGTGAGTGTAAAACAATGAAAAGAAAACATAATTTGTCTAAAAGACTGAAGCAAGTGAATACTCACATCTGGTCTGTTCTCCAGGTATTGAAAGGAAAAAGATAGGACTCCTTGTAGAAAGAAAAAATTCAGATAATCTTCATTCCTTGTTACAATACGTAAACAAACTGAAATGCTATATCTAACTACTCCTATGGAAATGAGAGATAACATAACTAAGTAAAAATCTACTTGCAGACTAATACAAATGCTGCAATCTGATTAAGTGAGCTACTGCAGACTATCAGCCATTAGACTGCACTTGGTTGAAGATTGTTTTCAAAATGGTGCTGTTAACGAAGTTTCGTAGGAAGATTTAGTATTTTGGTGTTTTTTTCACCAACACAAGTCATGATTTGTTTATCATGATCTTTACTAAAACAACTAGATTATTGGCTCTTGATTTCTATTAAACAATTAGATTATGAGCTCGAGATTTCTATCGCGTGATAGAAATCTCGAGCTCATAATCTAATTGTTTTAGTATAAATCTACTAGTCGTTCAAAACTTTGTCTTTTCTGGAACAGCCTCGACCAGTAAACTGTCTAAATCTTCTTCACGGACACTTCGAAAACGCGAAGAAGCGGCCGCCATTACGCTACTCACTATCTATCACAGAATAGATAGTGGGTAGTGTAGCCAATCAGAGCGCGGCATTTGTGATAGAATGCTAGTAGATTTATACTAAAAGGTGATAGTTGATGAGGTCTTCACTATCACCCCATAGAAATCTCAAGCTCATAATCTAATTGTTAAAAGACGGCCTGCTGGCAAAATAAGAGTGGAAATGACAGCCAAAAAAAAAACAGAATCTTAGTTTCTATGTACAGCACATTGAGACTAAAATCTCTCAACGTGCTATCTCAACATCAAATTCAGAAAGCCCTCATGGTTTTCAAGTCTTTAAACAGTCTTGTTCCCCAATATCTCACGTCTAAATTTGTAAAGCGAAACAAATCAAACTTTTTTCTTATGGACTCAGGTGAACAAACGTTTTGTTCCCTTTCCGAGAATGAACTATATGAAAAATAGTTTTAGTTACAGCGGTGCAATCCTTTGGAACAGCTTTCCTTGTAACTTTAGAGAGTCTGGCTCATTAAATCAATTTAAATGTCTTCTCAGTCATAATTTTTAAACACATGGCATTCATGGAAATATGTTTACAAGCAGCATATTGTTGTAAGTTAAGATAATATTAGGATTAGGATTTTAGATTTTAGGATCTTAGTCATCTTATTAATATTTGTATTGTACCTGATGAATTTTTTACTGTGTATAAATAATGATTAAAGAAAGAAAGAAAGAAAATCTTCAACTAAATGACCAGTTTCCTGGCAAAATTAATAATACCCTTTTTTATACCTAAATTATTTGATTTCTGTACCCTATTCCAGAATAAACCTCTTGAAAACCATACCCTTCACAGTGGCACATACCTACATACCCCATATAACTGCCAATCAGTTATCTCAGTTCCAAGGTAGAGCATAAGACTATCTTGTGGGAGGTCATGGGCTCAAACCTTGACCAGACCATCACTCAGGGTCCTTAATATCTAAGGAGAAAGTGTTGTCTTCATGCAATGGACATCTGTAAATGGTTGGACTTTCTAGTCTTCTTTGGATCAGGATGATAAACCATAGGTCCCATCTCACAACCCTTGGTTGTAATATCTTTGTGGGATGTTGAAGAACCCACATTGTTCACAAAGAGTAGGTGATGTAGGTCCAGGTGTTGCGGTCTAGTCCTTGTGAATGTAATTTCATCAGATGTGTGGGTTGGGTGGATGGGAGAGATCAAACATAGATTTATAGCAGGCTGCCAGGGGCAGCTTTACAAGCTGATGTCCAATCTCACCCCAGAGTAAGATTTGTAAACCAGCATAAACAAGTAGTAGATATGTGCGGTACATAAAGCATTACCATAACCATGTAATATGGTAGTGCCTTTCTCTTTTGTATCAGACTCTACTTCCATTAGTACAACACAAACTTAACAACAGAAACTTAAATATTCTGTAAAACATTAACTGTTATTCAGTAACCTGGGGTGAAATCATTGGCAGATTCATTTAAAACTTGTTTTTTACAACTGCTAGGCGGTGAATTGGTCAAGCTTCTTCTGGAAAGATATGGTCAACCATACCCACCTCAACAGGTTTTAAAAATCTTCTACCAAACATGTCGTGCTGTTGCCCATATGCACAAACAAGAGCCACCTGTGATACATAGAGACCTGAAGGTACGGTTGGCTTTAAATACTGACTCGCTGAAATACTCTGAATTAGAGTATTAATATTAAAAATTATTTTAGAGGCAAACAGAAGCAAATCTCACAAAACTTCTGTATATTAACCTATGCTGTTCAGAATTTTGGGCATATAGATGCAGAGCTAAAAATTAACTCCAGTGCTTGGTGGCCAGTTGGGCCAGTTACCTTGAATTCTTAGTGGCCCATCCCAAAATGAAGTAGCCCTCGATTTTTTTTTTCAGTCACTTGGCAATCACAAAATCAAAATGGCGTCTATATGTTGTGAACGTGGATTGCTCGTGAAATCACTGTTAAAACAGCTCGGAATTTCCACTTCAGAACTAAAAATTCAGTAGTAAACTACATGTTGAGTTTTAGTTTTAACTTTGTACTTTGCATAATCTACATTGCAACTTTTCGAAATTCTGTAGCCTAGTCGTACATCGGGCATTCAAACCTTGACTTTTGGTAGCCCTGGTCAGTTTAAACTCGCCACTGGCGACCATGCGACCGCCATGCGATTTTTAGCCCTGTAGATGTAAAGTACTGCTTTAGCTTTTCTCAAGTGCACTGACTGTTTCTGCACAATGAGCAAGGTGGTACCCAATAGATTCTTCTTTTTACTGAATCAGGAATGTTATTGTACTACTCATAGTAGTTAATGGCTTTCAGTTTTTTAAGGAATTGTGTATTAATAGGACTTTTACTCATAAGTCATTGCAAATGAAACTGTACATGATGATGACTTGAGTGAAAATGTTAAAATGTAGTCTGAGTTATTTTTTTTTTGTTTTCCTCTCTGTAGGTTGAGAATCTTCTCATCAGTTCACGTGGTCAGATAAAGTTGTGTGACTTTGGCAGTG
Organism: Ricordea florida; assembly: GCA_949710005.1. Classification (NCBI taxonomy): domain Eukaryota; kingdom Metazoa; phylum Cnidaria; class Anthozoa; order Corallimorpharia; family Ricordeidae; genus Ricordea; species Ricordea florida. The sequence continues at coordinate 28,065,479 of OX453282.1, read as the reverse complement.
CAACAACAAATCAGCTGTTTCCAGATGAATCATGGACTGCACTCCAGCGCAGTCTTGCTGAAGATGAAGTAATGGTTTTATTTTTGTAGAGTATTTTACAAGTGTCAGTTTATGGTTTCCCAGTCCCAAATCAGTAGTAGGCACAGATTGTTAGTGCAGTATTTAGCAGGTTGAATTGAATAGATGGGGGGTCCAGGGATTAGAATGTATTATAACCCTGGGAATATCCTGTTGGTAGACTAGAATCGTACCCGGGGAAAATGTCAAAAAATCTATGTTGTTGCTTTGTGCTAATGAAACAGGGTACAAGTCCCAGCTCTATGGGTATCTGAATCTTTCCCTTATAGCAACACAGTAGTCATGAGGGCTTTTTGTGGCTCTACATAACCTTAACCTGTTAATGAGTATTGTTTTGTTGTTTAGCTGCAACGGAACACAACACCTATGTATCGTGCACCAGAGATGGTGGATTTGTACAGCAACATGCCAGTCACAGTAAAGTCAGACATATGGGTGAGAAGAATTCTATTACCATGATGATGTTTGTACAATTGAAGGGGTGCCTGGCATTAAGCCCCAAGTGACCACTGATCAACTCATCAATTCTCCTTTTCATTTACCCTTTATTTACATGAAAACTGAAAGAGAATTTGATAGTGGATCAAGAATCACTTAGGGTTTTTATTCCACACATTCCTTCAATTGTTCTTTACCAAATTTAGCTATAGTCTGTATAACATCATCTTTTATATGGCCTGTTAACCTGTTTCTTTTTGTTTTAAAGGCTCTTGGCTGTGTTTTGTTCTTTCTGTGTTTTATGGAGCACCCGTTTGAAGACTCTGCTAAGCTGAGAATTCTTAATGCAAAGTATACAATCCCTGAAAGTGACACCAAGTACACTGTGTTTCATGATCTTATAAGTGAGTATTGGTTTTATATTCCTAATAATATGCACGAAAAAATTACTTGATTCTGATTGGCGGAGAGCAATCAAATGTATATATATATATATATATGAACTTTTCATATATGTACATTCATTTCTTGTGAAAGATGTTTTTTTTCATTGCTGTCACTGGCAAACTCATAAAAAGAAAATCTGAGTTCTCTCAATAGTTGAACCTACAATTTTTCAATATTACCAGTTCAGATGCCGTACCACTCGGCTAAAGGAAACTTGTAGGATCAAGTCCATTTAACTATGTTCATGGGACAGACATCCTGCGTACTGCGGGATTTGATTTTGTAGGAGAGCCTTTTCTATAGTAAAGACATAGGTCATTTATTTCTTTAAAAATAGTTTTTGTTTTCTGTGCTGAGGCACAGTAGTGTAGTGGTTAGCATGTCAGACTTCCGAGCAGGAGGTTTGGAGTTCGAGCCCTGGTGCTGGCACTGTGTTGTTTCCTTAGAAAACAAGAAACTTTGCTCCACACTGTCTCTCTCCACCCAGGTGTATAAATGGGTACCGGCGATACAATGCTGGGGGTGGCCCTGCGATGGACTAGCATCCCATCCAGGGGGAGTAATATCGCAACCGGGATAAGCTACGGTTGTGTGGGCCTTAAAGGCTCTTGTGCAACTTTTGCCTGTGCTGAAAGGTGGCCAGAAACAGTCTCTACTCATGGCCAAAAATGAATGCCACAGTCTTCAATATCAGAGTGGTTTAGTGAGATAAGAATAGTCAAGACACTCTGTGGTGTCTTATATGAGGGGTATGAATCTTATTAATGGACATCTCTCAACATATCTCAGATACTGTTAAGTAATAATTGTATGTAACTAGTTTTCATAGTATATAGTATTTCCTTTGTTTTAAATCTGTACATATTTTTTCTGTTTATGCGCTCCAGCATTTCTGTGAAAAGCCAGCTCCCACTTCCCATGGCTTCTCTTAATTGTACAATTTTCTGTGACTGTAAACTGTACAGTATGTGAGAAATATGTGGTCTAGTGAATGTCATGCATAGTAGAGAATGAGTGTATATTTCCCTGATTAATACAGAATACATGCTACAAGTTCATCCCGACAAGAGACCAAATATAAAAGAGGTGCTAACAGGCCTTGAAGCTATTGCCATTGCCATGGATGTTGATCTTAAAGGAAAAGTGGTAAGAGATGCGTTGTATTATTGGAATGCTTGCCTTTGTCGTCCAACCTATGCTCAGTTTACATGTGGTTTTCTATATTTTCTATTTTCTTTGTCTCACATTTTTTACTTCCAGAAAGAGGATGTCCCAGGGTCCCCAACTGAAAGATCTCCATCAGGTTTGTCAAGACAACAGTATTGCCAGCTTGTTGTACCTTGAATTCATAGTATTGTTACCTTTATCATAAATCCTCTGTCAAGTCACATGGGCGGCTCATTTATTTAACTTATCTTTTCTGGGTGTCTTCATAAAGGGAAGTGGATTATTAATTTAGACAAATGCCAAATATAGGCTTACTCTATTTGAAGACCTGTACTTTTGTAGATTTTAGAGTTCCCACACCCTCACTTTTTTGCATTAAAAAATCTAGAAACTCTCAAAAGACAAATTATTGTATAAACTGACAGGAGAGCTGGTTACAAGGCTACCACAGTCTTGTAACTGATGATTTCATGACTGTTAACTATTCTGTGAATCATTGAACGGTGCATTAAGGTGAATAAATTATAGTAGTTAATTCCATCAGGGAACTGCGTCTGTTAGAGAACTTGTGATAAGTTTATTTTACAGCTGTCAATGATCCTTCTCTTTTGGTAGGAAGCGTTAGTGTTCCACCCACAACACAGTTGTCCGGAGGATCTGCTTTGTTTGGGGGTGTAGTGAAAGGTGCTAACAGTCTGTTCAGTAATATAAAGGACATGTCCAACAAAGTCATGCAGTCTGTAGCAGGGTAAGATCTCAGTTCCTCTTCAACCCTTAATTGCAGCCTGGTTTGGGAGAATTGATAATTTGAGCAGTCATCTAATACAAAATTGCTGTTGACTGAATTTAACCAGTTGATAGTTTTATGGTAGTCTGTAAAATTGGGTCCAGAAAGTAAAATGTGTATAGTCTTTGACAGTTGTTTTTTAGGTGTTTTATATATATTTATTATATCTCTCAGTTAGTACGCGCGCTGTGATTGGTCAATTTAGCGGGCCGTACTTCACTGTACGGCCCGCTAAAGTTTGTTTTGGTCGCCAAAATGACTCCAGAGATATAATAAATATCTTATTAACCTCATTTTCTCGCTCCGTACTGTAAAATACGGATCTTCGTTTTTTCCCGTCGATTTATGGCCCGCGCGCTTTGCGCCTGGGCCATAAATCGACGGGAAAAAACTTGGTCCGTATTTTACAGTACGGACCTCGAACTTGATTAATAAGAGGTATATATACTTCTCGCTATCTTTCATATTTTTTGTTTTCTAGTTATGTCAAGAATGACCTTGACCTGTCATACATTACATCTAGGATAATGGGTATGTTATAGCAAAATGAATTATTATTATAATGTTGTTTTATAGTATAGAATTATGTAACAATATAATGAGAGAAACTAAACCTTCACAGTATATTGAATGTTATACTTCATTTGGAGATACAGTAAGTGCTAAGTAAATCTGTTATGAGAGAGAAAGTGGATTAATTGCCTATGAATTTACTCAGTACATTCCACTTGATGTATCCTGCTGGCTTTTAGCCCCTTTGCTCTTTGTAGCTAAAATGATATTACTGAACAAGTGTGTCAGATGGTTTTGCGTCTGTTATGATACTCTTGTATCTTCTGTTTTCAGTCATGTCGTTTCCAGCAGATGGTATAGAGTCAACATACAAGAACAACGTTGATGATGTGAGAGATTTTTTAGAAGCTAAATATCCAGAAAATTACCTTGTGATAAATGTATCACCTAGAACATACAGGACAGAGAGGCTTAGTGACAGGGTAGGTAAAATGAAGTGTAATAGAAATTTTGTAGCAGTTGACCCTGGACTGACCCTCTTCCAATCAAAACTCCGAGATTGCTGTTTGAAAAAGATAATTTAGTACTGTATATATTACACAAGTCAACAGTGCATTTCGCGTGTTCTGATTGGTTTACTCAGAGGTGATTAGCGAAGTAATATTCACCTCTGAGTAGCTGAAGAGAAACAAAACGGCCTCCTGTTTTGGTTTCCAAAGATGAAATTAAATACTAGTTATTTAAAACAATTATTATTTTCACCTCAGTGTCAGTGAAAGTGGTGGATATTTTCCTTGCTGCTTCACGCCTTGATAAATATCCACCACTATTCACCTCCACTTCAGAGAATAATTGTTAACTATTTTTAGTGCTGAAGCACAATGCTTGGTTAACGTACTTGGAAACAGATAAACAAAATAGCCATTGTAAATACAGCATAAAAATGGTTTTAACCAGTTGGATTTTAACTAAGCAGTTTTTGTCCTTAGCAAACTGGTTTTTTACAAGAGATGGGTTACTTAGATGAATTGAGATAGCTGATAATTGCATGTAAGAGATCTTGAAGTTTAGCTTTGTACTGTAGTTCTCTGATTATTGTCCCCACAGGGCATTGGCCCAGAGGCCAACACCCTGCGGGGACACCCTAGAGTCCCCCTGGCTCACATATAAACATACAAGGAACTTCAAAGAAGTAAGAAATGTGTTAGTGATATGCGAAGCGTTCCCGATTTGATAAAACTAGGCACACATGGTGGCCTTGGGTAATACTTTAGCAAGTGCGCAAGGTGGTGTAAAGCATATCTGAGTTTTGCAACCACGAGGTCACTTTTTGTTGCCATACTGCAAGCAGGATTCCAAGTTGAGTACTTTGCACTTCAGTGATTTCTTTTAAAATTCAAAAGCAGTAAACAGTACTGAATAGATTCAGTAGAAGATTTGGTTTGTTTGACTCAAATCAGCAACAGGGTCGACACTACAGAAATTTGTTGACTCACAATATGTTCCTGTTACACAGCATATCAATACAATACTGTATGATTGTAATAGATTTCATTGTCGTATTTACAGAGAAATATGTTGACCAATTGCATGGATATTCACTTCAATAAAATTTTAGAAACATCAAATTTGCAACAGTCATATGCACAGTATTTATATTCAATAAACCGGTATTCAAAAGCGGGGGCAGCTCTAGTGAACACTGTTTCTAGTATATGAGTCAGTTGCCCAGGAAGCTCATTAAAATGGATTTAAGTTTCAGTGTCCCTTGACTCTGAGGGTAGGTACGTGGTGTAAGCATCGTGTATGGCTATGGAGAGCAATGTATGCCATATATTCACTAACGGGGAACCACTATATGATGCTTACACCACGTACCTACCACTCTGAGGGTGTAGTAATGTGTGTATATTGTCTGGTACTTTGTAGGTTGTAAACTGCTGTTGGGTGGGTCATAGGCTTCCTCCATTAGAGAAACTTCTATCACTGTGTAGGAAGATCAACTCCTGGCTAAGAACCGACAAGAAACATGTGGTGCTTATACACTGTCTGGTAAAAAATGCTTTGATTTGTTTGATCCTTTTATTTCCACAAGTGATCAGAATGTAGCCTCTCCCACGGTATCAATTCACTGTTAATCAGACGGATTGTGAGAATTTAGAAACTGAGAGAACATTTTTGACTCAAGGATACTGAATCCTCTCAACATCAAAATCTTCAAGTTAACATACACAATCAGGGTCTGAATAATGTAGTTAAGTATACATGCAAAGAAACAACATTTTTAAAAAAGATGAACTGCCCTGACTTAGCGTAGAATAACCATACTTATCTAACAAGCAACTTAGAATTTGTATGTTGTAAGTCTATTTTCTCATCTTTGTAGTTGATGTTTGGGTGAAGTTATCATGTCCTGTAAAAAATTCAGGTTTCAAGATAGTCATACGATTAACAGCACTGACTTATGTTGTGTTGTTTTACTAGGATGGCAGGGAAGTGTCTGGTGTTATAGTGGCAGCGTTTTTTGTATTCTGCAAATTGTTTAAGAATCCTAATGGAGCAGCTGACATGTTCAGTATACGACGTTGTGGAATCGGACACAAAGTGTCCCTCACTCCGTCACAGGAACGGTGAGTTGTTAAACTGATCGGCCAAATGTTACACCGTTTCACTTGCAGTGTGATACTTCTGTAGTCCCAAGCAAGACATTTCCGATTAGCACTAGTATTATTGGTAGGTCGTAGATTTGACTTCTATTGGGGGAACTAGGATTTCCTTTTCCAAATTTTGCCTGTGACGGTACTGAATAATACGTCTTTCAAAAATTCTCCACAAGGTCTAAACTTATACTATCTTCAATATTTCACATTTCAGATTAGCTCAATGTCTATAATAATTAGAAATGGATTATCTGTCTGGGATACTCTAGTGCAAGGATAAGGGATTTTTTTGTGTACGTAACATAGTGGCCATCTCTGTTATTAACGTGTTGGGTTGTATTGTTGCTTCAGGTATCTTCTGTACATCACGCAGTTGATAAACAATCCCACAGTCAAACCACACAAGTATTCAGTGTACATTAAGTCTGTCACGTTGCATCCAGTGCCTGCATTCAACAAAGCAAAGTAAGTGCAGTCTGTGACGATACTTACCGATCACAAGGTCCTGGGACCTACACGTCATGTAGCATGTAATGAACTTGTATAAAGAGACGGTTGCGTCATTTTTGGCGCCATTAAAAAAAGAAGTGATGACAGTGATGAACGTTACACAGTCGAGTACAGTCGAACCTCGTTATATCTCGAGCTCAAACTCATTTCCCTTGGATTGTTTTCACAGTCATTTACCATCGGTTGTGTCGAACCCCCGATATCTCGAACTTTTTTTCCGTTTCCGTTGAGAGTTCGAGATAACGGAGTTCAACTGTAGTATCAGTAGGGTTTTTATTCAACTGTCGTCAAATTAGGTGGTTATGAGATAAATGCTGTTTTACTTAACCATGACTTACAAGTTTTAGTAGCATTTATAGTTATTTTCTGTCCACAAAGTCTGATAGTTGAGACTGAGGGTCCCCAATAGGGTTCTTCAATCCCGTCATCCCGACCAAACTTTGCCTTCAATCCCGTAATCCCGACGATTTTTATCGGCCAATCCCGATCCCGGTCATAAGCGTTTTCTTACGTTCCTTACCTCAATGTAAAAAGGCCTTTTAAAGGAGCTAGATTCCCTCGCAGCAAATCCAAGAACTGAGAATTAAGAAATAAACTCTCTCCAACAAAGCGAAGACATCGTTCTTCCGGTAGTTTTCAGTTTCTATTGAATTAGGTCGCTACCTTCTCTACCTTTTTTCCTTCTTTCCTGTTTCTGGTTTGGTTTTACCTAAAACATGCCTTCCTGATCAGTATATCACTTGGAACTCTGTTATTCGGTGGAGGTAGCGATCGGATAAAAACATTACAAGTGGGCATCATAGCTCGCGTCTACAATCTCCTGGTGCATTGCAACGATAGTTATGATACCTTTTTCATTCACATTCCTTTCTCACCGAACGCAGCCATTGAGAACCATCGTGTAAAAACTGAAATTCATTATGACTGTGCCAAATAGGCTGTCACTAGTACCCTTTTCGACGCTGGTTATACTAGACTCTACTTGTGCTATTTTGGCTCAATACGATTATTAAAATGAATGCGATAATTTTAAAACGATCGCCGGCCTCGTCGTTGTCCCCTTCTTCCAAATCCTCATCGTCGCTCGACGAATCATATTCAAGAATACCATCTTCCTCTTCTGTTTCTGTTTCCTGCTGGTCCGCCGAGACAAAGTGCGCAAGGGAGACCAATTCACCCGGTTGTACCTCTCTCTGGTAGAGGTAAGAAGGCAGGGTTCCAGCTCGTGCCTAATGACTTTCTCGCTATCCGTGGACGACCTATGTCTAAGGACACACGTGCTGATCTATAAACAATAACTTGACACTTGAGATTTCACGGTCAACAAAAGGTTACAAAGAGTCGCTTGTGAAATTGAATCCAAAGGATATTACGACCATGGTTCACGAAAACAGACAAAAGAGGTCAATTTTGCTGGTCAATCTCCGACATTCCTGAAGATGACAGCGTGATTGTGTTCATACATTTTCGTCCAGGACTTCCCGGATCACGGCTCTTCAAAATGACATTTCCCGAGTCCCGCTTCGTTAAATCGCCAAATCCCGTGTCCCGTTCAAAATTGCAATCCCGAATCTCGTTCCTCTTTTTCTCCAAAATCCCGAATACCGGCATTCAAATAAGCCAAATCCCGGATCCCGAAAGACCTATTGGGGACCCTCGAGACTGTGTGTCCTGTCTTAAGGTTGTGCGTCTCTTTTCAGGAATGGCTGTCGTCCGTTTATTGAAGTTTACAATGGAGAGCAGAGAATTCTAACCACGGTCCAAGAAATTGAAAAAATGAGGTAAACTTCACTGTAGAAAGAGCCAGTGGGATTCTCAGACTACTTCGTGTTCGACTATGAGTATGAGTTTTTAAGAATTTGTTGAGAATTTTAACTTCGGTGGAAAATTTTCCATAGAGAAGCGGATCTCCTCAGCCGCTATTCAGCTGGACTTCTATCTCCTGTATCGGGTTCATTGGTTGCTGTACATCGGGTATTGTTTGTTGTTCATTATTTGGGTTCTCTATAAACAGAAAACTGATATCCCTACCTGTTCAAGAGTCGCAGTTACAGAGTACAGGTTTTTAAAACAATGAAGGAACAAGTCTGTGAAGGAAGTTAACTTTCCTCCATCTCTACCCCGTCAGACCAACTAACCAAGAACATGCATGCTGTTCGGCCTCTGAAAGTAAAAAATGCGCGGGTGTGCGCAATTAGTCGAAACTGTGTTTGTCCGCACTGTACTCTTCAGAATTGTTTCTCGCTAACTTACAGTAATTTCCTAGTACCACTGGCGCATTCAAGTTTCTACCTTAAGTGTTAGTCTGAGCACTGGTAATTGATTGTGGTTTTACCTTTTTTAGGGAGTACACTCTGGGTGATGGTAAAGTATCATTTCCTGTGAACCTAACACTTCAAGGCGATGTAACTGTAGTGGTGTATCATGGTCGATCCACTCTTGGCGGAAAGGTGCAAGGAAAAATGACGTCAATGAGAGTGTTCTTACTTCAGTTTCACACAGGATTCATCAAAACATCAGCTGTTAAACTCAAATATTCACGGTATGTGTCCACTGGATCGTCTTATCCATTTTTTGTACAACTGGGGGCAAAAGTCATACTCTATAAAATGGAGTTTCTTGAGTTGTATATCTTGCATGTATTCCAAAATACTTTTCAGCGTGCGGTTTTAGTTTTGCGAATGGTGTGGTTTATTGGATTTATTTTGTATTCACTCGGCGTTTGTTTGTATTGTTGTTTGTAGAGATGAGCTGGATATTGTTAAGGAGGATGAAGGCAAGTTTACATCGCGGTTCAATGTCACACTGGACATTACTGTTGATGCTGAAGAAGTTAAGAGCATTACACACACGTGGGACACGCTGAAAGTCGACAAACTTTTCGCTCAAGTTTGCTTCTCTACTAAAGAGGAATACCTGGAATGCCAGGAAGAATTTGGTAAGTACTCATTTTTATTTTTTTCTCAAGCATCTGAGCGGGCCGCAATCCTAAATCCTCGAATTTGATTGGCTAATCACGCGCACGTGACTGGTCCAGTTTTTTACGATACGGTCCACGGACCGGATTTTTTTCCCTGCTGTAGCGATTACGGCCCGTTAAAAGTATAAAAGTTACAAAAAAATAAATACGTTATTTACCGGGCTAGGTCGGTCCGTATGGCAATAAACTGTGCCCTTGGTCTTGAGTACAGTTTTTTCTCAGACCTCCCGTCCGGTAAATAACATATACGTATTGGTGATTTAATTTATAGACCCAACCCTATCAAGGTCAAAAGTGCGGCAGTAAGACCTTTTACGTTTTAGTCAATGAATGGAACCGTAACTTTTATGTTTTTTCAAAAGCCTATGCATCGTCCACACCAGAACTACAACTTGTTGAATTATTTGAACCTTTCAGTTCAGAATTGTTTCAAGGTCTCTTTTTGCACTACAACTTCGTCTAAATGTCTTTGTTGACTTCCAACAAAATGTATTTATATTTTGAGCTGACTTCGTTTAACAGATCGTTTATTTACCCTCTCTTCCATAGTACATGTAGTGATAGATATGCAACGTCTTACGATATCAATGCGATGTCAAATTAACAAATGATGAGAATATAGAAAATCACTATGACATGCAGCCAAGCAACTGAATTGGTCTTAAACCGGTTTCTCCAAACTAAAATATAAGTGAGTGCGTGGCACTCATTAAGGAGAATAACTATTTAGATCTTGGGTGGGGGAGGTTTAAGCACAACGGGAACTGCATTGAAATCTACTAAACGTGGTGTAACTAAACGGGATTAGTTGCTGTGAACGCAGCACCGTTTAGCAAGTTCAGAAGCGAAATGATCTAGCAACATAGTGTTAGGAAATTTAGAATTCATTTGTGAATTTTCGCATCAATATGCTTATGTTATATGATTTTTTATTTCCCAGTGAATGCAGACGACCGCGAATCAAATATGGTCTTCAATTCAGAGTTAAAAGATGGGGCTGAAGACGAGGAGAGCGAAGATGCCCTGAAACTACCAGAGGATGCCAAACCGGATATCTCAGATGGAGCTTCAGCCAGTAAACCAAATGCAAACTTCATTTCGTCCTTAGACTGGCAGACGAGCAACAGTGATACACGACTCGACTCACTGGACGACAGCGAGGATGAGTTCTCCCGAGAAATAGAGAACCTGCGCACTAAAAGCCATTTGCTCTCTGATCAGCCGATATCGCATGCTCACGACTTCTTCTCTGAAAGAGAAGGTGATACCAGAGGGGACAATTTAGATTTGTTTAATTTGAAATCGCCTTCAAGTGATGTCTTGGATAATGACTTTGGCGACGAGGACGACTTGTTTGAGTTCAAATCCTCAGATTCTGGAGAATCAGATGACCCCGCCTCTGGAACACAAACACCAAGTTCTTCAGTTGGTATTGACCTTCTCAATCTGGGTGACAAGAACTCAGATTCTGCTCCAGTGAGCAGCGCAGACAGCGGCGCTTCTAGACCCAGCAAACAAGGAACACCTACGGACGACATTGGAGTGGACTTGTTGAACTTGTCTCCAACAGGTAGCGGAGACAGTAATAATGTGGATTTGTTCAGCGGAACAGACAAGAGCCGCAAAGGAATGAAGAGAAACAAGAGTGCTGAGGATGTGCTAAATCCAAAGTTGCATGATGACGACCAGTTTTTCAAACTGATGGGAAGCCGTAGTTCTTCCTCTAGCAGGGAAAATGTAACTTCATTTCCCGCTAGTGATGCGAGTGCCACAACTTTCGACCCTTTTGGTACAGGAAGGACAAATTCTCCTGATATTTCTAGATCAGGAGGAACGGAGTCACCAAATCTGTTTGATCCTTTGGGCTCCAGGAACGAGAATCATCTATCACGTAAAGAATTTGATCCGTTTGGAGCTAAGCAAGCTGGAAGTGAGCAGACTAATTATAAGTCATTTGATCTGTTTAGTTCTGGTACTTCACACAGTAGTACTACGCAATCGTTTGATCCTTTTGGGTCTAAAGGAAGTGAACGTTTGTCTGCAACATATGATCCATTTGCATCCAACGGTACTGCGACCGGTGATTATTTGTTTGGCAGTTCCCATGCATCAAAACCAACCATGCAGTCTAAGTCAGAAGGAAATGTTGACCTCTTCGGGGACTGGGGCAACACCTCTACAACACCACTGCAGCCAAACAAAGTACCTTCCCCTACCCCACTCAGGAAGCAGAATGCTCCACCTGGCCAGAAACCTCCACTTAATGATCCATTTGCGGACTTTGGAAATTTGACTGCCAATTTACCCAGATCGTCTTCGGCGCCAAAGTTTAGCACTGGCCCTCCAGCTTCACCTAAAGCCCCAAATCAAAGAGTGGGGCCTGGAACTAGTGCCAGTGCGTCGTGGTCTCGGCCAACTCAGCAACCCTCGTGGCAGTCTGGTAGCAAGCCTGTCACACAACCAAACGTACAAAGGAAGCCCAACTACACGCCATCATACTCATCGTCCGGTTCCGGAGTGTTTGGGAATTATGGGCAAAAGTGGAGTGGTTAGTGAGGATCGGTCTTCTTGTACTTGTGCCATGCAATTCTCAGCAAAAATCAAGATGGCGGTTGACTTTGTTGTTTTGAATTAAACAGGGGATGAGGTGGCACTAGTGCATTGTGGCTCCTGTCAGCTCCTCAGTCGGAGAGGAACGGGGAGAGGAAAAGTAGAAGGAGAGAAGGGATGGGGAGGGGTTAGTAAGGGGTGGTACATTTAACCATTATTCGCAGAATGCGAAGTGATTATCTGTGAATATTCACCGATAATTACTGAGCCTGAGGCGAATAATTGTTTTACACAGGTGATTATTTCAAAACAAGAAAGGAAAAACTATTGTACAACACGAAAACACACACACATTGTACGACTGGCAGCCATTTTGTTCGTCGAGGTGATTATCGGCTGATAATCCGAGATAGCGAACCAATCAGAGCGCGCGATTTTGTTTAATCACCTTAGTATTTATACTAAAAACCAATGTATACATATCAGTATGGATTTGTGGGCTCAACCGCTTTTTGCTCGGTGGTTTTCTTACGTAACACCAGCACTAGACCAGAAAGTTCATTCTGTCAAATACTTTGTGGGTATCTTGTGTTTTCTAGCACCAAAGCCGGTTGGAAAGAACGAGTTCAGTGACATACTGAACGCTCATGGCTTCAAACCAGCGAGTGGACTAGAAGCAGAGTCTAAGACTCTCAGTTCACTCAAGAAAGAGACGTACAAACCAGAAGATCCAGTGCTAGCAAAGGTAGGATTCTCGCAGAGCCTGCAGTAGTTACTGGAGATAAAATCCTGATGATTGTCCAAGAATGCTCAAAATAGAAATTTTTCTTACTGACGCAGTAGTTACTGCAGGTTGAATACTGCCGCACGTATCTTATATAAGAGTGTTCAAATTAAATTTTCTCCTTACTGATTACACTACTGTGCAACAATTATTGCGGGTTGTGTGCTGCTGGGTGTCTGGCCACTTAGTGCAGAGGAGTTTAGAGAGTTGAGTTGCGTTCACCAGGAAGTACATGCAATTTCCTCTCTATAGTTGTCAGACCTTGGATGCTCGCAAATTCCATTTTACGCTTTAACTATATCTGATTTAATTTTCTTGTGCACATTGGTCGGTTTTCATTAGTTGTAGAAGAACAGACGCATAGAAACATTTAACCCTTTCAATGCCACAGGTGACCCATGCATGAATTCTCCTTATAATTCCAATATACTACCGTACAAACAGATGAAAACACTTGAGAACATGATCACATCAAGGATGCTAAATCGATCAACTGCTAAATTCTCCGGTCTAGAACATAAGGAACTGTATAGCACTTGCTCAGGAGAATTCGTATTCGATCTTGGCAGTGAAAGAGTTAAAGAAGGAAAGCGTCAAAAACTGTATCCTGCTTGTTGAGCAAATGTCTCTTTTTCGGTAACATTTTCTTGTAGTTTTTAAAATAGCTTGAGATTGTTTCCCTCTTGTTCTCACAGGTTAATGAATGGGCGGAAGGAAAACGAGGCAACATTCGGGCCTTATTATGTTCACTTCATTTAATTCTTTGGGAAGGTGAGGGGAAATGGAAACCATGTGGTATGCACATGCTGGTACAGCCTGAGCAGGTACGTAACTCGTCTGAATCACGTGCTCTGTTCGTGAACGTGATTAATTACATGTTATGCTGACGGTATGTGTATGTGTTCTTAGGTGAAGAAGTGGTACAGAAAAGCCGTCTTATCGATTCATCCTGACAAGGTGGGAAGCCACGCTTTAAACTTCGTGTGCGATGTTTGCGAAAGCTTTGGGTTGGGACACACTTTCAAAGCAAAAGCTATGTTCAAATTAGCTAATTAGTTCTTAGGTACATCAAGGAGTAACAGTTAGTAGTGTAATTTACTTATCTCTCTTTCTTTTTCAGCTGACAGGATGTCCGCACGAATCACTTGCTCGTGCAATTTTTATGGAGCTCAACGATGCTTGGGCGATATTTGAAGAAGAAGGCTCAAAACCACTTTATTAATTCTGTCCGCTGAGCCAGGCAGTGTGCCGCAGGGAAATATTTTAAATATGATGATGACCGCCCTTGGTCACAGTGAGCCGTTTTTAACGGATAAATGGCAATGGAATCTAAATAATTAGTTTTACCCCAAAAGGATGGAAATACCTTGTGCGTGGATCTCAGTAGAAGAAAAAGAATCGTTGTGAATTTTAAATTTCCATGGAAGAATCATAAATCTAAGTTGATTTCTTCCCGGCATGAAACATGAATGTCATGTTTAATTAGTGAAAGTTAGTTAGCAAAGTTTGTCAAATTTGCTGTGATGTACACTTTTAAGTAATTAGTCGGAACCATACTGTTCCGAACGATGTCCATATTTAAAAAAAAGCATCAGTTGTTCATCCTTGCACTTCCAGAGGTGATCTCTTTAGAACTTCACCTTCAATCTCTTGTAAGCATTTGTAAACGTTAAAGATTGTTACTTGGCAGTAGCTAAATAGCACGTCCAAGCCTCCAATTGTACTGTACCTTAGTCAATGTGAATCCTGTACTCCAAGTAGTTATTAGTGCTAGTGGAGTTGTGATGTTGCTTGTTCAATTGTTCATTTGATATAATTGCCACTCATTGTGTAGCATCTACAATGTAGAGCTTGATCAGCAAGACTAAACTGTCCTTAATATTAGACACCCTCCTCCACTGTGATGTAGTATTAGAGGGAATTGATATCAGAGTGCGATATCAAAGTGTCTGGTTGAACTGTAAAACAGGACTCCAGTTGCACGTCAACCGTGTTTCAAATGGATTGTGTTTTAAGTTAACTGTGTTACCGTTAATTGGGTAACTATGTCAAGGGAATTTCTTGATGAATTTTGTTGCAAGGGATTTATGTCCAGTATGGGATGATGGCTGATTTGCCTCAATACCTAATTGACAAAGTTTTTTATTGACAATCATTTATCTGCTTCTAGTAGTGGTCAGTAGCATCTCACCGTGCGCAAGGAGAACTGAATCTTTTCGGAGATTGTAGTAATTTTAGTGTTTGTACATTTTAAGCCCTGTGATGCTAGTTTGGGAGGTGTGGGATAATAATAAACAACCGAACTACCATCTCTGAGTCATAAGAGTTGGCGCGATTGCAAGAATAATCCTTTCTACTTCTGGTCTCTCTCTTTCCCTGTTGTATCTGGTCTGTCCTATCTATACCATGGAAAGCTTTTTGCCTCTTGATGATGACATTGTCCGTCTAGTCTGTCGCGTTGGTAAGAGCGGCAGGATAAAAGCAGTTTACTCTAGTAGAGAGACCTGAATCGAGTTCGTTTATCTCAAGTTTATCTAAATATGTCACCAACTTTATGTTTGATTGACACACTCGAACCACGGAACGATAAAAGTAATAAAGTCTGATTTACTGTAGTAAACTTTGACTACCTTTTCTTAACCATAGTTAACGCCTTTTACTACAGTAAAATCTCAAGTGTGAACTCGGCCATTGTTGGGTTAGTTTTATTGCTGTAATTTTAGTGCGAGAATTTTTTCTGGCTCGGAGTCTTCGCAAAAATCAGGGGCCAAAGAAAATAAATTTTTAGGCCCCTATGGGTGTAAACTTTGTTAGGAAAATTGAAGAAAAGAAGAATGCTGGAGGCAGGATGGCCGAGTGGTCTAGGGCGCGGTATTTCAATGCGGTGACCCGGGTTCAAATCCCGCTCTGGCCACTACCTGGTGTTGTTCTGGGTAAGTACCTGGTTCAACTCCTCGATCATCCTTGTAAATAGCCAACTGGTCTGCCTCCCAACAGTTGGGATTCTTAACTATGTTAGAGAGGGGTAAAACTACGGGACTGGGACAGCAAAAAATTCGTGAAAAATTCGCGAAAAAATTCGTGAAAAAATCGCGAAAAAATTCGTGAAAAATTCGTGAAAAAATTTATAAAAAAATTTGAATTTTTAATTATGGTTTAAAGATAAAATTATAATTAATATAAATAATGGAAAACATGAATATCAATGAATTAAAAGATGAAGTTTATGGTCGATCCAGATTGTTAAAAACAGAGCTTGCTCAAAAATTGTTTGATATGAAAATTACCATACCAAATGAAATTGTATTATCTAAAGTAAAAAATAAATATAATTGCGTTCATGGAAAGTATAAATATCGATGTAAAGAGTGTAAAGGATCTCAAATGTGCATTCATGGAAGATATAAATATCGATGTAAAGAGTGTGGTGGAGCTCAAATATGTGAACATGGAAAGGTTAAATATCAGTGTAAAGAGTGTGGAGGATCACAAATATGCGAACATGGTAAACAAAAAGCTTCTTGTAAGGAATGTAGAATAAAATTAAAAAATGAATTATGATTTAAAGATATAATATATATATATAAAATAAAATGGTAAGATTAGTAAAACAAGTAAATAGTGGAAAAATATTTCTTTCTTTTAACTATTATAATGATAAAAAACTTAGCATTTGTGATTTTATTGAGGAAATAAAAGAAGATTTATTAAAAAATTTATCAAAAAATAGAGAATATTTTTCTGATGTTATATATTATTATAAAAGTGGTTTAGTGCTTGAAAATAATATAAGTGTGAATGTTGAATATTATGCTAAGGATGATAACTATTATTTTGAAGGAGTTATGAGTTTATATAAAAATAAAGATTTTGCTGTTGATGGTATATCTGTTAATGAATTTGTAAAAGAACTTTTGGAAAGTGCTAATGAATACTACTTTAAGGAAGAATATAATTATTATTATAATTCATTAAGTGGTTGTTGGGTTCTTGAAAACCATGAAGCGTTTGATCATTTTTATAAAAATGGTGTTTATCTTGCTTATTATGATAAGAAATGTAATATTGATGTCTTTGATAAAAAATTTTATGTTAGAACATTAAAGTTAAGTGTAAATTTTGATAAATTTAAAATATTACATAAAAACAAATTCTACAAAGATTTAAATAAAGAAATAAAAGAAGCAGTATGGGATCCTAATTGGTATCTTGATTTTGAGGAGTTAAGAGATTTGAAAGAACGTTGGAGTATCGATTATAAATAATTATGTTGTATAACACATGTATGTGTTATATAACAAAAAAATTATCTAAATCTTAAGCTAAAAGTTATGGGAGAACCCTTCATATCAAGTTTTTTCCATTCATTGTCTAATATGCTTAAATCAAAGTGGTTTATGACGCTCTCATATTTTCGAACTGGAATTGTTGGATATTCCTGTGAGGGTATGTTAGCAAGTAGGTGTGATGGTGAGAGTTTCACAAGTTCTCCATATTTAGTGTTATTCATATATGATGACTTATTATCCACTATACTACACATAAGTCTCAGCGGTTCCTTAATCTGTATATTTATAGGGTATAATTTACCTGGATTTATAACTTCGGGTATACCAAAACCAACCGCCAACCCTCTCGTAAGTTTAATGTTGAAGTTCTTATTTGAATATAGATAGTCAACAGTATCAGTCTCAATGATTGCTATCTTTGACCTATCAGTATCATTAAGAAAGATCGATTGAATATCACGCAACGAATATGTACCGGGTTGTATTATTATTAGAGGTTGATTCTTATCATTGAATAATATCTGTTGATCCTTGAAATTAATCAATCTTTTGGTTTTTATATTACAATCAAGGAGCTGTATCTCTCTAAGATTTTTAAGCGGAGGATCTAAATAAATCCTAGTTTCAGACTCATACATGGTAATACTCAACATTTTCCACGTAGTGGGGAGGTCTTTAGACCGATTTGTTTTGATTACATCATATTCATCTTTAAATCGAGCTTTGCCGGTCAGCTACGACGTAATTTCTATAATCAAAACATTATCAAAAATTTGCATTGACGTAATCACATTCCTGAGCGACGTTAGAAACCGACCTTTTTGAAGTAAACATAAAATCTACTTTTCGATTTCAAATCCACTTTACATTTTGCTTGTTGCTATGTCGTAAAAGTATGCAATCTATTGTTCTACACGTGAACACTAATCCAAAAACAATGATAATCACGTGAAATTTCCGCTTCGCGGGGAGGTCTTTGACCGATTACCGAAATAGATACCACGCCAACCCTCCACTGATAATTATAAATGTTAATATACGCACTTCATGCTCGCTTCGTGCATTGGTTTCATGTTGCGTGGTCACGTCCGACTTTCCGCGTAGCGGGTCTCGGTCTTTGGTTGGCTTTTCATTTTGCGTTGGGGGGATTTTTGGTTTTGGATTTGTCTCAACTATTGAATGAGGTAACTTTAACTTTGAAGATCCCATGTTATGACTTATTCCAACCGGTTTTGATTCCGTGTTTAGGGAATTATTTACTCCAAATTTCATATCATTAGTCGCTTTCATAAGTTTGTTATTATATCCAACAACGCTCTCTGTATTTATGATCATATTACTTGGCATCAACCACAAACCTGGAGCAATAGCTAAATCAAGCCGTAATTTCGCTTCTTGTACAGCTAATTGATATCTTTGGATAGAGCTAGAAATGTCATTCTCAATCACACTACTTTCAAATAAAGCTAAGAATTCTTGTTGTGTCTCGATTGCTCCACCACCATTACCATAAATCGAGTTTCTAGTGTTAACTTGTGCTCCTAATATACAGTAAACAAAAGCTTCAACAGATCGATTCAATCTACCAAGTCCTGCTTTAGTGAGTCCATACCCACTTGTTGGGATAAACCAAGCATATTTGAAATCAGCAAAGTCATCATTACGAAGTAAGGATATTAAATTGCCATCTATTTTCTTTCCACCATCATCAGAGAATTTAGCTGATTCGCTGGGCCATATATTTGCATCGGGATCATAATTTCTTGTAACATGAACACTTTGATTTCCTCCTCCTTTTCCATTATATCCTTTTCCATAATTAATAAATACATCTCCTAATCCTGCGTTTCTACCACCTTTCCATCTAAAGTCTGCTAAAGGTTTATTTAATCCTTTAAAATCTTGATTATTACTAAGACCAAATTCTGCACACAATCGATTATATACCAATTTGTTATAGGGGTTATTTTTTAACGAAAAAGTTTGTTCGCCTGGTAATGGTAAACCCATTTCATATAATATTCTCCTTATTGTGAAATATATATGAAACTTTATAAAACTACTAATAACTTTGGGATAATTTAAACTCTCAATAAGGCTTAAACCGCAACCAGATGTTGCACACCATACTGCCATGTTTAATTGTTGTGGCCAATGATTAATATTAGGTTTATTCAGCCAACTTCTACTCTCTTTTCCACTATAAAATTCTATAACTTGAGATTTAAATATATTTCTCATAGAAACAGTGAATTTCTTTGTATCTGAAACATATATATCTAAAAAGTTTAGCATTTTTGTTACATCAGGAGCAAATTCATCAAATTTAATGGCTGGTATTGGATATGTTTGATTTGTAATTGATAAACTTTTTGGAAATGAACCAAGCTTAACTTTATTTTCTAATCCTAAATCTTGCCATAATAATGTTTTCAAATTATTAGAAAGATTTTCAGTCCATGTTTTCCCAGTAGGATCATCATTTGACATTATTATTGTTCCATTAACTTTCCACTTAATATATCCTCCAAATGAATCATTAATAAATGTAAATTTACCAAGGTTAACATTTGGATAACGATTTTTGAAATCATCAAATAACATCTTATTCTTTTGTTTTTCAATTAATCTGATCTTTAGATTAAGAATAAGATGTAAATTCAATTAACCTCTTTTCTAATCAACGCAAAACAATTACATCCTACATCAGTTTTCTCATATGAAATTTTCAGCGATCTCGACCGGTTAGATCCTTTAATATTTCCGCACGAACCTCTGTTCTTATCTGATTCATATTTAAGTTTTTTTCTGTATCTTTTCTGTTTTTTTGGCGGATTTCTAGTTTTAGTTTTTCAAACTTTTCCACCTCTGATAAAATTAGAGAAAATTCTTGGTCTGATATAGTGTTATCTTTCAGTGCTTTTGAAACTAAGTCGTGAATGGTGTTTACTTTTGCTTTTGCTAGAGAAACTGTTTGTTCATGTTTACTAACTTTATGTGAAAGTCTTTTTGATGCCACACCACACCCAACCGATATTCCCCCACAAATACCTCCCACAGCTCCTAATGGTATACCAACAACAGCACCAAAACCAGTAAGGGAAGTTCCAAGTCCACTTGCAGATAGGATAACTGAAAACACCCTGCTACCAACACTGATTTTTGTAAATATTCCCCTCGCTCTATTGTATTTTTTCCTAACATCCTCGTAATGTTTAATTTCCTTTTGAAGATTATTTAATACTTCACATGACTTTTGTAGTCTGAAATTAACCGACTGAAATGAGGAACTAGGGTCTGAATTAACAGGCACATTTGGATAAATCGAGCTTCGCTCGGGACCGGCTGGGCCGTAAATTCTATTGTAGTCATCCATATTGTATTTTACTGATCAACATGATATCTTTAGACCCCTTTAGAGCCGCGAAGCAAATGAATTAGGGAGGGTTTTGTTATCGACTCTTCTTTACCCTTTCCACAAAATATAGAACCACAGCCATTATCAAAAGCCAAGCATTCTTACCTAAAAACCCAATAACCTCACCTGCTGTTTTAAATAGAAAGCTCACGATAGCTCCAACCATTCCAGGCAATATTTCACCGAGTTTCTTACCAATAGCTTTCAACCCATTACCAACACCTTTCCCTAATGTGGATAGGCCTTTAGAAAGATTAGAAACTATAACACCAATGATAACACCAACAGCACTCACAACAGCAAATACTGTAAACCCATACTTTTTAAAGATATACTTTAACCTCTCTCTTAATGGAAGATTTTTAATTATTTCTTCTTTTCGACTCTCAATATCTGATATTTGTTCATCACTTGAGATTGTATTCTTTCTAATTTGTTCTCTTAATTTATCAACCTCTGATTGTAATCGTTCTTTGCTTTGTTCTAACTTTGATAAATTTAATTTATCCTTCTTATATTTATCTATTTCTTCTTTGTATAATTTTGTTTCATCCAAAAGCTTCTCAACTTGTATTTTTAATTCTATATTCTGTTTAGCATTTTTATCAAAAAGAATTTTATTATCATCTTTTTCATCTTTTTGTTTATTAATTAATTCACGAAGTTCTTTTATTTTTTCTTCATATAGCTCAATCTCCTGCGGATGTGTATTTATTTCTACCATCAACCCCTCTGCGATATTATTTAATTCCTTATTTTTTTCTTTTTCTTCATTTAATTGTGATATAGTATCATTATATTTTTCCAACATTGTTACATAATCAGCACCTAGAGCTTTTCTCATTGTTTTTGGTAAATCTTCAAGCATAAGAACTTTATCTTTAGTAAGCACGATATGCGGTGCAGAAACTTTCCTATTACTAAATTCTGCTAATATACTACCATCTTTTCCATATGTTACATTAAATGTTCCATCATTAGGATTGTAAGTTGGTAAATAACGTTTGAGTTCTTGACCTGCTTCTCTCCTTCTGTCATATTCCTCATCTCTTTCTCTAATATTTGTTGGTTTTTTCTCTTCATCTTTTATTTCCCATTGAAGCCGTTTTCTTTCTGCTATATATTCTGAATAACCAAGATAGCCCTGATCAATAGATGTAGATGTATTTGGACTTTGGTAAAATGTGTCATCACCATCATCATCATTATCATCGTCTGGTCCTTTTGGTAAATCCTCTAATGGTATATCTCCTGCTTCTGCCATGATTTTTTACTCATCAGTAAGAAATCTTTAAACTAATCATATACGATAACCTAAAAGAATTTACTAACCGCATAACCTAAGGCTAACATACCACCACCCACATATGCCATTTCACCCATCTTTTGATTGTTACTAGGTCTATAATAATCTGAAAATTTAGGTTCTTGCATTTGACTATATAATGCAAATTGTTCATTTGTTTTTGAAATATTTTTTGATGCTTGATATTTTTCATCTTTTTTCTTCATTTTCCAATCCATTAGTTTTTGTCTTTTTTCCTGATATTCTGCATAATCTCTTTGATATTTTTCCATTGCTTTATCGTGTCGTATTTTTTCTGTATCAGTTTTATTTCCTGATAAATATTTTGCGAGATATGACCCACCAACAAATGCTGTTGAGTTTAATACTGCTCCTCCAACCATCATTGCTATTGAAACAAGTGCCATTATTATTCTTTAATTTGGTAAAATCTTTTGATCCTCTAAATATGTTTTTAGGTACATACTACCAGACAATACAGCTACCCATTTTGCATAATTTGTAATACTTGAGGAGGGGTCGTTCATAAATGATTCTTTCATAGCCTTTTTAGCTACATAACCAACACCTGCAGCTAATCCGATAAGGACTGCAGAATCAGTAACAGTTTTCACAAGTTTGTTTTCGGTTGCCATGATTTATAAGATACTTTACCTACCCTTTAAATCTTATAACATTCCTATTTTCGGTGGTGCAGGTCCCACGGATTTAGGTTGTGATTGTAAATCAGGTATTCGAGTTTCTTCAGTTTGTCTCCTCACTTCAATCTGTTGTGTTCCTCTCTGTGAACTGTATCTCATATACAGGTCAATTGCTGTAAAACCAATTCCTATAACAGATAATACAGTAGTAAAAGATAGCTCTGGAAGCCATGGGTTTGTGGTTTCTTCTTCATTAGAATTTTCTTCATGTTTAATATTCTCCTGTTCCTTTTCTCGTTTCATTTCCCTGGCTAACGCTTCTTTTGCTTTTTTATTATATTCAGCTAATTTCTTACCTGCTGCTACTTTTTTAGGATCTTTCACCCGTAGGGCGGCTCCGGCTCCGCCGGTCTCTCTCTTTTTTGAATTATTACCTTCAGTTTTTTCTTTTGGTTGGTCTCTAGTAATTTGTTCAACACCCCCGGTTCTTTCTTCTACTTCTTCAGACATTATTATTTTATTTCTCAAAGTAAAGAATCTTTAGACCCCTTTAGGGCCGCGAAGCAAATCAGTTGTGCTCAGTAACCTGCTCAGTTGTTTTATAATTATTCCGTATTTGTTCTTTTAGCATCTCAATATCTTTTATAATTTCTTTAATTTTTTGGTTTTTATGATCTATTATCCTTACTGCATCTTCAATCACTTTAATAGCTTTCTTTGTAATTTCTATATTTCTTTTAACAACTTTTTCATACATGATTTTTTTACAAAACATTAAGAAATCTTTAAATCGCTTAGTTGTGCTCAACGACTTGTTCAGTTGTGTTAGAATTATCTGTAATTGTTCTTGAAACTTCTTGTATTCCTTCAGAGTCGTTCGGGTTTTTGTTGAATTTAATGTGTTTAGCAACCTGGAATAGCCCGCTAGCAAGTGCTGCCAATCTTCCTGCTTTTAATGCTAATAGACCTACAATGTTTGTTAGTTCGCGATTAACCAAATCATCATTCTTCAAATCATTACAAAGAGCTTCTATATCATCTACAGGAACCATGTAAGAAATAACTTTAGAAACTAATTGAAGAGATGAATCTACTAACCCACCATTAATTTTCTTACCCAATACTGCTTGGTATCGATTATAATATTTTTCAACATCTTTCACTGATAATTTTTTTATATCACCCAGACTCATATCAACACCTAAATATTCCTTTGTGGTTCCAAGAGCTGCGAGAATAGCTAGTGATTCTTGTTTTTCGGCTACGCCGGTCTTTAGACTTATTTCAAGTTCATTATCATCATTATCTTTTACCTCTGTCTTTCCTACAGTCTTTTCTTCTATATAATCTTCTACGCTTGTCATCTTTTGTGATAATACATGGATTATTTTTAAATCACTTCAGGAATCTCCAAATAACAATTAAATGGGTGACGTAAAGATAAACAAAGTCTAGAATATTTTTCAGTTTTCAGGAGTTGTACAAACTTTTTACTAGTTTCAGGGTCTAAATCACCCCCATAATCTTCGAAAAACATCTTCATACCTTTTTGTGATGGGTTATGGAAAGTAACAACACAAGCTACATTTTCGCGGAATGGTTTTGCTATGGATGTTAATTGTTGAGTGAGAACCCAAACTGATAATCCATGATGTCTTCCGGAGAATGCCAAATCTATAAACTTGTTTGATCGCTTCTTCAGATCATTAGATACAGCACAATCATCTAAAATTATTAATGTATTTGTTCCAGAAAATAAAGTTTGACAATCAGTTAACAATTCATTAATCTCATCAATGTTACTAGCATCTGGTGATAATACAAAGAAACGTTTATCTCCTCGAGCAAAATTATGATAAGTTTTATTCTTAGAATAAGTTGGACATATTAAAACAATGTAATTAAAAATTTTTAGGAATGGCCCTCTTAGCTGATTAATGAGGTACTTTGTTTTTCCACAATTTGTTGGTCCGGTTATGATACAATGGAATGGTATTTTTTCTCGTAGTTCTTCCATGATTTTGTATCATAACTAAAGGTTTTTTAAGTTAGTACTTAATTGATCTCAAACCTGAATTCATTATTTCCATCATTGCATCAGCCACAACAAACATATGGCAGGTTATAGTGCCAGATCCACTTTGTTTTCTTTTAATTTCTAGTTTTACACCATCTTGTGTATTGTTTAATGCTAGACCACCCCCATGAATACCATTATCAGGGTGAGTTCTCATATCAACCCAAAGAGCAAACTTATCAGCATAAAAATCCTTTTCCTTTACCGACTGCTTCCCTTCGGTCAGACCAAAACGTTTCTTTACCGACTCCCACAGATCTGATGGTATCATTCCCTTAGAGTATAAACGATTTGGAACACCATCAACATCTATATTAATTGAGGTTATACCTGGATTGTAAAAATTCTCAGAGTTACGTGCTCCTGCTGTGATTGGTAATGTAAACAAACATAATATTCCTGTCATTGATCTTCTAGGTAGATTAATATGCTGATTTATAACACCATCACCGCCTATGGAAAAGGTAAAAGTTTTGTGGAGAGTGACATTTTCGTAAAAGAATCCTTTACCAACTTGATAGGCCGCTTGTGCTTCGTGAGCCAAGTATTCACTTGAAATGGAAGAATATTCTAACTCAAGGTTTTTGATTGAATAAGAAGGAGTCTTACTAGTATCAGAATAAACAACAATATCATTGACTGGAGCTAGTGTAATCTCAAAGATTAGATGATTATCTAGTGCCTTTGGATAGAAAACTCCATGATCGTTTAGAATAGGGTGATTTAGTGGTATACGATACTTAGTGTTATGTACTGATGCAAGAGTCACTGCCTTAACATCTTGGGTTTTCTTATCACCCGCATTTGTCCTGAGCTTTCTCATGTTTTCAGAAGAAATACCTTGTTTTAATCTATCTTCGCGTTCTTCATCTGTTAAGAATAAATCGTGATAGGTTTGAAAAAGATCATATCTTTGAGTATCCTGTAATGTTTCACCCCCAAAAAGAACTCTAAGTCTAGATATAAGATTACTACCTACATTATTCACAAGTGTATTATTAGCATGTCCATCTACATCTAAATCAAATAGTAGAGATACACTTCCAGGTACAATCACTAAATTCTCAGAAAGTTTTGGTATATTTATATATAATGTTTCTCCAGGGCTAGCTGAGGATGGATTGAGAGTAATTCGGTTCATTGTTGATTCTGCTTTCAACCCAAATGGCTCTCTAGGAATTCTATTTGGATTAATTTTTTCAGACGTCATTGTAATTTATAAGATACTTTGTTTAATCTTTAAACCCCTTTGCTTTATTATTCTCTAATTTATTAATATGTTTTAATAACTTTTCTCTCGCACTGGGGATTAAAATCAAAACATTAAAAATATCATCACCATCTTCCATATCTAGAATTTTTTTAATGATAATTTTTTTCATAATGTTAATTTGATATCTTGAAAAAATTATTTTTTCTTCCTCCATTTTAATTTATAAGATACTTTGTTAATTTTTTAAATGAATAACGAAAATATACTTTCAAAAATATATTATTCAACTGAAGGATATTGGAAAGGATATTCTGCTATTAATAAATTAGCAGGAAAAGCAAAAGTAAATGAAGATTCTGCAAAACAATGGTTAGAGAAACAAGCAATATGGCAAATCTATCTTCCGGCTCCCAAGCATATACCTAGACCTCACTGGACCGTGGATAAACCAAATCATATTCACCAAGCAGATTTATTATTTTTACCACATGATAGAGTTGGAAGAAAAACATATAAATACGCATTAGTTGTGGTTGATGTTGCTTCAAGATATAAAGATGCTGAACCATTAACCTCAAAAGAAAGTCGAGAAATTTCAAATGCTTTTGAAAAAATATATTCCAGGAAGTTAAAATATCCTAAAACATTAATGGTTGATCCGGGAAAAGAATTTATGGGTGAAGTTACTAAACTTATGAATTATCATAATGTAAACATTCAAAGAAGTGAAGCTGGAAATCATAGAGCACAGGCATTTGTAGAAAACGCAAACAGAATATTAGGTGAAAGATTATTTAGTCATCAATATGCACAAGAAATGTTGCAGGATGAAAGGTACGCTGGGGAGGGTCCTTCCCGATCCAGAGTATGGGTGAAACGATTACCGCATATTCTAAAAACTTTGAACAATACACCAACAAGAATAACTGGTAAAGAGCCTGATAAAGCTATAAAACAGAAAGAAGTGGAACTTGAAACCAAAAGATATCATCGAGTTGTTGGTCTTGATGAGGTAAGATTATCTCCTTTTGTTAGAGTTAGATATTTATTATCTCCTGGTGAAATTGAGGGTGGTGAAAAAAGGCGAGCTACAGATCCTATTTGGAGTATCAAAGTTTATAATATTACGCGTAGCGTTGTTTCATCAAATCAACCAGTTTTGTATTATATCCAACAAGAGGGTAAGCAAGATAGCCCTAGACGAGGATTTGTAAGGGAAGAATTGCAGGTTATTCCTTATGATACTGAGTTACCTCCTAATTCTGTTTTGGAACGGGCGTAGCCCTCCCCAGCTTAGCTGGAAAGATAATATTACAATCATCATCTATTTTTATATCCAAACTATAATGCCCATATGGAAGAGTATTTATCCCATCTTCTTCAACATATCTCTTATCATCAGCCGGGTTTAGTGCAATTTTATTAACGGTTTGCGTGTAAACATTATGTTTTTCTGTTCTAATTAAATTCTGTTTTCTCATTTGAGATTTTTTATTTAATACACAATCTCTGAAATCATTAAAACACATATCTTTCTCAATTACTGATTTCTTTGTTCCTTTATCCTTTTTTATCTCCATACCATTATCCATTTTTACACTATATTGTTTAGCACTAGACCCTGCAAACTCTTCAGCTATCATTCCGCCAAACTCATCTTTGAACATTCCAATTACTTTTTTGTTTACACCTGCCTCGATTCCAGATGGGTGGTCTTTAGGGTAATTACTGGTATCAAACTTTTCTCTAACATCTGAACATATCTTTGTAGAAATCTTTAGTTTCTATTTTATATACAAGACTATCAGTATCAGTCATAAGTAATTTAGCCTTATCCCCATATTTCTTTTTAATATAATTATAATGAAAATAATACATTATTTGTTTACTTCGATCTAGAATGCAAAACCCAACATAAATTGGTTTATTAAAATTTATTTTTATTTTCTTCATATTTACAGCAACTAGATCTTCAGAAAAGATAGTAAAATAATCAAAGTTTGGTTTTTTTATTAATTTTTTAGCCGCCTTTTTATCATTAACTAATCTAACATCTATCCTTTTTCTCATATTTTCCATTGTTTTACCAAATACAGAATTATTCATTAACTTGAAGAAGTCCTTTTCAAAATCATTACTCGCTTGAGCTCTGAATTTAGTATTCAAATCAATGTACGGCTTTAGCCACGCAGACTCATTGAATTTAATGCCTTTATGAATTTTTGTTATTTCTAATCCCATACTTTCATAAAATTTTAAAGTCTCATGATAGACAACATACCTTTTCTTATCAAATAGGTTTGGTATTAATTTCTTAACTTTATTAACAGTAAGTTTATCTGGAGCTAAAGGATAATCTTTATGTAAATCGTGAAGATGTTTTGGATATTTCAAATCAACCATAACTATACAAGGCATATCTCTCCAATTTTTAAGCTCCTCCTCACTCATCCATTTAAATCCGTGAGTAGGTAAATTTCCACTCATTCCTGCACCATATAAGTTATTTGCATCAAGATATACAATATAACTTTTAACTATATTTTCTACAAATTCTCTCATATATGGATTGTTAGCTTTAGCATATCTTTTTGATATTTGAGCTACACCACCTCTAATACCTCTTTCAATCATAAGTAACATATTAACATCAGTAAACAGCTCCAATTTAACTTTGGTTAATTTTAACATTGCATCCCAAGATAGCCCCGGTGATGTAAAATAGTGTGCTGGATCTAAACCATAATTATTTTGACAAACATCTCTAAAGTTCTCAAATACATCTGCTAAAAGTAAAACATCCGTCTTGAGATATAAATCATGATATTCTCTCATTGATTTCATATCAAAAACCTCAAATATTTTTTCAGCATGTTGGTAATCATCATCACTTATATCTTCATCATTTAATTTTGAATGAAATGCCTTCTTTGGCGGTAGTTTTGTTTCATTTAGTTTATTAATGCTAGTAAAATCATCATAATTAAACACTCCTTTTCTCATTACTAAATATGTTTTATCGTCAAATTCCTTTTTTGTTTCTGTTAGTTTATCATCTTTTGGAGAAAGACATCTTTTTTTAGCTAACAAGCAATTCTCACATTTTCCACATCTGCCAATACTTTTATGCACAATATCTTTTCCATCTTCAATGTATCTTTTCATACAATCCGGCGGTTTGCATGTCTTACACTTTCCACATTTGGTGAGATTATCAACTAAACTGCTAAGACCGCTTTGCATAAATTTGTAAGAATCAATGAATCTTATCATTCTATTAATAGGGTTACCTTCATCATCATGTCCAATTAAAATTTTCTTTGAGAAACTAATATACTTTTCATTAGTATTAGCTATTCAGGTTATTTCACCTTTTGTTTTAGCAAGATTTTTAATAAATAAATGAGAATCATATCCTGACATATTATGTGCTATTACTGGAATGAAATTAGGAATAACATATTTTATATTACACTTATTATGGGCAGCCCCTCTATATTTTCCTGTAAGATGGCAATGATCTATTACTTTTTTATAATCTCTATTTTTAGTTTCTGTAAATTTTCCTTCACATATATGACAATGAGTTGCATTTTCATGTTCTTTTTTAATTGTTTCTGACATGTTATTCTTATTATAGAATCTAAATTTTTCTTTTCTTTCTTCTATTATTTTATAAATTTTTCTAAAATCTCTTTCTAAATATTCTACAAATATCTGTGCAACATCTTCATCATCTGATTTTGCAGTATATTGTACAATTTGTTTAAAATCGGTTGGTAATATACTATCATCAAAACACTTTATATAATAACAGAATCCGGATGCTTTATGCATTTGATATTTTTTAGTAAAACTTTTAATTTCATTTGGAGAACATGTATATATTGGCATTAAATAGCTCTCAAAGTCTACATAAATAACAAAGGGTGCCCTCATTTTATTTTTATAATTTTTGAATTTAATAAATTTTGGGCTTCCATCTTTATTCTTTACCATATTGATTATAACTTCTCCATTTGAATCACAGTATATTCTATGCTCATCTAAATATTTTTGCTTGTAAAATGAGTTGAAGCATCTAAGGCAAAAATATTTTTTGTTTTTATTTTTATCAACTTCAGATGACAAAAGTCTACTAATATCTGTTACTAAACAGTAGTGATTTGTTTCATTATTAGATACTAAAATTAATGTTATAATTTTACAGCTGCATATCTTACATTCTTCTTTGTTACAATCACATTTCTTACAACCACATTTCTCACATTCTTGTTTTATACATTCTTTTTTCTTACATTCTTGTTTTATACATTCTTTTTTCCTGCATCCACAATTATTACATTCTTGTTTTTTCTTACAATCACATTTATCACTTATTCTTAGAGGATATATTATATCATCTTCACATCCTAATACATTAATAACAATATTTGGATTTTGTTTTTCAAACTTATCAATATGATTTAATGGAGTAGGGAATTCTATTCCTTTCCAATTTAACTTTTTAGAATTTTCCCTCAATTCATCATTTACTCTCTCTCGATGATTTTTTCTTGGAAACACTGCTTCTGTTATTGCGTACTTAAAACATTCCTTATCTTTAAAATTCTGGGGGTTAATAATAGCTTTTTTTGATGCTAATCTTGCAGGTAATGGAAAATATGAACTTCCAGAAATAGTTTCGTAGGGAACTAAACCAATATCAAAACATACTACAGAATCGAATTCAAAAACACCCGAAGGGTTATTAGTTAGAAATTTTTCAATCTCATTAAGTATATGTTTAATCATTTCATCAAATAATTCTGATAAATTAGTTGCTTCAGTAATTATTTTTGGCGAAGAATGAAAGAATTTTTCAGTTTCGTCTTTAATTTCTTTTTTAAGTAGAGACTTTTTTAAAAACTTACATGTTAATATAAATTTACCTTTTATTGGTTTCTTTTCCTGATTAATTCGATCTATAACTTTTTGTTTTATTTTTTTCATGAATTCCTCAGGTTCATATCCTTTCTTTCCATCTATCCTGCAAGTTTTCAAATATCCTTTTAATGCTTTTTTTTGTTCATTAAATGTGAACTCTTCCTCATTTTCTTGTTCATCTTTTTTAACATCTTCAGATATTTTTACATTTCTTTTTGTTTTAGGTCTAGCCCCCTCCTTCTCATAATCTCTATCTATGATTGGATCTTTTTTTTTATTTTTGTTCTTTCTATTCCTTCTCCTTCTTTTTTTTTTTGTTTTTGTTTTATCTCCTCCTATAGTTGATTCTTCTATTTCTGGTTTTATTTTTGGTTTAGCACCTTCTTTCTCATAATCTCTAAAACTTTCTGTAATTGTTGTACTGGGTTTTTGTAATTGAGCTTGTAGTCTTTGTATTTTTTCTTGATTTTTTTGTATTTGTTCTTCTTGTTGTTTTATTTTAGTTTGTTCTTCTAGTTTTCTTATTTGTTCTTCTAGTTTTCTTATTTGTTCTTCTTGTTGTTGTATTTTTTCTTGATTTTTTTGTATTTGTTCCTCGTGTTGTATTTCTTTATTATAATTGGTTTTTGATTGATAAATATTTTTCTCAACTCTAGGTTTAGGTTTTGAAATGGGTCTAGGAATAAGACTTACTGCTTTTCTAGTATTTAAAACATCAGGAGTTTGTTTTCTTGGAATGCAGGGTCTTGGATTTAACATCTCTGGTGTTTGCGGTCTATCATCAATAAGTCCTCGCCGGTGATTTTCCAAATCTTCAACTGTTTCAATTCCCATTTTTTTCAATGCTTCAATTTTTTCTGCTTTACGCAAATTAGATCTATTAGGAACACGTAATTCATATACAATATCCTTCAATTCAGCGTCTTTTAATTCATTGATATTCATGTTTTCCATTATTTATATTAATTATAATTTTATCTTTAAACCATAATTAAAAATTCAAATTTTTTTATAAATTTTTTCACGAATTTTTCACGAATTTTTTCGCGATTTTTTCACGAATTTTTTCGCGAATTTTTCGCGAATTTTTTGCTGTCCCAGTCCCGTAGTTTTACCCCTCTCTATGTTGTATGTTGTAGTGTACCATATCGTCTTCGAAAAGCCCCCATGGGGAAAGACAATAAAGGATGTATGTATGTAATGCTCCAAGGTACCATATTATTATAAACTAACGAAATAGGAAAATGTATTTTCAATCGGTATGGAAGGTATTTCAGTGTCTATTGTTCTCAACAATGCTTATCTGTAAACAGGGAACAAGGGTGTTTCCAAAGGGACTGACTATTGTGCAGCTGGTCTACTTAAGAGTAGGTGAGTAATATTCAAGTTATCTCTCTCTCGCAAGTAGCTCTCGAGTTTATTCCTACGACGCTAGTTGAATTGCTGCTAATGTCGGAGTCAGAAGGCACATCTGGGCGTGGAAACGAACCGGCGCGCAAGAAAGGAAAAGAAGGGGAGACAGTACCTTGAATACAACACAAAGGTGAAGCTTCATGCAAAGGCGAAGCGGTAGGAACATCCGTATCAAATCCCGCTCTAGTTCAGCAAGTGTTTGGATTATTTAAGGACTATTTGAACACACAGTTAGTTTCTCAAGGCAAGAAGTTCGAGAGCAAGCAAAAAATCGACAAAGAGACGGTGGAACTCAAATATAAGGGCAACCAAAAACAGTTCAAGGTGAACGCCGAACTGGATAATATATTAGACCAAATTCAGGTGACAAACGCAAAAGAAGTAGAGCATCCTGGAATCGCCCAGCTAGTAAAAGACGGCAAGGCAATCATTCACAAGCGGCAGAAGCTTATAAAGATAGCGGACAAGTGCAAGGACGGTTGGCAGGTAGTTGAGGAATACGAGTCTGATGATTTGGCTTCGAACTCCGAAGATGAGAAGAAACTTAAGAAGGCGAAGGAAGCCGCCGGCAAGAAAAGGAAGGCAAAAGAGTGCAAGAGAGATGAAGTCAAGAGGCATAAGCCCGGCAGCCATGCTTCTGGCAATCAGCTTTTTCGTGGTAAGGGACACATGTACGCGTGTAATTTTATACTTTGTGATTTCTCGGCTACTCTGTAAGAGTATCCATCCTACTCTGTTGCAGTTTGATGTCTGGAATATAAAGTGTAAAATAATTTACGTTCGGTTGAACGAAGTGAATTAGAACGTAATGGAATTATCTACCATTCGGAATTACTGGGGGAGGTGGTAGGTAATGCTTGATCAAGGGAAGATGAACGTCAAATAATGTTCAAGCTCTTCAGAAGGAATTCTGAGGGGTTAGGCGGTTCACAGTACCTTTGGTACAATTCATAAATATCGCGCAAATGTACTCTGATACTGGCAAAAGAACGACAAAGCGTACACAAACATTTCAGTGATAACTACAAAACAGATAAACTAAACAACAACTTACTTAAATTAACTTCAACTTTATTTCTTTTCTATGTACAGGAGTTTCAGTGATTGTGAGTAATGAATCATTTTAACTATAACAAAAACTTTAACGACGTATTCCGTCCTATCTAAAACATATTAAAGTAGCATGTCCTCGAGTTTGGTTTTAACATTGGACCTCCGATATTTACCAGCGATCGAATCGCATTAGCACATGGTTAATCAACACAACGTTTGGTCCTGAAAGCCTTGGCGTCGTACGTCCAATAAAACAGTTCATGTGGTTCACCCAATCAGCTGCCGTATTGGAAACACAACGCCGGTCATTCCAATTGTCTTTCTCGACCCCACTGGCAAGCGCAAAGCCCTGCTAATCACTGCAGCTGCTCAATACACAGGGGTACCAACTGGGACATTACTTTAATGTCGCATACTGCTGACTCAGACCGATCATACGTCAACATGAAAGCAGTCAATGTCGCACGTTTCTATTGGTTCATGCAGACCATTCGAATCACACCTCAGCGCGCAAAGATGAGTATAAATAGTACTAAATCTTGGTCTGCTTGGAGGAAGTATGTCCCAACATTCTTTCATAAGAACAAACACTTTCACTGGACAATCCGGTGGACACGGAAGTAAAACATGTTCCCTTATACGGTCCATGACCTCCTCGTCTGAGTACCCACAATGGGGCCTTGAACCAAACGAGAAAATTTCCCAAAGAACCACTCCAAAGGACCATATATCAGTCTCCACAGTGAACCTATAGTTGAGAATCCCCTCAGGTGCCATCCAGCGGACTGGCATAGGTGGTCTGTTGGAGACGCGATGATAGTCATTTGCGTAAGGACTCCTCGAAAGAGCAAAGTCCGTTATTTTTACAACCATACGAGGCCCTACCATACAGTTACGCGCGGCCAAGTCCCCATGAATATAGTTCACTTGAGAGAGATAATTCATTCCAGCGGCGATCTGAACAGAAATCGATAGCATACCGTAATAACTTAAAGTTTCCGGATCCTCCTCGTCGTCGGGACCCTCCAAGGGCGAGTTCTCAACCAAATAGTCGTATAATGTGCCGTACTCTATGCACTCGTATAAAATGCACGTCGGAGGTTCCGTAAGGCACATTCCGATGACACTAATAATGTTGGGATGGTTAAACTTGGACCAAGTCTCCGCTTGCCGGAGGAAGCTCTCTCGGCTGTTTGTGGACGAGTTGTTACGAAGGAGTTTGGACAGGATAGCTCTTGTTGTTTGTTTGCCTTCCACTTTCTCCAGTACCTCTCCTTTGTATAGCTTTCCAAATTCTCCTTCACCCAAATCTTTTAAAAATCTAACAGTCTCGCGACGTAATTCTTTAATCTGAGAAGGGAAACAGAGAGAAAACAGTACGTGATATAAAGATTTGCATCTATTCACGGTGGGCAATCTGTTACACCATACTGAAAAGTGAAATTCAATGCAACTGTGATAGGAATCAACAGTAAAAACAGCAAACCCTTAACAACTGGTGCTACTATGACTTTCTTGACTCCCTATTTGGTCTCCCAGTGTAGAATGCAAATTAAGCATAACTCGAAAAATTATGATAATCAAACAAAGTGATAAAGTAATTAATAATATACATGAAAAAAATTACTCGATTCTGATTGGCTGAGCGCAGTGCAATTCAAGTGTAACACCAGTGCAAAAAGTGTACCACCAGTGCAAATTACTCATCGAAATTCTGGATTGTGATTGGCTGAAAGAAAATAGGAAAATTTCTAAGCCAATGATATCACGTAAAATGATGACGAAAATGTTCTGCGGAAACTTTGAAAAACGTTTTCTTGAGTGAGAAAAAGTGGCTACATTAAATCAAGCGGCTCGGGCAATTTCAGCTTTTTGAAAAACTCACTCGTGAAAATTAATTCCAAATTGAACTCGAAACCGTATGATTACCGTTACTTATACCACCTTAAGGTAAAAAGGGGGTTCATAACTCGACTGAGTTTATCCTGAAGTACCCCATATCCTCACTTCCCACACTATATTGGCTCGTCGCTTAAGTCTATAACGGTACGCATGCTCCACGCTACAGAAGCAAATGCTGCTTACCTTACTATCGGTTGGCTTGCCTACCACGGGCACAAGTGGAGTGGAGACTGACTGCCCGGCTTGGTAAATGATTTGTTTGTGACATCTCCAGCAAATGAAAATCACAGCAGAGGAGAAGACAATGGCAAACAGTAGACACGGGATAACAGTATATAGCACACTGACAACCTGGACTGGCGGAGGTTCCTCTGTGGGAAGGGGTGAGGAAACAAATTGTCAAGCAGTATACACAGTGGTTCTAACGTTCAGTCAAGGCAGGAAAACTTGTTTGACCAACTACTTGATCAGACATCAAGTTAAATACATAAGGTCAGAACCAAGCGTTGGTCTCAGTTTTTCTTTTGATAGGTTGAGAAAATGGCTCGAGATTCTATATCCAGTCACTTATCGTTGGGGCGCCAAACAAAGGAACATGTCGGGAGATTTGCTAAGCACTCATTAGCTTGAGTGCTTAGCAACCCTCCCGCGTGCGTCCATGACTCCATGGTTGCACGCTGCACGTTTACCATTTCTTGAACAAAACTCTTTTTGAGAGTGAATCAACCTCGCCTTTGTTCATACTTACCGCACCGAGGAATATCACAGAAGTCAAACTCGGTGTAATCCCCAGTTGTGAAGCACCACGGTTTCTTCTTGTTCCCTCCCGGGTTCCTACAAAAGTTATGACCGCCCTGGATCTCTGGATAATCTTCAGCAGACAGAAGATGGTAGCGAGGTTTTGTTGCATTCCATCTCTGGCAAACAAACCCTTTCTCTGTAACACTCACATTTGCACGGTAATCTTCTCCGGTGCCAGTAAAACAGACTGGTGCTGTGAAAACTGAAATAAAATCAATCATGTGGGAAAGATGTGTCGTGACTGCTTACACGGCAAATAAATCACAAGTTTGCAAATTACATGTATCTTTATAATGACTCCCGGTCAACAACAACCCTTTTTCCTTTACTCTTCTCCCGAGCACTCCCATGTCCACTTGCATTCTCACATCTCGCATTCACACCACGCTGACGATAAAAGTCCAACATTGACGTAATTTGTTGTCACGCATCAGATGGAAGAATAACATATGGCTCTTTAGTAAAAGGTTTGAACCCAGGAGTACGGTATGGTACGATATGGCTCTTTGGTATATAATTCATGGTAGCCGAACATATGGTCAGTTCACAGGGGTATACAAGGGTTTACAAGGATATACCTTTGTAAACCCTTGCATATCCCTGTAAACACTAAATTTGGTAACTATATGGTAGCCTACCATGAATTATATGCCGGCTCTTTGAACTTCTACTTACGTTGAGCATGGTTCTGAAACCGGAAGTGAGCATAGGATGTGTGGGTCTCCTGTGACGCGTATGCTATCAAAACCTTGAGTCATGTAATATACAACACCCAGGCTTATGGTTCGCCTGGACTAATATGTCAAATAGTCAGCCAAGATCATGCTCACCTTTGTCGTTAGTTGGAATGGTCGGCCCACTCCTAACATGGTTGACACCAAATGTTATACAGTTCTTTCCCTTCGATGTTCCCCTGCGTGGTAATGTGGAGCACTTAGGAAACAAAATGTGCTCCAACGATGCACCCTCTGCAATAATGTAGCGATATTCCTTCTTGCATATTTCTTTACGGAGAGTATCACATTCTTCATAGCAGATTGGGCGTGCTCTAGGGATGGGAGATGTACCGTCACAGTAAGGGAATTTGTAATGGCACAAAAGCGGTAAAACAAACGGCCGACAACCTTGACTGAGTTCCTTAAAATCACGGATGTTGCTGTAAGCATTCGAGATTTTCGTTTCGATGCCCTCGAGCGTTTCATAGTTTTTGACAAACACATTCTTTTTCGCTCTTAAGAATTTTGTGCACAGTGTACCATTATACGGCTTACAAGTTCCATTATCTGATATGGGCGGTGGGGTGGGGATGTACCTGTGGAGCAAACAAGAAAGAGAAAATTGTTAAATTAAGCTAAATATACTGCCAAAGCACTGCTCCATTTTCAAAAGGGAAAATGAAAGATGTTTTTATGTCACAGAGAATAATTCTCGTTCCATGCGCCGATTTAAGCCGAGATTTAAAAACCTTTTTTTTTACCTGACGTTTGCCGAATTTTATTGGATAACCTGGCCCAATCGCACAGCCGTAAAATAATGAGATTACTATAAAACACATAATACAAAGTTACTGATTAAAGCACAAGCAATCAACTGATGTCAGCAGATAATCGAAACTCTGGCCAAAATAATTGGTCCACTCATGATCTTACACAACCCAACCAACCTAAGAACAAAAGTAATCTATACACAGTAATGTGCACCAGATGCTCCCAGGCAGTACCCTGGGTTTATACACAGTGATGTGCACCAGATGCCCCCAGGCAGTACCCTGGGTTTTCTGTGCTGCTATGCTACTGGGGACCAACACTGGGTTACTTGCTGCAGACTAAAGCTGTCTTGCCCCTGAAAACCAAGTAAGGAATCTGCTAGGTCACTCACAGGTCACTTGTAGTGTGGGATCCCTGGTAAATGGGCAGAGCTGCTCTGCCTTCTGGGTTTGGTGGTTTGGTACTGATAGGTGATGGTTCTGTTGAAAAAAAAAAAAACGATTTCATCAGTAATGACTTTTGAGGTAGCCGGGAGTGCAGATAACTAGTTATTATTATTTATTATTATCAGTTGTTTTTATTTACTTGGTGCTGCAAGCAGGCAAGGTGAATCAAACTTCGTACTGTGATTGGCGAGAGAAGTTGCATTTTAGTAAAGTAATAAACCTTTTATTGACCTAGCTTGTTTGGTTAAAATAGCAGAAAATTGGACTTGTTTTCCTCTTGTGTATTTCAAACCTTAACTACTTCTTAATCCATAAAAGAAACAAAACTCCATAAATTTCCAGTCAACTTCCAACTAAGTCAAGAACCCTTGTACAACTCTTACCTTTTTTTATAACAGGCATGGTTGTTATTGTGGTGTGTATTCCAAATGTTGTCTTGCTTTCTGATGGCAAAATTAACAAAGCCTTGAAGTTAATGACATTCAACTTGAAATACAGTGGGATAAATCTGCAACGTCTTACTCAGTTCTAAGACAACAAAATGAAAGTATGTTAACTTTCAATAACAAATGCTCTTGTGGGTTTTGCAATTTCTACAAGAGAACAGAAAAATCAAGATGCCATTTACAGATGTTTACTTACTACTGGTACTCACTATTACCACTCTGACCCATTCACTCATTTCGAAGAAAAGCTAAATTGTTTTAGCCCTGTGATTTGTTTGCATATCAGACCAAACATCCATTTTTGCAACTTAAATTTCTCCTTATGTCTTTTAGAGACTGTACTAAGCAGTCAGGACCTGTGTTTCAACACAAGAAAGCAACTTGCATTTCATCAAAATACTACATTGCATTTTTAACTCCCTTCCCAAATCCCTGATGAGTGTCACTGATGAAAGACTGTGACTCATTTTTGATAAGTTACTTGAAAAATGCTGACAACTGATTTGAATGAGACAGCTGTCACAAAGTTAAATATTAAGCTTAAGATTATTAGTCTTCTTGGTTAATACAAAGGCAAACAATTTTCAAATTTGGTTGAAAAACCGATCTTATAAAATAAATATTGTGGGGGTAGTTTCTCAAGAAACTGGTGCTGCATTGGTGGGGAATTGACACAAGTAAATGCTATTATTGAACAAGTCGATAAAGTAAGTTACACCACTATAAGCCAAAAAGGGGGTGCTGACATTTCAAGCGTTGGCCCTTTGTCAGAGTTTATAAATTGAACGCTGTTTTGAGTTGGTTTGTTCAGACATACCATTTACATCTAGGAATACTTTTAAACTCTTTGCTGAACCCAATGAATTCCTTGCTATACAACTGTAGAATCCTGAATCACTTGATCCCACTGCTCGAATCTTCAGCCTTGACCCCCAACGATATCTAAGATCGATTAAGAAAATCATAACTGAATAAGGTTCTTTTCAAAAAAACACAACCTCAAATAAGTAAGGGTGCAATGCTCTACAGACTGAGCTATGAAGCTGTCCACACACTGAGCTTGGGTTAATAATAGATCTATGTAATATTTTGATTATACGATTGATTTCATGAGTTTTAAAGTCCCTAAACTTAAAACTGTTCAATGCTGCCACTTTCTAAAATTTTGATTACATTTTGATCATGGTACTGAACTTGATGAATTACTAAGACACTGAGAATGGAAAAAAATATATATGAAGTTTTCGTTAAATAATAAACCTACCTTTTAATTGAGACAGCTGGCCTGCTTCTGTTTCTGATAAGTATTCCATTCTTGTACCATGTGATATCTGATGGTGGATTGCTGCTTACATGACACTTAAACACTACTTTGTCTCCTTCATTAACTGTTTGGTTATCAAGACTTCGATCAAATGATGGTGCTAAAAAAAAATAAGAAAAATATATCAATAAATCAGTTGAAAAGGACTTAAAAAAGAGACTTCGTTTACAGGAATTTTTCCCAACACTGAACAACCTTTGCTAAAAACTGAATAACTGGTCCTTAAGTTCAAATGAAGGTCTTTGATATATGCATGCATAGCAACCACACAGAAATACCAACCAGGGAAGCAACTTGTGGTAAAGAAAGAAAGTCGCTCAATAAAACTGGTGGGCTACTTAAACACAAGGTGCCTAGGAAGATGCACTTAATTCATGATTACTGCTAGTTGTAGAAATCACATATGACAGTACCTGTGCAGTTTTGACAAGACTTAGAATTGTTGGGCAGTTGTGAACTGAAAGAAAAAAAATGTTTATCTAGTTAACTCTGTACAGTTCCAAGGAGGGGGAGTCTGAAATTCAGCAAACAGCCTCTCAGGTTGACTATGGGAGGGGGGGAGGGGCAAAGAATGTTACAGCAAACGGTCTTTACCCATCACGAACATAAACAAAATGTAACAAAAGCTGTTTCCAAAACTCAAGGGTGCAATGCATAAGAACTGTCCTTCCCATCTTGAAATTTACAATCTCAAGTCAAATACCTCTAACTCAAAGACAAACCTGAGAGCAGACGCGTTGTTTATTGTCTAGAGTACGTTAATATGAATAAAATGTCGCCTTTTAACCTGTTAAATTCAGGTTGTGGGTCTACGGTGCATTGGTGTCTTGAATTCGAGCGTAAAACCCTTCATTACATGACTGAGATCTTTACAGCCTCAGTGATAAAAACTACAAATTAAATTCCGTGCTTCGTCATAAGAATAAAGTTATAACAACTCAAAATGTCGTTTAAACAGCAGGGTGCAAATGCACTTTGAAGAGTGAAATGGAAATTAATCACGATGTGACAGAAGTGAGAGATTACGCGCTGTAGCACAACAAACGACCGCGAAATACTGAGAAACCTCGAGACGGAAACGCGACAACGGGAGCATTAGCGAATATTGAGATTCTCGACCGGATTGTCCAAATAAACATTCACCTTCTATTACGATACAGCCTTATTTTTACGTGATTAATTATCCTATCACTGTGCACACAGGCACAAAAGAAAAAAGAACAATTTCATTGAGGGTAATTTGCGCACAAACAATTCGAATATAACAGCTTCGACCAAAAGTGTCTGATGTAAACATGTACCGACGGGGTAGCCATCGCATGCAAATTTCTCACCAGATAAACTTCTACGTTAATTTTAGTCTTTGTTCTTCGCATTTACACTTCAAAAAGAACAAAGAGCTCTTCGAAGCGGCACATTCTAAAACAAACTATTCCATGGACTCTGAGGGACGAGTCAAACAATACAACAACCCACTAACGCTCTAAATTTTAAACACACCAAACGATTTCTTCATTCTCTCTCGTGCGCGCTGCTTCTGTGCTGCGCTTTCATTTCATGACCCTCTAATTTACTGAGGTCAAAATAAGATGGAAAATGTATACTGCGGATTAATCCAATGCCGATTAAAAGAGAATAGAAAAGAACACAGCTTACTTAAGCCACAACAATAAGAAATGAACATATTCGAAATCGACATTACAAATTGGAAGCAATAAGTTGGATTTTGTAAGTCATTCTTGGGGCAAATGGACAGTACGATATTCCATGCCTCTTGGTCTGAGATATCTCAATCATTATACAAGACCAGATGGTTCAGCGAAATCTAAGCCGCTATTAACTTACAAAGCTGTGCCGCATTTTCTCTACACGGACAGAAGAAATAAGATAGGAGGTGGTATAACCAAAGCGAAGAGGCTTCACAAAGGATGATCTTTCATCCAAGCTGTTTGGTAAAACAGAGAACCCGTTTAATTAGATATCGAGAAACGAGAAATCGTGTTCCGAACACTGTACTCTGAATTATTTTTATCACCATCCAAACTCGGACAATGCGAAATTTGCATCAGGCATTCACAAGAAGCGCATACCGCGTCAAGTCTAATTATTTCTTACATTAAACAAGCAAACAGAGGGCTAATATGAAAACAAAACAACGGTTCACACTCGGCAAAACCTACCTTGAATCGAGTGATCGTTTGTGTTGGAATCCCCACAGAAAGCTTCCTGAAGAACGCAAAAAATGGAAGGCCACATGATTAGCATGTCCACCGATCGGAAGCGCAGATGTTGGCCTAAAAATTGACTAAGATACTGAAGGCGATAAACAAAGAATCGAGAATAGCTCTTACACCATTATGCTACCAATATCCTCACCCAAACACAGGATGAAGACGCTAAAAGAGATTTTCAGACCTAGTAATGCTGTGTTTTAGGAAACGGTGCTGAAATATTCATACTCCTGTAATTGCATTGTAAATTGACGAACGGAGAAAATCAAACAAACACATTTTCCACCGCGTACAATACAGTCCCCGGACAATTCCGACTTACCAGACAAAATCCACAGATAAAACCCCAGTATCAAACAGTTAAGGGTTTGAAGAGTCATCGTGTAGTGCCTTCACTGTACAGCCATCATATGTTTAAGTCTCCTTGATGAACAAATGCCTGATCCACCGAATTTTACATTAATTATGGACTACAAAGGAGCGCATGTGATCTCTTCCCGAAGCGCGAATAGAGATTATTATGGGATTAGCGGGAGCTACTGAAAACATGCTCCCAGACAGACAGAAAGGTCAAACCCACAGCGCCACTTGCTTATCATTGGCTGGTTCGGTAAACACAGAAACAAAGCCAAAATTTCCTATCATTTACATTTAAATAGTTTGTCTATTAAGTCCATTAGCACTACCACCCTTTTTATTTTGCCTTACTTCCCTTCTTATCTTCTTGGTCAACAAAAAGTATAAAAGATTCCATTCGAAGCAAATATGTATGTTGGCATAGTAACACGACAGAGCTGTCAATTCTGTGATAAATTGTCGGTGAATTCATTTGAGAGTATCAAATGTACAAATCTCATGTTCAAGGTATTTCGACCCTTTTACGTGCCAAAACGTGGAAGAGAAAGGCCTGTTTTTGCTTAAAACTGACAAAAAAAATTAAGGCGGCAGGCAAAAAGGGCTGGTAACAGATCTGAGTGCGTTGTTTGCAATAATTAGAATTCATGATTGACAGTTCTCGTGAAAAGGTGCTATTGAAAAGCGACCCTTGCAAAGCAAACTTTCTCGTGAACGTTTTAATTAGCAGGTTGAAGAATTCGCTTTTCAGTAAGTTTAAGTAAAGTAAAGACGACTATTTGTGCACCAGCTGAATTGGTTCGTGTTATCGCTGTCCTGTTTATCATATCACAAGCTCTAGAGGGCGGGGAGTAGCATTTGTTTTGTCTCGAAGTGCACTTTAGCGTAACACTTTACAGCCAGAAGCCATCCGCTTCAAAAAGTGCTATTTTAATTGAAGTGTTCCCCGAGGCTCGGGCGGCTTTTAGGTTCCCGCTCACGAGTACGAGCGTATTGAGTTATGTAGAAAACTCAATCAGTGGTGAAGCCGTTCAATATCCAACAGCTAATAAAAAGTCGGTGAATTGTAACTTTTCAACTTTTTAAGTTACATTCATTATTTCCAAGCAGCATAGCATCAAACTATGTCCGATTATCCACCTGGTTGCAGTGTGTACTTTACTTTAACTATTTCCGAGAAAATATGGTCAAGCAGCTCATTGAAGTATTCTCAAAATTTAACATTGAGGTGATGGATGAAGGTTTGTGGTTTCCTTTGACCGAAATGGTTTCCGGTTTGCCCAAAGGATAAACTTTAGAAGGTTAGATACAGTAGCTAGGCAGGACAAATTTAGGGCAAATGAAAGCAGCTTGCAAGTAGAAACATAAGTTTAGTTGTGAATTGAAATAAGGCTTAAAACACTGTAATCTAAGTTACGCATTTTGTGTTTTTGGGACTCAAGCTAAACATGAATAATGAAGTAAACGGATCGTGGTTTGATGAACAGCTTCTTCAATATCAGCACAGAAGGGATCTCATTAAAACTGAGTTTGATCTTAGCACTGTGAGATTATACTCTACTTAAAACATACTTCCTTTCTTTTTCATTTTGTTCTAGATAGATCCCACAAAATTCACGTGCATTTCTGTTATCGAATATTTTTCAGTGATAAGTAAAAAGCTCTTGCATTCTGATAAGTAGTTTGTGCGCTTAATTGTGTTCGTGTAGTCAAATCTTTATCAAAATAACTTACACCTGCCTTCACCTAACATAGCATTGTTTATTGGCAGGAGCGAATCATCCGCTCTTGTTATTGGTTAATGGTTTCCACGCTACTGCTAGCCGTTGTCATTTATATAAATTGAATCTTTCTTGCGATTTCGAGATAACAAGCTTTGAAAAAAATATTTATTTGTAATGGGCGTGTTCTATATACAAAATTAAATCACTTTTTGACTTTATGAACTTTTTCGCGTTTTAAAAAACAACGTTATAAACAGTCCTTCCAAAGCCAAAAGCAGCTTTTACTTTTCTTTCGCGTTTTTCTTTTTTTGCATACAACTTTGAAGCAGTACCAGTTTGGTTTTCTCAAATCCCTTGAAGACTCGAGAATTCAATGACTTACAAGCCGTAACCTGGGTAAAACAGTACCGAGTCGCCAGTATCAATCGTACAATTTTTATCCCGGAAATAATCACTAAATATATTTCCATTTATTACGGTGCGGCTATTCTAACCCAGGCCACCAAATACATTTTCAAACAAATTTTGAATGTCAGTCTGTTTTTGTCGCTGAATAACAGATTTGTGGCGGGTTTCTACCGACTAAGATGATTTTTTTTCAATCTTGATATGTTTTGTACAGTTATAGAGCAAATTATATGCATTTTAAGCAAAATATGAAATATTTGTAGAGATTCTTTTGTTTGGTGCTCCATCGTGATTGGATAATTTGTATGAAATTTGTTTGGATGGCCTGGGTTCGAGTAGTTGCACTGTAAAACGATTTGATTTTAAAACTGAGGTACTTTGTCCACTACAGACCGTAGATGAAAAAACTGTGGTGTGACTATTGTTGGAAACTGGAGCTACTTAACGGAACTGTGCTGTGGTACTATTGGAAAAGTGACTGAGCGTAGAGCTATTAGTGTTCAACATTGGATTACGAATCCG
The DNA here is from genome assembly GCA_949710005.1 of Ricordea florida. Lineage (NCBI taxonomy): Eukaryota > Metazoa > Cnidaria > Anthozoa > Corallimorpharia > Ricordeidae > Ricordea > Ricordea florida. Next base: position 28,020,584 of record OX453282.1, on the reverse strand, counting down.
TGTACGTTCTTTTCAGTCGTACATGTACATTTTCGCCTGCCCTGTGGTATTATTGAGAAAGGCGCTCTCAGACCAACTCGGTATGAAAGTATAAAATTATTTTGTCAAAACAGTGTTAAGCCGCCTGTAGTGTCATTTGTCTGAATGTCTCGCTATCAGAGTTCTAATAGTGAGTTTAAGCATGACATTTACGGCAACGGCAAACGGCAAAAAATATTCTGATTTTACTCATTTTCTCTATATCTCTTAAATCAATCCTGTAGAAAAATAGGAAAAAATCTCTTATTCACGGTAAATGAAAATATTTTTACTTTAGTGTACAAACGGCTTAAAACAGACGCCAGAAAGTTTAATTTTTGCCGTCTGCCGTTTGCCATTAATGTCATGCTAAGGCTCTCTAATAATTCATCTCAACCCTTTTACCTGCGAGATCAGAGTAGCAGCTCTCTATAATGAGTGTCACCAGGAGGCCATGACCCGCATCCGGGTAATGGCCTCCTGGTGTCATACTGTTCCTTGTAGTTTGTTTGAAGAATTTGGTGTTAGATCAATTCAATATAACCGAGTTGATAATTATTCTTGTTGTTCGTCTGCTTGGCAGTGGGTTGAAATGATAAGGCGAGGCAATTACTTCTGGTTTAGAAAGGGTAAAAGATGACACATTGTGAGATGCTATACAATAACATTGAAAATTCAATTAAGTTAACTATACAATGCTTATTCAATACACTTTTCGTAAATCTTCCATGCTAAAAGTATACCATCTTGATAATCTAACGAACCTTTCACTGCTCTGACATTCAAATCCGAGCAGTATGGAGGATGTTTGTACCATGAACCTAGTTTAATGTCCTTGCTCTCACAAGTCCCCCATAGCTCAGTGGTACAGCGTCTGAACTGGTAATCGGAAAGTCGCAGGTCCATCTCGGATTTGCTTTTCCCAAGTTTGCTTGTGACAGTACTGGGCCGGGTTGTTCGAAGCAGGGTTAAGGTAACCCAGGGTTAGTGCGAAATTTAAATGCAGATACGAGAGCTTAAAGAGCACATTCAGCGTAATTCTTTTCGAATACAATTTGATGATTGTATGCTCTGAATAAAATAGAGAAAGGTATCGGAGAAAACGCTTTTTAAAAAGAGCAAAAGAAACGGGGGTTAAAATTCAACCCTGGGTTCGCGCTAATCGGCCTTCGAACAGGCGGCCTCTGAAGAGTACATCTTTCACAATGCTTATCCAAATTTCAAAATACATTTTCATAAATTAAACAAACCCTCCCTCTCTCCCGGGGATGGAAAGAGACACGGTTGTTTAAAAACTAAATCGATTTCTAAAATGTCACATCACGATAAGGAATGAGACACGGTGATAACAAAAATCGATTAAACTGTAAAAATAATATATTTCCTGTACAAAGTTTAATTACTTACTCAACGAAAACGTTTTTAGTTAGATTTACACCTTAACATAGAGTTTAAGTCTTATATAAATATGTACAAGATAAACAAGTAGAAGAAGATGGTTATCTTCCCTCGCAGCTTTTCCCTCTTTACATTTTGCAATAGCCTCTGATTGCAGAATATACTGCCGTGGGAAATACTAATTTTGCTTTTCCAGGGGAAAATACTGATAATGTAATAGAAGCATATAAAAGAGCAATTTTAAATGGATTTCAAAGAAAGCCAAAAGTAAAGAAAAGTCGAAGAAGCTAAACGAATTCAACCACCAAGACAATAAGACTGATCGGTCTGATTTCGTCTCTTGTTGGTTCGATATTGAAGCTTAGTAATAAACTTATGTGGGGAGCAAAAAAATTCGGCATCTACACCCAAAGAAAAAGACCGCAGCGACAATAAAGTAGAACTAAGTCATTGTGTTCTGCTCAAGAATAAGCTTCGACGGTGAGCGTGTAGAACAGAACTCGATTAAGAATGCGATTCTAAATCGTTGAAAATTTGTAACAACTCGAGTTTACGGCGGTTCTCAGCTTCATAGTCATAACTGTACTGTTAATGATTATAACAAATCAGTGATCCGAAAGCTTACAATAATTGCAATTATTCGCTTGAAGGCAGAAAAACGTGAAACGTCTCTGAAATTATTCCTATGTACAATGCTAGCTACTAGTAGTCCGCTATCGCATTCAACATGACCACAGCATTTACAAGGTTGTTCTTTTAAGTTAAAATATTCGGTTTGATGACTACATGTTTACAATATTATTTCAATAAATAGCATTAAAGTAACAACGTGGAAATTGGCTCAAGCAATTTTTTTTTTCTCTTTCTCCTCTCTCTCTCTCTTTTCACATTGTATAAGAATAAGATAGCAGTAAATGCTCGTTGACGGCCCAGCTGTTTCCTATCATTTTTCCTTCATACTTATTTCCGTCTTTCTACTGAAATGAATATTTTTCCACAAAAATCCCATAGCTTGAACATCAACAGGGCATCCACCTTGAAACAAACTTGGAACTGTCAGGTTATTAACCTTAAAACTTTCCAAACCTTTGTTCAGTTCCAAATCGAAAGTAAAGAAAAATGATAGACATCAAAATAGCGCCGGATTAACCGCTTAAACTGAACGCACAGTATTCCGGTAATAACGACGGCTACTGTCATTATTTCGCATCTCTTAGAAGAAAATACTGTTAAATATTTGAATTTAATAAGGTGAGAGAATTACACTTCATCCTCTCCACACGGAACTACTCTTTGATGGCCTCTGCACCCACCCCCTGCTCTAGAGTTTGGGTTCACCACACCTCCCCTCCTTCATGTACAGATTTGTATTTCGGTATACAAATCGATTCTGAGTCAACTGACTGGCAATCAAGCCGCGCTACAAAGGTCGACAGAAATGTTGGTACAAAGTGACCTGCCATTTACTAATGACTCTCTGCAATGGAATCCCCCGCCCACTCTCGAACGCGAGAGCAAATCTCGGTAAACTGGGGTCTATCTCTTGGGTTTTCTTCCCAGCATTCCCGCATCAACTGGAACATGCGTGCGGGACAGTTATCCGGACACGGAAGTAACTGGAGATTCCGGATCTTCTCAATGGCTTCCTGATTGGTCAAACCCACATATGGTTGACTGCCATATGAATAAAGTTCCCATAGTAAAACCCCGTATGACCACACGTCAGCCTGGTGGCTAAACTGCAGCATGTTCAACGCTTCCGGTGACATCCACCGTACCGGAAGTAAAGCACTGCCATGCACCCAAGAATAATCAGACGGGTACTTGTAACTTCCGATACCGAGATTAGAGATTTTCACAATGTTGTCCTCGGTTACGTAGCAGTTTCTAGCAGCGAGATCACGGTGAACAAAGTTATTTTCAGCCAGGAAGTCCATACCTGACGCAACTTGTAACGAAAAGTCCAATAAGAGGATACTTTCCGGGCTATCAGACGGTATCAGACCTGCTAGTCTGGAAGCGTTTTCTACAAGGAATCTGTGCATGTCCATATCAGTGTAATATTCAAACACCATGAAGCGTGGTTCTTCACCGGCAGACACGCCGATAAGACACAACACGTTCACGTCTTGTAGATTTGCCAAAATGGACGTTTCGTTTTTGAAATTTTCCACTGCTGCTGTTGGGACATCCTGCTTCAACTTCTTGATGGCGATTTGAACGTCGCAGTGTTCGGAGTCAGTTCTCATCAGCGCTCCTTTGCAGACTTTGGCGAATCCTCCTTCGCCGACACTTTCCAGAAACTTAACTTTACCATGGCTGATCTCCTGATTCTGTTGAGAATCACACTCGCAACATTAAAACCACATGAAGGATCAACATCTAACTTCTCATGACCTTTTTATTACACACTAAACAAAGGATGCATATAAAATAATTTTAGCAGCCAACCACAAGGAAGCTGTACTAACCTCATTGAACACGCAAGACTTTAGTTCACTGATACTCTGTTTGAGGTCGAAGCTAGGCGGCGGCAGTGTACTCTGGGTACTCTTGGAGATGGAGGCTGAAGAGGCGTGGTCCCTCTGTGGGAGGGCACTCTTGCTATGTTGCACTTTCAGGTATATAATGATTGATAAAAATGCCACTATCAAAACCGCCATGGTAGCGGCAATGACATAGACAGTGGGACCGAGCGACCGCACTATATGCCGAGCCTCCCTAGTAGCTGGTAAAAAAGAAAAAAAAATACTATTGTTGGCTACCACTTGATACTAACGCAGTAGGTGATGATAAAAAGTTCTACAACAATCGTATTTAAAGCTTGATAAGGAAAGACGCTTGACACGAACACTACGGACCGGAATAAGAAGTTTGGAAGGCAGTTAGCTTCTTTCTGTAATCATTTTTTATTAGAATTCCCCAGCTGTGAAAAATGAGGACAGCAGTCTTGCATTGACACAGATAGGGTGGTGACAGTAGTGTGATGATTGACACAGATAGGGTGGTGACAGTAGTGTGATGATTGACACAGATAGGGTGGTGACAGTAGTGTGATGATTGACACAGATAGGGTGGTGACAGTAGTGTGATGATTGACACAGATAGGGTGGTGACAGTAGTGTGATGATTGACACAGATAGGGTGGTGACAGTAGTGTGATGATTGACACAGATAGGGTGGTGACAGTAGTGTGATGATTGACACAGATAGGGTGGTGACAGTAGTGTGATGATTGACACAGATAGGGTGGTGACAGTAGTGTGATGATTGACACAGATAGGGTGGTGACAGTAGTGTGATGATTGACACTTACCGATCTGTGTACACCTTTTGACGTCACAATACTCCTTTTCACCGTTCGGTCCCACGTAACACCATGGCCCTTTCAACTTGTCACCTAAATCGCGGCAATAGTTGTGGGGAGGGTCATTCTTTGGCCAAGGAAGGCAAGGCTGACCTGACCTGCTAACATTCACGTGACCATTGTACGTGCCATTATAGCAGGGTTCTTCTGGAGCTGAGAAAGAAGAAATAAAATTCTAATAAATAATAATTTCACTCGTTTTCGAAACGTCAATCAGTTTAATTCAGTACAATACCCTTAAGTGGATAATTTTCTTAATTCTGATTATCTTTTTGGTTAACACAGCTCTCGTGTTGTAAGGCGATAATGTGCAATGATAACTTTTGACAACACAAACCTTCAAAGACGGTGACGGGTGGCTCAGTAGATAACCCTGAAAACACGAAGGGAAATAAATGACTTCTTAAAGCATGAATGGACCAGTAAGTGATGTATATATGTGCAGTTAGACTAAAATTGACAAATTGACTTCCAAAGGAACTGCTTCACTATGTCGGTGAACACGTGAGACGTTTGCCAGTATCAACTATAGATTAATACTCAGAGGTGGTCCCAACGAGGATCTTATTAGAGATCTGATGTATGTAACGAGGCAAAAAAGGAGTATAGAGAGCACGTTGTCGTCTACAGTGCAGTCGTTTTTATTACGACGGTGACGAGCATAAGAAAGTATTCTCCTCAGACAACCATTAACTGCAGACATGCGAAGTAAAGTCCATGTATGGTTTACATACCAGGAATTCCCAACGAGATACAGTACGCACGATCTTTGTTGTCACGTGTCGGAAGTTCGGAACAGTTTGGCAGTAGGGAGTTAAAGAGGGGGTCCATTTGGGCGAACTGCAGTTCTATCATGCAGACATCTTTATACAGAGCAAAACAGTCTTCACGGCACAGCCTCGGTTTGGCCTCCTGGGTCGCAGGGTCACATGACCGGAAGATGTGATAACACATTCCCGGGATACCATATTTGGTGCACCTTTGGCAGAGAAAAGAACGAACCTTACTTTCACTCCTTTGCCGACGCAATTAGGTTCTAACCATTGTGTAGACTACCGTATTTGATTGATTAACAGCCCTGGGCGCTCATCAAATTTTTGGACCTTGGGAGTGGGCGCTTATTCGAGGCTGGGCGCTTATTAAATTAACACCACTTTCAATAAGTCAGATATAATACAACAATGACTGGTAATGAAAAAAGCGAAGACGTAACAAAGCAAGGTTTCTATTTCAATCTCAATTTCACTGTCACTCAAATCAACAAATTAATTATCTGGTGCTGCCTCGTGCACTAGTTATTTTGGTTTGGTTTGGGAAGGGGGTGGGGTGGGCTCGGGTTGTAATTATTTTGGTTTGATTTGAGAAGGGGGTGGGGTGGGCAGGGTTGGGCGCTTATTCTAATAAATACGGTATTTCACTCCTAAGACCTCAGTAGCAACTTCCTTTGTGACATAAACATTGGTCATTGACCAAATGTAAGGTCGAGACGGCTGGATATTGATGGAAATCGTTTTTGCCTTTTGTATACCATACTACTCACAAAGGACGAGCTTGGTCATGTAAGACATCTTATCTACCACAATCAACCTTTCGCGCGTTAATATTCGGTAATGTCGAGCGGCCAGGTAGGTACGTGGTGTAAGCATCATATAGTGGTTCCCCGTTAGTGAATATATGGCATACATTGCTCTCCATAGCCATACACGATGCTTACACCACGTACCTACCAGCGGCCAAGGTAACTTCATCTTGCCCGCTCGTGTAGCCAATCAAAGTGCACGACTTTCCCACATTGTCCGCTCAGGGACCCCTATCAAAGTGGTCCTTCTTTCCTCTCGTTGAGTCAGAGGCATTTAGCAAACTTTCTCAACAAAGTCCCTACCTTTGTGACATTTGGTTGGTAGATTTTATCAGTGTCAGTGCGGTTGACAGTTCTCGTTCAATTGGTGCTTGTTGCGCTTTGGATACCCAGATAGTTTTATTGCCAATGAACTCTGCGCATGCCAGACCCCGATATGGTTCACATACTCCTCGTATTGGGGCTAGAATTCTGAAAAAGAAACAGCCGATAATATAACACAAACTTCTATGTCCTTCTACTGAGAAACATCAAAGGAAGACTACCAGGCTTGGGCTGGACTTCTGGCTTTAAGTTTGAACCTGACGGCAAAAAGTATTATTTGTCTTTTCACATTTGGTCACGCTTTCCTATCAGGAGTCAGACAAATCCCGGTCACACAAGGCACGCGCTTGTTTGGTCAGTCACACTAACCTCAAACATCTTGTTGTACTACTGGTTTACAATATTAATCAAATCGATTGTTCGATTGACGCTTGGAAGACTAGTAAAAAAAATCGCCAGTAGGAATAAAGGAAATACAACTTACCCGACAGGACCCAGGATTCCTGGATCTGCAATTAATTGACAAAACGACAAATTAGGCTGCACACGGAGGAGCTCGTCGTACCTTTTAGAGGTTTAAATTTATGGATTGGTACCACTTAGGTATTAAAACCTAAAATGACTGCTGTCAGAGTTGTCTCGGACCTTTTAGGGACTTGCGGTAAGGTTATCGCCCAGTAGTAAAATAATTTGTTGTTGTTGAATTGGTACCTCTTAGGGGTGGAAAGGAGCGTGGGACACGCCCATAAAACAAGATTATGGTATCCCGAAATTTTCCGACGAGCACCCCCGTTACTTTTGTAGGGAAGTACACCTCCCCGGGAGAAAGGCTACTTTACTTGCCGAGGCTCATTTTGGTTTATACTGAGATGTATACTGACATGTAACTGAAGCACTATTTGAAGTCCCAGTATGAGGGGGGTACGGTGATTTTGCTTTTCATTTCTCTAATATCAATGAATGTTTACTAATTAAGAAATAGAAAACATGTATCGTGTTTCTATCGAGTTTTAGTATAAATCTACTAGCGTTCTATCACAAATGCCGCGCTCTGATTGGCTACGCTACCCACTATCTATTCTGTGATAGATAGTGAGTAGCGTAATGGCGGCCGCTTCTTCACGTTTTCGAAATGTCCGTGAAGAAGATTTAGACAGTTTACTGGTCGAGACTGTTCCAGAAAAGACAAAGTTTTGAACGACTAGTAGATTTATACTAAAACAATTAGATTATTCGCTCTCGATTTCTATGCGGGATAGTTGACTCGGGCTGCGCCCTCGTCAACTATCACGCGATAGAAATCTCGAGCTCATAATCTAATTGTTTAATAGAAACACGAGTGAAAGTTTGGGAGAACGAGAAATGCTGTGGGAACACGAGCCGCAGGCGAGTGTTTCCACAGCTTTTTCGAGTTCTCCCAAACTTTCACTCGTGTTTCTATAACTCAATAGAAACACGGTACATGTTTTCTATTTCTTTTAGAAAACACCGCGACGAAAAAAAGGAAAACAACATTTTAGCTTTGATGACCAAAATGTAAATTCTCTTTGGCACGTCATCATTACGTCAACAGTTCGTGCTGGCTCTGTGTTTCTATCGAGTTATAGAAACACGAATTCTAACCAATCAGCGCGCGTATTTTCTTAGGACTGTTTTCTAAGCAACAACAACAACAGACAACAACAAGCTTTATTTTCCCCACATAGTTACATTAGAGACATTTGGTTGAATTATTTAGTAAAGGTAATCATACGGTTTCGAGTTCAATTTGGAATTAATTTGCACGAGTGAGTTTTTCAAAAAGCTGAAATTGCACGAGCCGCTTCGGCGAGTGCAATTTCAGCTTTTTGAAAAACTCACAAGTACAAATTAATTCCAAATTGAACGAGAAAAGCCGTATGATTACTTATTAATAATATAAACATGAAAAAATTCGCCTGGAAGAAGTACCGGAAGATCTCATTGCGGACGGACAGGAAGTAAGCATTTGACGCGGATTTGACACTTTATTTACTGATTGGCTGATGAAGATCAACTGATAACGCTACGAACTCAAAGCGGTTCGTTCAAAAATAAAGAATATCATAATCGAGAAAATCGATGTGTAATTTGCACTGGTGTTACACTTTTTGCACTGGTATTACACTTTTTGCACTGGTGTTACACTTGAACTGCACTGCTCTCAGCCAATCAGAATCGAGTAATTTTTTCATGTATATTATTATAAAGGAAAGTTCCTGGGTAGTATATGGACCTAAAACTGTAATGATATTCACCTTTAGTCCCTGAAGAATTTACTGGAGGAACTGTATAAAACCAAAACAAAAGCAAGTTAAAAGACTGAAAGCGATTTGAATCTTGTTCTGAGTTATCTGACTTAAAACAAACTCAACACTGATAAGAAAAGAAATACGAAAAACGAAACGCTATACAATCATTATACTCTTTCACTGACCTGCATGTGGCGTGGGCTCAATGATATCGATTGAGTTAATTTTTAGCCAAGCCGACGCAGAAACAATTCCACCAGGACCCTTGACAATGCACTCAAATTTCCCAGCATCCCAGGATCTTGCACGACGAATCCTGAGCCTGGAACCCCAGAGGTATGCAGTTATCTTGTATCTTGAGTGTTCACTTGTAATTGGTTTTCCGTCTTTGAACCAGGTGATATTAACTGGCAGTTTCTTGGTGCTAAGTCGGCATTTGAAGATGACGGCTTTCATTTCAAACATGGTGATGTTAGTGAGGTGTACTTGGAAGGTTGGGCCAGAGGAAGCTATGGTTCAAAGAGAACAAACATTTACTACCAAGATCTGACTGACCCCTTAGCGATACAATATAATCCCTTTTTTGAGTGACTGGGGACCGAGTTTCACCGGTGGTTGAGGGGTTAATCCCTTCAGTGCCCAAAACACCAGTAGCTCCTTTAGAGGCCAGTAAGGAAAAGTGCCCAAAACACTAGTAGCTCCTTTAGAGGCCAGTAAGGAAAAGTGCCCAAAACACTAGTAGCTCCTTTAGAGGCCAGTAAGGAAAAGTGCCCAAAACACCAGTAGCTCCTTTAGAGGCCAGTAAGGAAAAGTGCCCAAAACACTAGTAGCTCCTTTAGAGGCCAGTAAGGAAAAGTGCCCAAAACACTAGTAGCTCCTTTAGAGGCCAGTAAGGAAAAGTGCCCAAAACACTAGTAGCTCCTTTAGAGGCCAGTAAGGAAAAGTGCCCAAAACACTAGTAGCTCCTTTAGAGGCCAGTAAGGAAAAGTGCCCAAAACACTAGTAGCTCCTTTAGAGGCCAGTAAGGAAAAGTGCCCAAAACACAAGTAGCTCCTTTAGAGGCCAGTAAGGAATAGTGGCCCTTTTGGTGCTTACCTTCGTCCACTACACGGATACATCCCTCATAGTCATCATCACCCACTGCAGGCATACTGGAACAATCAGGGAGCGTTCGTGAAACATAAGAATAGTGACGCGCTTGCTCAAACTCGTAACTACAAACGTCCGTCTTCAAGGCGTAGCAGTCATCCCGGCAAAACTTTCTTGGTTTCGGCTCAGAGGAAGACGAATCGCACGGTGGAAACGCGTAATTACACAAAATTGGCAGCAAGTATTCCTTGCATCTTGGTTTTACATAGTCACTGAGCAAGCCATAGTTGAAAGAAACACTTTTATCAGTATCAGCTTGCGTGGCCCTTCCTCTATTAACGTAAACCCTCTGTCCTTTAAGGTATGACTCGCACAGTTTACCACCTTTGTACAATTCACACACGATCCTGCAGCAGAGACCAAAAATTGTTAAAACCGGAACCTTTATTTCCAATTGGTACAGCAAACCAAAACATTGAACAAGTTAACAATTTAAAATTAAATTAAAGTTGAGAGTTTGAGCTACACTGTATAATGAAACAAACAGCACCTAGTATGGTAGTATTCAGTACTGTATAATGAAACAAACAGTACCCAGTATGGTAGTATTCAGTACTGTATAATGAAACAAACAGCACCCAGTATGGTAGTATTCAGTACTGTATAATGAAACAAACAGTACCCAGTATGGTAGTATTCAGTACTGTATAATGAAAAAAACAGTACCCAGTATGGTAGTATTCAGTACTGTATAATGAAACAAACAGCACCCAGTATGGTAGTATTCAGTACTGTATAATGAAACAAACAGTACCCAGTATGGTAGTATTCAGTACTGTATAATGAAACAAACAGCACCCAGTATGGTAGTATTCAGTACTGTATAATGAAACAAACAGCACCCAGTATGGTAGTATTCAGTACTGTATAATGAAACAAACAGCACCCAGTATGGTAGTATTCAGTACTGTATAATGAAAAAAACAGTACCCAGTATGGTAGTATTCAGTACTGTATAATGAAACAAACAGTACCCAGTATGGTAGTATTCAGTTTCTTTGCAAAAAATGGACAAACTGCAAGACTTAATCTAAAGATGAAAACGTTAGAGCCACGCTATATTACAACGAAAGAATCGGCACATCCCATAGTTTTGTGAAAATTTATTTTCCTAAGCCAAATATCTGAAGAAACGCCCCACTCTAGCTCACTGTCAGATGTATATATATATATATAAATATAGCTTGTGTACAGTAGGTTCACCAAATGAAGAGCTCTCAGTAGAAGGATCCAGTGAAGGATGCAACGTTCTTTCGAGAAATTGTAGGTAAGTATACTTGGGATAATCGAAAGAAACAAACTTCTAAAAGGTCCAACAACTTCATAAGGTTTCGGCCATTCGGCCTTCCTCAGATAAACAGATAGTTAAAAGCTAAAAATGAAATCTAAGACCTGGAAGACGCTTATAAAGGGAAAATAACAAAAGCTTAGCAATGGCATATCCATGACAATAAAATTTAAAAATTAAAAGTATAAAATCGTTGAATAGGGAGCGAAAGCAGCCAATACTCGGTTTACATATAGAATGCTCAAGGATAAATAGAGGATATTACACGGTGACGAGAAGATATGAATTTTATGCTCGAGTGGCAAGAACAATATCTCACGAGTGAGCGAAGCGAACTCGTGAGATATTGTTCTTGCCACGAGAACATAAAATTCATATCTTCGAGCCAACGTGTAATGTTCTTTTTATTATATGGAGACTAAAGCAAAAGACGGGAATCGTGACGTCATTGAACGATACAACACTCACAAAGGTGACATACGGAAAATACGCCACTCGGGTCCCGGATGAAGTGGCGTATGGAATCTACAAGTGGTTTAGTTCCCAGTAAAACACTCTTCTCCATATAATAATAATACAGGATATCCTGCGTGTATCAAGTAAAGTCTACAATTCCGTCTTTCAGACACTTTTTTTAACTAGATTAGTTGCGGTTAGACTAAGCTATTTTACTTCGTCATGAGATAAGCGAAAAATAATTAATCTATACATAAAATAGACACTGAAAAGTTCAGCTTTTTGTTCTTGTGCAGTATGGCTGTCATTATCTAACGTGGAGTTGGTTTTTCTCTCACAAGGCTCTGTGAGATCTCACGTACGCGAAAGGAGGACGCAAAGTCTGTCCTACGACCCTAATGGAATCTTAAGAGCTTGTGCCGGGCCGGGCAATTTTTTTTTACGCCCACTTCAAGATGGCTGCCACTGACCGTTGTCGATTGGTAACTAGTATCCAAACACGATTTAGTACTGGGATCTACTTGAAGAATATACTAGTTACCAATCGACAACGGTCAGTGGCAGCCATCTTGAAGTGGGCGTAAAAAAAAAATTGCCCGGACCGGTCACACCTATAATTAACAAACCTACCAAGTACGGAAAGGACGAAAGGCACAACAAAGACAATGCGAAGTGAATACTGATAAACAAATGACACTTCATGAAAGACACGTGACTTGACAGCTCTGAGATTGACAAGGTCCGTTTCGATTTTCTCAGGATCTCTGTCCCGTGTTCGAGGATCGTTCATATTTTACGAGGAAGGGGGAGGGCTGCTGAGATTTGGGAGGAGCATGCGAAAAAAACGGCTTTCATAAAAAAAGGGGGGTACGGGAGCCCATCAATGAAATCGCTGCTTCAAGAGGGGGGGGTGCATGTGAAAAAAATTGGCAAGCTGAGGGGGGATCACGCAGTTTTTAAATGGTTCTTACCGAATCACATAAGCCTCCCCTCCCTCGTATATGGCCACTTTTACGAAATCTCATGAACCTTTCTTGATTTACATTTGTTCACTTTTTGCACAATATCCTTCTCAAAAGGGGCGAAATTAGGCAATTTTGTGTATTTTTGTAAAACATCGGAAGCCACCTTACGCAGTTTTACTTCAGGTCCTTCAGGTGTTCAATCAAACAGCTTTTATCAAGTCTCAAATCTTGATCACTGGCGCTACAATCAGTGAAGAAACAAAATTAAATCCGCCCATACCAGCACTGTCTAGATGTCTAATATAGCACTTCCAGTAATGTTTTGCCTTTCATCAAATCAAAACTCCAACAATGTGTACGCTACAATTCGCCTTCTAACTGATGGATAATACATCACTGTTGCTTCTGACATTCTTAAACATTCACTCTAAAGATTAAAGGGGAAATTCTCCATAAAAAGACATACGTTATCTTATGTTAGTTTGGAGAATTTGGAGTTAACAACTAATAAAGGTGGGAAGGAGCTGTCTTCCCCAATTTTTATCACCTGTTTGAATGATCATATGTGGATATTGTAAGGAGAAGTTCCAAACATCTGAGAGTAAAAAGGATTTCTGCAACCTTCTTTAAACATGCAGTTTAGTTCGCTCATAAATTAACTTTGAAACCGGCCTTTGAGAAAGAACGTGAAGACACCAGACAAGGTCAACGTTAAAGGCGACGGCAAGGATGCAGGATTTACTCCGCCCTGTGATCAGACGTTCTTTAGGAGCGGGGAAGCGTGTAAGGTAGACTGCTCCCGTAATAAAGAACAGTTGATCGGAGGTTAGGCTCACTCGAACTCTGAAGAAAAAGCTATAACACATCGTACAAATACCCAACATTCTGTTTTGTGACCATGTGCACTTTCGTTGCATCAATGACAGTTACCGTGTCTGTTTCTTATTGAACGCAAGAGGTTTTCAAGGTTACTACTCGAATTACGATGCAAGATCAAATATTCTAGGTTCCAGAATAAGTTATCAAAAAGGATACACTTATCTCGAAAATCTTAAATCTCTAGTTCTTTGACTTGTTATCAAGCCTTCTCAAAAGTCTTAAGATTTGACCTATTAGAGATACGATTCTTTTCACTGGCTCGCTTAAGTAACAATGAATAACACATGAGAAATTTTTGTGGTTTGGGTCGAAGCACGTACGAAAATTCCGTTCAGGCCTTTTTCACATACCAAAATACTCTTTGCTGATGCTAGCAGCTAGAGGTAAATATTTATAGGAAAGCCTCGAAAAAAACTGGCCATGCAGTAGGTTCACATAACTAAAGCCGTGACGCCGGACGCTCGGTAAACTTTTCATATTTCTCGCGGTGTAGGGTTGTCCCTGAACACTTATATAAATGAGACTTATAAGACTTCGGGTAATATAGACGCGGTTCTTTCCATTTTTCATGGGATAATTGATATCAATACAACATATGTGCCTAGAAAGAGTTGAAACTTAGAGAGGTAAACAAGTAGAGCAAGTCACTCGTCTGTATCAAAGCAATCGCTTTTTGAACATTCTAATATTGTTTCAACTTTTCGAAAATTGTCCTCTTCCACTAAAATATAGAGAGAACCCAAAAGGGAATAGATTACAAGATGCAAATATGAAAAAATAATCACGCGTAGGAAAAAGGAATTATCGAAAGGAATCTTACTTTAGTTATTTAAGGAAAGGATAGAAAGATCTGTGTTAAAGATTGCGTCTGAGTCACTGACACTTGCCGAGTGCTTTCTTTTGAGTCATAAATTTTTTTTAAGTGGAAGTCGCGACAAATGGAAAGCCAATAATAATGGAAATCAAAGAAATGCTGTTTCTTTCCACTGCTTGGTCGATAAAAGTCATTATCGACGGTCTTGCGTTAAAATTATCTGATATACGGAAATGAATTATGAACTGAAGGTAATTGAGTTCGCTGGTTGGACCATTCCACTTCAAAAAATGTAAATTCTCTTCTAAAATCGAAACAAAGGAGTATCATGAAACAGGAAAAGTATGGATTACAAATATTTGGCCGAAAAAAAACTTGAATGGAAAAATGGAAACATATGAAACTTGGGCTAAGTATTAATGTCAAAAACATATTGCCATGAATAGAAAAGAACTTCCACATCTACGGATGACTTGTACTTTCCTGGAAACAAAAGCTGCTCTTTGCTCTAAAAGCTCTTAAAATCCATTCTGACAATCAAATAGCTTATCGTGATATAAATATTGAATGCAAAAGCAAGACATATTCAAATCAGTTCATTGTGATATCCTATCTAAGGCGATCAAAACATGGTCCGGTCACGGTAGTATCCCTTTACAATTTAGCTGTTTCGACTATTCAGTTTCTTTCTAGAGGCCATATAAAAGGATCTCGCGACCCTTCAACTCAAAATGTATGAACTTGTGATTGTGTTTAGTTTGAGAGATCTAACAACATAGAAGTGTCATTCTGGTGATAAAAACGCACCAATATCGACTGAAAAAACCGACTAGAATTTAAACGTCATTGGGTAAAATTATTCCCCGGTCGATCTAAAGATTTCATTATTGAACTTGCTTTCTAACGGTACCTTAAAACAAATGGAAAACCAAAAGCATCGTAAGAAAAGTCAAACTATTCATAACGTTGTTTAGGTTTTCTCCTCACCTCTCGCCTCTTACCACAAAAATAAACAGTTTCTGTTTTTGTAACGTCGTAAAATGGCATTTTAATATTTTTCTGTTGTACAATTCGCACTGCTTTTGACGGAATGTTTCATCTCTTTAAGTGTTTTTGTACAATTATATTTAACTGCAACTGAACATCCGCCACAAGTTAATTTCAAAACAGACTTGTGGCTTTTCAATGGTTTTTTTTTCTGAAACAGTCGCAGCTGCCAAGGTTTTGTTAAAAATGCAGTGAACAAGGTCGTGGTTTTGTTCCGCTGTCCGAAAAAAAGCGGATGTGGTTAAAATACAATCCTCTTAAAAAGGCGGCAAATGAAAAAAACAAAAGAGTTCAACAAGACAAATTGCTGAAACGCCGCCGTTTCGCTTGAGTTGAAACCCACAAGCCAGTCGTATCGTCTGTCGGTCTTCGTAACTCCAACCTTTTCTCCGGAAAGATATTTTGTTGTGCTCAACAAACGCCAAAGTTCGTTTCTGCTAAGTCTCCGACCAAAGAACAAGCTGACAGGGTTAGCCAACGCACAACCTTAATTTCCGAGACTGCTCGAGACAGCAGACAGTTTTGCCAACTCGCTCGTTACTTTCGGTTTTTGATGACGGAAATTACCTACCAAGGTGGTTGACAAATACCAGGTTAAATTGCTTCCAGGATTTTTGTACGTAATTAAACCCTTCTGTCGCCGACGAAACAAAGAACAGCGAAGCAATCAACAAACTGAAAACAATTATCCATTGTGCTGAAAATTAAATCTACACTTAAGTCAGAGAGCATGAAATCAACAACATAAAGGCTGGGAAGCCGAGATGCAAAGATTACGGAAAGTTGAAGGTGGTCTCCTAAATATAGCCTACGATAAACAGCAAACAACGTTTAGTGACATCTCGTCAACTACAGATCCCGGCTATAGAACAAAACTACATCGCATTCGACCTAATATCTGCATAGCTTTTGCATAAAAATTTACTCTGCGGTGTTAGAGAGCGGGTGTTAATGGAACAATGACCGTGAAAAATGCACTGTAAAAGCGGTCTTTTCGCGAACAAAGAGCTTCTATGTGTCACACATTTGACATTTGTGAAAATATGAATGTTTCCCAGACCTGCATTTGACACACACTCGCCAGCTTTACTAGAGTGCTTACCTACCTGATTCGAAGCGAAAGATGAAAAAAATTGGCAGTGCCTTCTACAAATGGACTTTTGTCCCAATTTGATCAACAAAAACCTATTAAGTTCGCTCCACGAGGCAAATTCGTGGCGCAAACCACGCTGTCTACCTGAGTCTAGAATTACAACATTTAACTTGAAAGCAGCATGCGAGCCAAGACTTCTGCTGTCAATATGACATCCTTCAGATTTCATAGAACCGATCAACGGGAAAGCAGTTTTATTAAGTAAACTTACTTTGAATTTCGTCCACGAGACCCTTTATTTCCTCCATTTCTTGAACTTTTCCTCCTGGCTAAGGCTGTGAAACAACATAGTTCAGATTAATCAACAGCACAAAAGCCGACATTTTTTAACTCGACGTGATCAGAAGTCATTGAAGCAATAACGCATTTAGGTGAAGAACCAAAAATATTCCTTGATAAGACAAAACCAAAGCAAATGAAAACCATACGACTTTCTCTTTAGGCCCAAGGAGTCTAATACAATCTATGTAACTGAAAATGGCTCCAAAGCATTGTGAAACTACAGTCGAAGGAAGGTAGCCAATAATGCCATTTTCCCATGGGTTTACCTTCATCAGAAAGGAGCTGCGCTTATAACGAAAACCCTATAAAATAATCAGGACAGGAGAAGGCGTCCTTACACTGTGTTCACATCTCGCTTATGTTTTGTCACTTAAGACTATGGAGCATGTTGTGAGTAAACACAGGGAACAGACAACATGACCGCATCAAGCACTTACATGTAAATCACAACTAGCTCGGTAACTTACCTAGAGTACAACTCAACACTGCCACCAAGAAAACGCACAGAATGATCGCTTCTGGCTTCATTGATACACCTGGTTAAGCCTGAGAGGAAACAAATCTTTCATTATTCATACATCTGCGAAGAACCGCTCCTCATCCCGCTGGCTTTGTCCGTGTAGAGTGATTAAAACAGAGCTGTGGCAGTCCCGTGACGTCACGCACCATACCCACTCCAGCGCTATGGTAGCTTGCTACTCTAATTTCAAGTTAAAATTTTAAAATTGTGACAAATTGTTTGATTACTTTGGTCAACAACAAATAATCAAGTTAGATCGTATTTCATGGATTATAGAAATGGAATGTTGGTTTATGCGAGTTTATATGGCCTCCACTGAGCGGTTTATTACGAATAAGTTCGCCAAGGTTGGTAATCCATCGCTTGTGATCTCTACGTCGAGCAAAATGGACTCCTATGTCAATCTATGCGTATTTGTTGCAATCGGGGCAAGTGGAACCGAAGCGTTATGCAAACATTCATATAATCGGAATGATCGTGTCAACTGAAATACCAAGGCGACTATCTTAATACGGCACAGTAATCGAGATAAGAGAAGCATTCGGCTTTTCTTAGTGTTAGAAAGTTTACAACTTACTCTGTGATATCCACAAAAACGATAGACAATTCCTGGAGAAAGAGCAGCCTTTAAAATTGCGTGCCTAGTGGTATATTTGGGAGGCACCCTTCGACTAAAAAGCTACCAAAGAAATGATATCTTTAGAGAGATTAACACATCAAGGTGTCAGTTTGGGACTTATCTTTCAGCGGTTACAGTTTAATAGTTTTCTATTGTTGTGGTGCACCGATGGCCAATCTAAATTGAATAGAACTTGCATGCAGCCAAACCATTCACCTTAGAGAATAATTAATCACTTAAAGAGAAGAGTCATAAACTTCAAACTACCCATCATAATCATCAGTTTCAATGCCAAGTGCACACTGCGTAGGGTTTAGTTTTCCTTTGTTCAGTGAAATCTCGTCCAACTGAGGATACACATTTGCCACAGTATGCTTCAAGACTTTGTCAACGCTTAGGGGGGAGACTCCATATAATTTCCTATACGGAGAATCAGGCATCAAGTATATTTTTAAGGTATATTTTTATCGAGTATATTTAAGGCCTTGGACCTCAGGCCAGAGCCCTTCAGGAGAAAACTCTATTGAGTACCCCCCCGGCTCCGCCTTCCAAACCGAGTCAGATTCTTATGGGACTGTTTAACTAAAATCTTTCAAATGCCAAAACATAGGTCAAAACGCGATGGCTGTAATCTAGAATGCAGCAGTCTGTAATTACATATGAACTCTTTTTTTTTTTTTTTTTTTTGCAGCTGAAACACAGCGAGGGTAAGAAAACATTTACTTAGTTCATTTGCTTCCTGTCGAACGGAATAGCTGGCCGATTCCTCAAACCAACATCTGAGGGGATTTGTACCTTTTTTGAATCCTTTTAAAATAAACTGGTGAGTGTCGTGAATGTTTGCATGTTATCTGAGTAACAGACTAGCTAACAGTTGGTAAAATGCCAAAAATTAGGCAGACCATGCCGTTCCCGATGAATCACAGTCATAGCTTAAGGCACTCCGTTAGTACCGTATCTTAATGAGCAAGTTTATAAACAAACAGAGAACTACTTAGCCAGATGTCACAGATGCACTGCAATATGAACAGCGCACGACAATCAGCCGGGGGCAAATGAAAAATAACTCGCGTCAAAGTTCATTAATCCTTAAACTAATAAGAGTTATGATTCCAAACCGACGGGAAGCGGTTTCTTTGACAGCACAAAAGCAAAGAAAAGAATAGTGAAAAATTAATTAAAAAGCGGCGGAGAAATTTCATTTTACATAAATAACAGTCCATTTCTCTTCATAAGCAAACATGTAGGAAATTCCAAACCAGGTGATTGAAAACAAAAAAATGCAGGAAGCCTTTTAATTCTAAGTCAAACTAAAATTTATTTTTGGGTTTGTGAGCAGATTGTTCACCGAAAATTGACCACAAGAGTAAAACTAATATTTAATTACCTAATACAAATGAAAAACAAAAGCGAGTTTCCGAATGTCGAGAATCCTCCTGTCAGCCGTCATTTCAAAGGTTCAGATGGCCTGCCACGCAGGCCTTCTTAGGGCTCGTCACGCAATCCTCTCGTATGGAGGGTTGCGTGACGAGCCCTAAGAAGGCCTGCATGGGAGGCTAAACTTCGAGTTATTGTATTGTGCTTTTTGCCTCACAGTTTCGTTAGGGAGTTTGTCACGTGGCATTGTGATAGACTGCAGTCCCCCTTTCGACCAAGAGGGTATATGGTAGAGGGTATATGGTAGAGGGTATATGGTAGAGGATATATGGTTCATGATGCTTGTATTATGAGTAACATCAATGATTGACTTTCAGGAGTCGCCAGCAGGTGGCGCTGAGGTTATGAAGGAAAATGTAGGAGGATTAGAATTAAGAACGGTGGAAGTATAAGGAAAAACACAAAGGAACCGGAAAGGGTGTGATATTTGAAACAGAGAAGAAAGCGATTTGGAAACATTGGTAGAGTCAAGTTGAACAAAATGTTAACAAAAATGAAAAGCCGTGATGTGTGTAGAAACGTGCGTAAAATTAATGAAAGATTACTCCAAATAATTATTGCTCTATAAAAGTTTTGTTTGAGGCAGGAAATAAATATTACTATTATTCTTTCGCTGAAATATCACTGTCAGAAATAATCAACGTACAATTTAATCTTACGTTGTCAAGCGTGAAAGTGAAAAGGATTAGGAAAATTATCAACTAAGATAAATAACTTATCTAACACCAATTCTCCTCACTAAGAAAATAGCACCCACTAAGGTGAATTCCGACTTGAACCTTGATCGCTTTTGTTCATTAGGAGCCGTAATAAGAAAAAAATAGATTCTTGACTACAAAATACAAGTACAACGCAGCCTTCGATATTTTTGTCGTATGACATTAGTCTTGAACGTATTGTTCATAAACATCCATTGAACACAAGCCAGTGTCCCTGTTTCCGTGTCACAGCAAGCCAAACTATTAATGCCATCGATAGCGTAGGGGCAAAATATCTATTCACAAAATTTCTTTGATATCCGATCTTCGCGGCTTTTCCGTTGCCCTTTCGACTAATGTTTTTTTTTTCTTTTTGAGTGAACTCTTGAATAAAGCTCAGTTTTTTCTTTACCAATACCTCCGTTTTGGAATAAGATAATCATTATTTGTTACACCTTTTTCCATCCATCTGTTTTCTAACGATTTTCCAAACGCAACTTTCGCAACTTAACGCAATGTTTGAGTTATGACTGACTGATAAGTCATTATGGATCGTATCTACCTCTCGATATCAAGGTAAATAATAGCAAAGAAAAACAGCTAGATAAACTTAAGTTATAGCTTTTATGTTCGTGTTACGTAAACGAAAAACATAAAACTGCTAATCAAACTATAGTCATGGTGGAACATAAGACAAGCATCACTGCTGGAAAGTAATTATTTGTAACTATCAATCGACTCGAAACTTCAGTTTTGTGTTTAGTTAAACCCTGCGTAGCCAATCGAACGTTCGGTAATCGAACTCAATCACTCGATTGAGTTCGATTGGGTCCGGCAGAACCGCTAATCGAACTCACCCAATCGAACGCAATCGAACACTTCAACAATCAAACATAAAACCAGTTTCACCAATTTTCGTTAATTGAGTTTGTTTATATATCTATCACACTTGCTCCTTTAGCTGAAATCCTTCCAATTCTAATTGGGACTGAATGCTTACCAGTTTTTGTATGCCGTTTTTCCACCGAACAAAAACGAACCACTGATTGCGTCGATTGACTTCGGCAATCGAACTAATCGAACTCACCGAAACGCTCCAGTTCGATTATGTTCGATTACCGAAGCAATCGAACTCCAATAGAACGATTGCGTTCAATTGATTTTTGGTTCGGTTTTGTTCGATTGACTACGCCGTGTTGCCACGGTATAAATCTGGGTTATATTAAGAGATTAAGGTACAACCAAGATATATACAACATCAGTACTTCATAGTGATAAGTAATGAACAGCAACAAACAACAAATCAGAGTGTACATATCCATATATATCCTCACGGTGATACCTCTTAGACCACTATTAAATCAAGTCTGACAGGCGGAAACACCGCCGCACCACCAACAGAAAAGTCTTTCGCTTCTCACGTTTTCCGGTTCGGGTCAATAGCCCTCGAGTTCGCCTTGATGACCAAGCTTAGATCTCT
Organism: Ricordea florida; assembly: GCA_949710005.1. Classification (NCBI taxonomy): domain Eukaryota; kingdom Metazoa; phylum Cnidaria; class Anthozoa; order Corallimorpharia; family Ricordeidae; genus Ricordea; species Ricordea florida. Next base: position 27,998,841 of record OX453282.1, on the reverse strand, counting down.
TGATCACGTTCCTCAAATGCTCTCCAGACTCCTTGATTGCCCTTCATGCTAAGTAGGCTAGAAGCTACTGATTAAATTTTTAAGTCTAATAAATGAATGATCAGTTATACTCTCGGAAATGTTCCATATTAAACTTCTATATATGATCAAGCAGCTTCACACATTACACAGCAAGTAAATGACTTGAATTAAGAACAGTATGAACTCAAGGGTTTATCAGTTCCAGCTAACACCAAATACTCCAAACCGATACAAAGGAAACGTATGGCATCCAGTGAGAAGAATTAAGGGGGCCGAGTATTAGATCTGACAAATATATGTTTGATCTTATTTTCTTCTCGTGTTCTTAAAGAGATTAACATTAAAGCTGTGGCATAAAGTTAAGTAACCTTGAAAGATATGATTCTAGGAAATTCGCTAAATTAGAAACGACAATAATCCACCTTGATTGGTTTCTGGCAAGCTATGTACTGTGGTTATGAATTTTAGATTGATATATGCTTTGAATCAAAGTAGAGACAAAAATCTTGGGAGTTTCAAATTTAACGTTGATTATCCTACAGTGTCTAGATATTCAGGTAAATCTATCTTTCACGTGTCACGACCCTTCCCACCCTCCAAAAAACAGGATGGTTGAACGCAGGTTAGCGAGAGGCTAGAATGCTATGGGCTCGCGAGAATCAAGTAAGGAGAGTTTCCCAGAGAAAAGCTCCTTTAAAACAAAAGTCGTTAATTCCTTGCTACTTCCTTGTTATGATTATTTGTTTTACAAAAATATAGTGCCTTTTAAGACCCTGTTAAAAAGTTGTACCCTGCAGCACCAAATGTAATAATAATAATAATAATAATAACAATAATAGTTCATTTCTATAGCGCTCACATCCACTAATTGCCCGAGGCGCTTTACAAAACTAAGATTAAAAATTAAAATTAAGAATAAGAAAAACTAGAATTACCAGAATTAAATATTAAAAATATGATAAAGAGTTGCTCTTAATAAATTTAGTAAAAAGGAAAGTCTTGAGCTTTTTCGTAAAAAATAAAACTGTACTAGATTGACGTATTTCTAAAGGTACCGTGTTCCAAATCTTCGGAGCGTATACAGAAAACGCTCTATCATATGTTTTAGTTTTACAAGTTGGCTGCATTAACAGGTCTTGAAAGTTCGAACGAAGAGATCTAGTTGATTTCTGACGATCCAAGAGTTCTGTTAGATATTGTGGGCAAAGACCATTCAATGATTTGTAAACAAACAGAAGATGCTTAAACACGATCCGATATGAGACAGGCAACCAATGAAGTTGTACTAACACAGGAATAATATGGTCAAATTTCCTTGCACCAGTGACATAACGAGCAGAAACGTTCTGAAATATTATTACTTTTCTGAACTTTTGCGCTTTAAGTGTTGTAAAAATCTGCCTGTCTCATGCGTCTAGGAAGTGAAAACCAAAGTGTGAAAGTGGTACTGTTTGTGTAAAAGTGGTACAGTGTGGTTCGAACTTTTTCATCTGTAGATCAAACCATGCAGTATGATCATTCTTTGGAAAGCTACTGAACGACACTGTACTGTGGTACTGTTTGTTTTACCATACAGTATGGTTCTAACTTTTGAATCTGTGGATCAGACCATGCAGCGCGACCATTCTTTGGAAAAAATATTGAATGATAGATATTGTACAGTGGTACCGTACTGTTTGTTTTACCAATTTTACTAAGCCGTGGGGCTCTTGGCTTACCAGTTGTGGAAGAGTATCTAATCTAATAGAAGTTTGCACTTCGTTTTTTTCCCTTTAACTGAGTGACTATGGTGTTCTAAATCTAATCTATCTGTGCATCACTATTCAGTGTTCCATGAAGCTTTTAAGTTATGAAAATGTAGAAAATTCCGGGTCAATCAAGATGAATTTCATGGACTAAGTCGTTCAATAATCACTAATTCTAATGAGGAGAATTTTTTTCTCGCACCAGGGAGTAAAAAGGTCAGCGACGATAACGAGATAACTTACAGACTTTCCTAAATCATTTCATTAATTCCATACATGTGAAACACCCCATAAACAGAGACTGACCTTTATGTGCGTTCTTTAGATATAAGCCTGTGACCAGTGATACCTTCTTCTGTCCTTCTACATAAACTTTTGCCTCATATCGGGCCTAAAGTGCTACAAATATATTCTAATAACGTTTATAAAACAGGTAGTCCGGAGTCAAGTCTAAGTGCCAAGTTTGCGCAACTTGTACAAGGTTTTTTTCTCTTCAATTCCCATAGACGCTCACATTCTATCGCAGGAGTCCAAGGGCTAGGACACATTATTAGTTTTTATTAATATAACCACAGAGTATTACTCGGGGTTTGACTTTCTTATCTTGCCGGGTTTGAAGAATGTTAAGCAACTGACGGACGAGTACGTTACTGCTTTCAAGTTTGTCATTGCTAAACAGACCGGCCCAGCGTTTCCGATCCATTTCTAGATTAAACGACTCTGTTTAATATACATTCCATGGAAATCTGCTCAAAAATTCTTTTCATGTGGCGTGTCAGGCGCTTATCAGCATTTCAATTCCTGCCAGTTTTTTTTTTTTTCGCGTTATTTGCAAGATAAAGGTTTTAAAGTGTAGGATTAAGTGGTCATGGGCCATCTAGAGTCTGAGTGTTTGAGTATCCTATTGTGGTTCGTGGCCTCTTAATTTCTTAACATACTACTGCTCCGTTAACCCTTACTTTAGAGCATCGACTCATCAAAAGCTAGCGAACAGTATATTTTTTATGTGTTTGCTAATCGCCATGGATATTTTAAAAAAGAACTTTTGGCATGTCTTTTGTTTTTGCAAAGCGTTCTTGTTTAATTGGAGCTTCCTTTGTTTGGTCAAAATGAACAAACCTCCTAAGATAATAGGGGCACTTAATCAAACGGCTGATCATTTTGCGACAAGGACCGTCAGTGAACGATTGAATGTTCTCGAATGCAGAAGCCGCGATTTCCTCACCTCTATCAGTTTGGATAATTGAAATGTTCAAGAAATCATCCAGAGATTTGTTTAGATAGCATGCAAGCGCAAGTAAAATGTGAATACTGCCCTGCCCGTATCAATTGACAATCTCTTCACAGAGAATGCCTTCAACTGTTTAAAAGGCCAAATATAAAGCGATTGATCAATAGGATAGCCAATATTGAAAAAGATAGTGCGGTATTGGATGTTATATATGGTATTCATTGTTTGTAGATCCATTATCTCGATTATCCTTTAAGATGCTATCTGCACGGTTTCTAGTTCTTAAACTGAAATTAAACAAGTATTCAGACGTCGCCAATGTAAAACAGCGCTTATAAATGCAACATATTATTACATTATTAGATCTTAGATCTTCGAAAGAAGATTGATTGAAAATGCTATCCAAACAGAATCAAGTAAATATTGACACACAAAGGGATGTGTTTGAGTGTTTTGCCTCTGTTTGTTGACACGCCTCCTAAGAATATTTGCTCTAATAGTCGTGTGTCAAGCTTCGTTCTTTTTGTGCTAGTATGCACAGACCTTTCGTGCTCTGAGCTTAAATTCCATTACTGAAGATTTAGACCGGACCTTGACTCCATTAACACGTATATAGATCGAATCAATCAGTAGAACAGCTTCATCAAACCTTCCTTTCCCTTACCTCTGGTCGAAGTTTTCTCCTGGTTATCTTTTTGCGCGGTTTGCTTGTGTTTTAGGCGCAGTGAACAACTTGGTTGGAGACAATTCCTTAGGAGGAAGGAAAGCCAAAAATGCCCCAGACCAAATCCACTATTAGTCTGATTTCTGGAAATTGAATACAGGAGATGTCTAAGCACTGTCAATTGTCACTGCCAATCTGTCAGTAGAAAATTACAGAGTTCCGTCTCTTCTTGAAGCATTTCTCTGGACGGGTACTCACATAAACAATATGCATACAGCTTTGTACGCTATGCGCGCGTGGCTTCTTTGCATTTAACAGGTAGCCCCAGGTCATGTCAATCAATTTTGCTCCACCAATCAAACGACTAGACACTAGTGGCCTGCCAAACAACACTGAAGACTGAATGACAGGTTAAGGGTTGAATCGTCCGTATAGGAAGCTGGTAGTGATGATTCCAATGTACGGGTGAATGCCTCGCTAAAAGCAAGTGTGATAAAAATAACTTGTTTACAGTGGCAGTGTTGTTGCCAGCGTGCGCAAAAGAATCACCCACATTCTTGCTGCTTCACTGAAAAATTTGAGGTCTTTCTGAGGGAAGTTTTGCCAGTGCAACACAGAGAGGACTCTTTGATGTGATCACCAGCGAAAGACGTACGATAAATTGGCAAAAGTTATTCACAAACAGTTTAATTTTAAAAATTCAAACAAGCCCTCTGGCAAGACGGACTCGAGACAATAGACCTCTACGCCTTGATGCAGCTATCAGAAGAGATCACTTCCATACCTTTGATCTTGTTTACTCCGTTGCTACTTTGTACAACCCATAACCGCATACCCCACTAAGCAGCTTTAATAAATCAGTGAAAGATGCTTGGCCAAAATTCAGCTCAGCTGTTCACTCAAATTAAATTTCCGCGCACGAGGAATGCAAACTAGGCTGATTGCCAGATGTAATTATAGCATTGTCCTGAAAAGGAGTATTAGAGGCCGTAATGATTTAAAACAGGACATCTTCTGCCGCATAGTTAATAGCTAATTGTAGCTCAGTGCCTGTTTGTAATGTTACAATGATCAAAACTGATTTTGTGAAACCCTTATGTGTCTTTTCTATTAGAAAAGAAACTTTCAGAGTTCACTTCTACTACGTGTCACAATACAATAATGTTAAGACTGTTAATTATATTTACTTTCTAAGAAGGTTCTCTTTATTTCCAGCTCCGTCTTTCTGTAAATTCACAATGAGAAATCTGGAGGCGAGAACCTCCTGCGAGAGAGATGATAAGGTTTTTATTGGGAAAAAAACACGTTAGACTTGGTCAGACATATGTGTTCTTAGATCTTGTCTGTCAAAAGCCTTCGAATTAACTCAAGTTTTCATTATCAAGATTTCAGTTGTTCTGTAGTAATTATCTTTAACTAACTTCTATGCACTTTGTATGTTGGTCAGTAGAAATTAGAATTGAGTAGTGTTACATAGACAAATGTCCTTGAGTTGATAATACGTATTCTCAATTCTCACCACCTGTTTGTTTAACATAGCATAGAAAATTGTATAAAGAAGTTGCTTAATGATCATTTCTGAGAGTGAAGGGTTACGAAATGGAAATATCGATTACTTACTCGTTTACGTGACTTACAAACTCGCCTGCTTGTTCACTTACTAACGTACCGTCTTGTTTACTTACTTACCGAACGAATGACTAACTCACTTACATACTAATTTAATTATTAAGAGTGCAACGCTCCAATGACGTTTGAGAAATAATTCGCAGCATGGGGTCTCCATGTCTCTTTAAAATAATGCATAAATATCAATTTAGGAAAAAAATCGAACAACTTACTGATAAACAAACAGCGTCTCCTGGAAGTATTGCTTTGTACATTTGCGGGAAACTAATGGTTACATCGCAATGTATCACCTAAGTTACAAAGCTTTATAGAACCACTCAGTTTAGATTATTAACAGTACCACTGGCACAGCAAAGTACTGTCAACTACAATTAGCTTTTCAAAGGATGGTTAGACTGCATGGTTTTCAGACACGTAGCCAAGATTTTTTTTTCAGGTACTTCAAAGTTGGATATTAATTGTCTAAGCAATTCGTCGGGTGATGTATAGTTGTCCGAGTAATATATTCCTACAAAATTTCAGGTACGCCATGACGTATTGGCGTACAGTTAGCTACGCGCCTGGTTTTATCTTAAGACGACAAAGGTTGCAACCACGTTACACTGCGTAGTTTGATCCCCAGATGAAAAAGTTAGAACCACACTGTAAAGTAAAACTAACAGTACCACAGTATAGTACTGTTCAGTAGCTTTACAAAGAATGGTCACACTGCATGGTTTGATCCACAGATGAAAAAGTTAGAACCACACTGTAAAGTAAAACTAACAGTACCACAGTATAGTAATGTTCAGTAGCTTTCCATGTGATTGTCATACTGTGTGGTTTCATTCAAAGACAAATCTAGACTCTGTCAGTACTAACTGGTCCACAGACAGAAGGATAACGGGCTCCTCCCACAGAGCTGAACTGAGCCGGGTCACAGAATATTGGAAACTGAGGTAAAGCAAATTAAAGCGCGGTTGACAAACTTAGTTCAGTTAGATTTCATGTACCAAAGTAACTGGACAATCTACAGGAGCTCACAACCTGTCATTTTATATATTTTTTTTTTTTTCATTGCGTCTTTCATAAAATGAAAAAAGAAAAAAAAAACACAAACGCATCATAAGACTGGGCTGGGCTCATTCAATCAATAAAACCAATCTCTTCTCTTCATCTTCGCCGACTTCGACTTCAGCCAGAGGCGGCGCCCTGACCGAGCTTCACTAGACCAATATAGTCTCCATGCACGACCGTAGTATCCGGCGTCAAGTATATTGCTGTTACTTATTAAACCCTGGCTAATTGCTCATAGTGACTCCTTTTGATGTCTGCTAATTAGTTTGCTAAGCAGAGTGGCTCTTTAGAACTGGTTATGTCTTATGCAATGAGTAATTTCTAGCTTTTTGTACAGATGTTTCATCTCTGATTGAGCAAGGACAATCCCTTTTACCGCCTAGAAACAATTAGCCTGTACGCTTTTGAGCTTTTAAGACTTGGATATGGTTTGTTGTTATGTTGATTTAAAATAATGGATGTAACTTTAAAACTGAGCTACAATTCACCGTCTATATTTAAAACTGATTTGTTAGTTCGTATTCTGATTTCCCAACACGGGGTTAATAAGTTAGTTCCAGTGCTGAAATGAGCACTAGCTTAGAGCATGATAAAGTTTAGCAACCTGTAAGTTCTTGTTCTCAAAACACGACTCTTGCCTATTGAAAATGCTTTTCAGCCTTTCAAAGCAGTTACCGGCAAAGAGTTCTAAAGTCCTACGTTAAGTGGTGCCTTTCATTGGTCAGTTTTAGTTCCCAGAAAGATGTTTTTACAAATTTCACCGTAAGAAGAGTCCAATATAAAGTAGTAAGTACTTCGTCTTATTCTCATTGCATTATTGTTTAGATATTGAAGACGCCTAGGTTTGTTTACGTGATGGCTAAGAATGAACAACTCAATATTTAACAAAGCATTGGTTTTCGACAAACACTTCGACGAGAAGATATTAATATTCCTCATTTTTTGACTTGAATAGAACACAAGAGGGTTGTTACAGATGTCTTGTGAGTCCGCCCTTCTCTTTAGTGCTACGAGGTGACTCACGAATTGTCGACTCCACCAATCACAGGTTTCCTGTTGGTCCGGCTGACGCAATGCTGTCCGCATTCCTCTGGCTTTCATAACCGGCAGCACCAGACAAACTTTAGTGAAGTTTTCTTTTCAGTTTTAAAAAAACATAATGAACAACGCCACGTGAAAGTACGTATCACTGCAAAGTTTTATTCGCAGATGAAAACGTTAAAAGCACATATGCCGTAGTAAGAGAAACAGTACCACAGCACAATACTTTTCAGTAGCTTTCCTAAAAATGGACCGTCACCTTGTATGGTTTGATCCACAGATGATAAAACTAGAACCACACACCATAGTAAAACAAACAGTGCCAAAAATAACATAGTGTTGTTTAGTTAAGTATTTTTCCTGAAGAATGCTCGCACAGCATGGTTTCACTTTGTTCACGGATTAGTTTAGCACCACTCTGTGTCAAACATAACCACAGGAGCTTTAAAAAGAATACTTGCACTGCATGGCTTCGTCCACAGATTAAGAGCCATGCTGTACACGTAGTAAAACAAACAGTGCCATATTAATTGTACTGTTCAATAGCTTTGGAATGAACAATCATTTAAGCGCATTGTTAGTCCACAGTCTAGTCAAAGGTAGAACTTTTTACTATGACTTAAACTTGAGTTGACTTGAGAAGCAATAGGCTCCTACTTTTGACATATTTTTTCGGACAAACTAAAAGAAAATTTCTCCGTGGTAAACGGGAATCTGCATCGTGAAATTGATACCTGTTTCTTCACTGAAAGCTTGACTTCCTCACGATGTGTATCAATGGACTAAAAGAAAGATCAAATCCTTAACACTGCTGGAATCTGTTAAGTCTTCTTCGTAAGTTTTGAACCTCAACGTTCTGTATTAAGCTTTTTGTCGCGCTATTCAGGGCTTGCTAATTCACTGATTTCTCTGTTGCTTTTTCTATCAGATACGCTTTTCGATGTGTACTTAACTGTTCTGTTGTATAGTGTTTATTTATTTGTTTTAGGTGTTGACGAGTTAACCTACTTACGTTAACCAGCATGATATTGAAGCACTTGGACAATTCCGTGCAAACCGCGAATTCCCATTGCGTACCGGCGCCAGCTTGATAAAGTATTCATGAAAAAACAATCATACATGCAACTAACTTATCGTCCTCCAAAATCTTTGTGAAAAGTCCAGGGCATTGACATCGCATAATGGTCAATATTTTAAAACTAATAAGGTAAAATGCGAAAAATATCACGTAATCTTTCCCTTCTAATGATGGGAGATTATAATTTTTCTGTCTTCTGTGTTCTCTATTTTTCCCAGCTGTTAATTCAAAAGTTTTCCTCCCGTGTTCGTGTGTCTTGACACGGAATCTAAGTGCTTCATGCTTGACGTGATCACAAATAAAAGCACAGACGTTTTCCTATTTCCTGTGATCCCGTCACAAGGCTTAAAATCATGCAAGTATTGCAGAGCATTGAAACATCTACTGGACGCCACTCAGACAAAATTATTTTTCGTTTTCTAATCGGGCCCTAAATTTTAGCTGCGCAATCAACCAAAATATTAAACTTCGGTTATGTAAGCCTACCGAGTACAAACTTTTGAGCTGAAACGCGAGCTCATATTTTGTAACTTTGAAGTTTGTCGAATGTTCAAGATTGGAGCACAATCTACAACCCTTTCCCCTACGTGAGAATCGAAATGTTGGCGGTGGAATTCTAAGAAAACAGGTTGCTTAGCAAGATTTTTGTCGGTAAGTACACCCAGTACGACTTGACGACTTCCACTCTCCTACCTCCCTACAGACTTACCTTATCTATAAAAATCAAACCAACCTTGTTACTTGCGCCAACAAGACAGCAGTAAAATGGACAGATGTAGGTTCTAAAAAAATACCTTACTGCAGGTCACCGTACCGTGAAGCGCGTAAACAGATGCGAGGGAAGAATACACATTTGATATGGCATCGTATCATTTGCGGTTTTTAATTAGCTGCTGACATCTTATCTCTCCATTTATCTAGTCGCAAACAATATTTAGCTAATCCACACCGAATGGATGACACTTAATGCATAAGAACGTCAACTTTAATGAACGGCACCAGTTAATTACTGTCAAACTTTCCGAAAATGGGAAATTTCTCTGGATTTGCATGTTCAGGGGAGCGAAGCCCATAGATTGAAATCATTCCCGTGACCAAAATGGATGAATATTAATCTGTCATCAAATGATGAAGGCGCTGCGTGACCAGGCCCTGATATCCTTTTTAGAAGGATTCCAAGCAATTTATCATGACGAGAAAGGTGAAGTTATAAATCATCATCTTTATATTTACTGCTTCATATGCTAAACTAAGTTCACAGTCTTTCAATCCTAATCACAGCTTTCCATTTTTCATACCTTCTGTAGCATTGCACCTCATGTGATCTATTTATCCATCCGTTGTTCATGACATTGGACTTCCTTTAGATCCATTTGAACTCTCCATCAACAAAACTCTCAAATGACAATGCATTATTTGAGCTTATTATGTATTACTCTACAGCTATTGTGTTGAGCTAATGCCAAAGAAAGCTCTATTCGCGACACTAGGTTGATTCATTTTTCAGCAAGGCCTTTTATTCTTGGTTGGGGTTGCCACTAACAATTGTTGTTGTATTGAATAGAAATGAATGAATTAATTAAACTCAACCTACCTGTCAATCCTTAAGGCCCTTAAAATAATAAGCATCCAAGTATTAAGAATATAAGGGTCGATCACCAAAGGTAAACTGCGTTTGGATATTTCAACATGTTCTCCTTACTGCACAGGAATCCATTGCTCCTGACTGTGTCACGTTGATACTGTAAGGAATGTATTAGGACAACTAAGGAGAATTTGTATCTTGAGATTGGGGCTAAACTTACTGTTTCTGTAATTAAATAACCAGGTGTTGCCATTAGCTTAATAATTTAAATTATATAGCTGCACTGTTTCAAAGTCGTTGATCAGGAAAATTACCCTAAGGTTCCGGCCAAGTCTTTGATCTGTGACATATCCCATGTAGATTTTCAACCACACCTACCTGAAGTCATCCGAATGAACTTCGTTTGTCTTGTGAATAACAAATCAGTTGCCGCGTGCCAGATACAACTCTGAAATGACAAACGCACACCAGGAAAACCTAAAAGGAGGAAAAACGAAGATGGTACCCACTGCAAGTCATGAGCCTCTACAGAGAACGAATGGGTGGCATATTATGTCCAGGGGTACCGGCAGAATAATTAATTGTTGCCCTGTTCATTCTTGAAAAGAAAACTTAGAGCATGGGCCCATGCTTAGTGTTTCTATCAAGACTCTAACAACTGACACAATATAAGATCAACCGAGCATTCTTCGTAATAAATGATTTATTTCACATTTTAGAAATATAACTCTGTCTCGGTTCATAAACAAAATAGACGAGAAGACACCCTCACTTGGCGCATGCGCATCCTGGCTGGTGAATTATCTCAGTCAACAATACAAGTATTCGATCTATTTAGTACGTATGCGGACCTTATAAGAAACCGGAAAAGAGGATCTGTCCTATCTGTAAAAAAGACGTAGAAGATGAAATACACTTTTTAACTCTGTGTCCTGCGTATCAAGAAAAAAGAAGTACTTTATTTGAATACTTAAACAAAGAATACAGAATATCAGTAAACAGAATGGCATCAGATGATGTTTTTCTGTTGTTAATAAACCCTCCGAGCAAGAACAAACCAGTGCAAAGTTAATATCAAAATACGTATTCGACTGGTATGAGAAAAGAAGATCATTAGTTGTTTAGGTTAACAATGATTATAGTTCCACTAGTGTGCAATTTGTGTTATAAATTTTAAATTATTTGGATAAAGTCGATATACTTAGGATTGTATAAGACTCCAAATAGAAATAAAAATTGTCATTGTCATTGTCATTTGCGGTGTAATCCCGGGGGGGGGGGGGTGGTACTTCGGCCAATCTTTGTTAGGTATGTGCCGCTGGCCTCTCAGAACTCCTACCCCATTATGGTGACATTCAATTATAGACCCTATCTTAGTCACTTTTGGGTAAATGTAATTTTCATGACCCCAACTTAGTCACTTTCTGTTTTTGCGTCTACCATATAAATCCTGTTCACTAAGTCTTTCTACGATGAATTGACACATTAAATAAACTAAATGAAGAACGCTTTACTTTACAACTACTCTATAAACATTCTGGTACATTTGCTTACCATAAACATTTACAAACATACCATCATAAATAGTTGAAATGCAAACTTGCCAGAATTTTTTTACTCTCAAAATCCCGGAACAGTGTGACCCCATTCTAGTCACCCTATAAAATATGCTTGAAAAGATGACCCTATTATAGTCAGTCCAGTCGTGAAAATGCGACCTCATCCAGCGGCACATCCCCATTAGCCCATTTATAGGAAGTGCCCCCCAACCCCTCCCCCGGGGGTGTACTGTTTGTGCACAGTGAACCACAGGTCGACTGCACTAGAAAACTGCTTTATTAGAACAAAACAATGAACAAGGAATTTGATCGCTGATATTGGGAATACATTACATAACCGGATTGTTCCATCGGAAGCGATCAGTCAAAATCGCCTGTTGTTTGCAGAAGCGTTCGTCGATTGATCGGCTAAACTCTGTCCCAGACTTTTGCAGTCAAGTTCATTCAAAATGGTTGCAAATAAGGCGAAAGTTGAACTTTCTCGTCCTTGCTAAACGTCATCCATGACTTAATGAAAAGTCTAATGCATTTTTTTACGAAGGATTGAAAGATACTGACATTTTTTAATTAAGGGAATCCAGAAGCAACCCGCAATGTATAGAGGAGCTAGAAATCCAGGATTCGGCAGGAAAACAGCTGAGCAAGCGAAACCCACAGATGTGTCAGATGCTTTGCTTCGCCAGGCGCGAAAGTCAGGACAGCTGAATCTTTCCAACAGAGGTCTTTCCAAGGTACCTGAAAAAGTATGGAGAGTAAATCTCGATGTGCCTCCTGAAGCAAAGAATGTATCTTTAGACTGCAAAGAAGACGACAAATGGTGGGAGATTGTAGATCTTACCAAACTTATTTTGGCTTCGAACTGCATTACGGAAATTTCATCAGAAATTTCTCAGTTGCCAGCTCTGGCAGTACTAGATGTAAGTAGTTGTAACTCCCTATTAAGGCCATTTTCAAACCATTTTCGTAGACTTAAAGTATCCATCTTGGTTCCCATGGGGGGTGGGGGGGGGAGTACGCTGACTCGCCGCGTGTTTGTGGTTGTGTTTCTTGATTGTCGGACAATCAAGAAACGTAACAACAAATACACGGCAAGCCAGTGGACCCCTGGGGAAAACAGTGAAAGGGGGAATAAAACCAGGGTCGAAATGCACCAATCACAGCAGACCACAGAGCCACGTAATGATGAGCCGGAATCAGTCGACGTCATCGTCTGACGAAGACTAGTAGTAAGCAGTCGAAACATCGTGATCAACATCCAGTGACTACATCATGTGACAAAAGAAGAATTTATTAATAGCATTCTTGTCCAAAAATGATCTGATGTTGATTGAATACCTTGCAATGGTTCGTAATCGTGTGACAAAAGAAGAATTAATATTATCATCAATAGCATTCTTGTCCAAAAAATGATCAGATGTTGCTTGATGACCTTGTAATGGTTTGTAATTAGGACACGTTCTGACGTTGTTTAGAAGAGAAGCAAGTAAAATTGTATACCCTGTTCAGAACAGCGAGGCCGAAAAACCATACCCTGTCCAGCGGCATGTCCCCTTAAACTCCAAATGAGGGAGTACCCCCTCCCCCCAGTCTTGGTTGGCCCTGGGAATTATGCCAGGGTCTGTGTGGGGGAAGGGATTGTTAACAAGGAAGGGGGTGGGGAGGATTGAGATTGGGTTGGCAGTGGTAAAGTAGGATAGTTTCTTGCGAACGTGCAAGGCTGTGTACAGTTTGGGTACCAAAAATGTTATTTATGACATTAGATCATAAAATGACTGCCAAGTCATCTGATGGTAGTAAGATAGGATAGTTGAATTTTAACATAACTGTGGACTAAAGAAACACTGTCAAAGTTAACTCTTGTACTTATTGTAATGGTACACCCATGCAAATGACACACAGAGCAATTTTAATTTTGTTACGAGCATATTTAAAATATGTGTTTGTAACAGTATACCAGGTACATAATTATCTTTTGAATGTAGCCTTTGCAGCAATGTACATAATAGAGTACTGGAACTATACATGTAAGCAGCAAAAAGCATTGCTGCTGCTGATTCTGGGATACTGTACTTTTCTTCAGAGCTGTTGTATGTTTTCCTGATGGGTTTTCAGAAGTAATAACTCAACTAGAGGCTTGTTGTATTATAGATTCATGACAACAGTTTGACATCTTTGCCAGAAGAAATTGGTGATCTAGTGAATTTGAAGAGGCTCAACTTGAGGTAAAAAATTTTAAAATAGTCAAATATTTTTATTGTCACATTATGCAACATTACAGATTTTAATTAGTGATTATTATCTTATAATCTCAATCTGTTATTGACAATTAATAATAATATGTAACAATATGACTGGGAGAAATTGTTTGCTGGTCAATTTATGGACTCAAAAGGTTATTAATAGTTCTTTTATTTCTTTCTAGTCACAATAAACTGTCTTCTCTTCCTGCCTCTATTGGATTCCTTGTAAATTTATCATCTCTCAAACTGGACCATAATAATCTTTCAAGTGTTGGAAAAGAAGTTGGACAAATGGTTCAGTTGGAAGAACTGGTACTGTATGCCTAATTTGTTTGTTTTTCAAACACAATAATTTGAAAACCAAAGTGTTTGAGTGGTGTTCACATCTGTTACCCATTATCGTCTGCCATTAAAAAGTCATAGATACGTTAAACAAAATGAATTTTAACCCTCTAGTGCATTGCATGTGGCTTGGGTCCTAGAACTAGCAGTCACCATTTACAGTCTGAATTCCCTTGTTCAGTGCCCATGGAATTTCATTCCTTTTTTCCTTGATCTAGATAAATTTTCCAAGGAAGCAATATGTTATTTTAAGTTTTAACAGCTCTTCTGTTCAGTGTGTTCTCTCTTATTCTTCCAGTTCACAATTTGATTACATGGACTGTGCATTAAGTGGGAATGGGATAGCTTATTTTAGTGAAATTTAGCTATGAACCACAAAGCTTTGCCTCTTTATTTTGGCTGACCAATGTTTTGATTTTGTAGGATTTGTCAAATAATGTCCTTGCTGAACTACCATCCTCAGTGGGTTACTGGAAATATTTGCGACACTTGAATTTGTCTCAGAATGTCCTTGAAGCTCTTCCACCCGGAATAGGAAAATTGAATTGTGAGTCACATTGAAACCTCTTTTGTCTCTGCGCATTTAATGGACTGCTGCTCAAGTGTATGTTATTAAATTTGCTTAACAATTATTTTTAGCTTTCATTCATTTTTTTTCAGCTTTGAGGGATTTAAACCTAAGCAACAACAAGCTTTCAGATCTTCCTAATGGTAAATATACCAATTATGTTTGGTAATTCTTTTTGTTATGATTCATTTCTCCAGTCATGTGATATGATACCATATTTATCTTTGATTGTATTATTGTATTTATAGTATATATGATATTGCAACATTATCATTGTTACATTATAATGTACATTTTTGTATTAGTATAAATACTCAGGTGATTATGCAAAATCATGCACTCTGATTGCTTCACTATCTCAGATTATCAGCTGATAATGACCTCCACGAAGAAATGGCTGCCTGTTGTTTGCGTTCTTTTGATGAAATAAATTTTTTTGTGTGTTGTACAATGCTTTTTCTTTTGTTTTTTTGAAATAATCACCTGTGTATTTATACTAAAACAATTATTCGCCTACATGTAAGGCTCAGTGATTATCGGTGAATATTCACTTCGCCTTCGGGGAATAATTGTTAATTAATGTGACATTATAATAGACTTTGAAATTGGTTGTTATTGCTAATAGGAGCAATCTATTACAGTCTCTTTTTCCTTCTTAGATCTTGCAAATGCAATGAATCTTGAACGTTTGGATTGCCGTCATAATCAGCTTTCTAGTATACCTATTCTCACTTCCTGTCAATCGCTCAAGGTTTGTTTAATAGCATATGATTATTATTTTGTAGCTTTAAGCTCCAGTTGGTAGTGATTAATCATGTTTACAAACTTTTATTGTTGTTTTTTTTTTGCAGGAACTATATCTTGGAAACAATAGATTGAGCAGTCTTCGTGGTGAAAGTTTCGTTTACATTGTATCCCTGTCAATATTTGATGTGCGGGACAACAAAGTGAATACGTAAGTTGTGTACCAATTAGCGGTCTCGTGACTTAGGCATAAGTATGTAACCTTCCCTCGTGATATCAAGGGATGATTTTTAATAAATGAAAGATCCTCGCAGTTGAACAGGATTCAAATCCATAACATTGCGATACTGGTGTATTTTTTCAGGTTTTTGCAATTGCTTAAAGTTGCTCACATAACTTCAAGGATCTTTCATTTATTAAATTTTATTCTACTGCAGTGCACATATTTGAAATTCTCATAAAAATTATATTTACATGCAATGCATGATTTACTGACTATTTCAGATCATTTGAAATACACTGTAGTCAAACTGTACCTGGTGGGAAATTTTGTTCAACAGAAATTTATTTTTGATCTTAGTATTCCAGATGAGATAACTGTCTTAAAGAGTCTTGAAAGGTTGGACTTAGCAAACAATGATATATCGAGGTAAGCAGGGGAAAAAGTTTCAATAGATATGGTTAAAGGCAAATTAACAGCAAAAGCTAGTGTATTGGTGTTTCTGAAGAATACCAGTGACTTATTGGTCATGAGAGCCCATGTTGGGGCTTCCTTTAGGCAAAACATGGGTTTGTAATAAGGTGCTTGGTGCACAGTGTTGTAGAACAGAGTAAGGGATGGGGATCTTTTGCTGCTGGTGCCAGCACTTGTTTGGATGGCGTTTGGCTGGGTATTCAGGACTGCCAGGAGCTGATTGGTCATAGTGGAGCCATATCCCCCCTTCCATAAAACAATGCAGTTGATAACAAAGTTGATAACAGTGCTTATCAGACTTGCCCCATCTTGACATGTCCCTGGCACCTCCATGGCACCTCCCCAATCACATAACCCTGCCTCACCTGCTTCTTCATAACTCTGCTTAAATAAAGTAATAAGTGAATGAATGAATACATGTAGGTTATTTCAATGTCAGACAGAGTAAAACAAAACTTTACGTGGAGACTCTATATATAGTAAACAACTGCCAGTGATTAAAATATTTACAATGTTAAGTACTTAGAGGTGTATATGTTGCAGTTAAATTTTTTTAGTTAATTTTATTTTTACCTCATTAAAAATAAGATTAACTAAAATCAAAAATTGCCTGCAACACATATCTATAACACAAAGTAAAAACTTACTGGTAGATGGAGTTGGTAAATAACTTTTTTTGTGTTTTGTTTTTTTTTTTAATTACAGTCTTCCTTATGTGATGGGTAAAATGGAACATCTGAAGTCACTGGTGCTGGATGGAAATCCTCTGAGGAGTTTACGAAGAGATGTGGTCATGGTATGAGGGTACAGCCTTTATGTATTACTTTACTGTAAACATAAGACACATTTACATACACAGTATGCTGCACCCACAAGTGAGCCACAACTTGAGTGTAATCAAAGGCTCCTTCGAGCTACCTCATGGTATGTGGTAATTATTCCATGAAGTGCTGTCCTTTCCCCAAACCATAAAGCGTTGATTCCAAATAGTTCGTTTTGTGCACTCTTGCTACAACTGATAGATTACTCGTCGTCCAAACTGGAGACATCATCACTTTTAAGACTTTAAAACGCATTTCTTTCCCCTCGAGCATTCTTGAACACATTTCCTGTTTGTTTGTCAAAGATGGAGCGAAAAGAACGAAAACCCACCTTGACAGTCTTTTCGTCGGACTCGACATAACAGACGCCATGTTGTAAACGTGTACTGCCACTTTGTCTCACCCCCTCCCCCCACATATGTGAACATAAAACAATTGCACGACTTTGTGTACAAAACCAAACCTAGTTGGGGAGACAGGGGAGAACTTGCTTAATTCACATTTAATGCGGATTTAATGCATAAATTAATTGTCTAACGGGAATGGAGTGACTAATCGAAGTGAAGATTGGAGATAAAAAAGTCTGTCAAAAATCTGTAACTATTTATTCCGTAAAAACAGTAAACCCAATACATTAAAACTCTGTTAAGATGTAGATGTTTAGAATTTTTTCTAGATGAATAACTATTCATCATAGTATTATCTGTTTTATCCAGAGGGGAACTCAAGCGATTTTAAAGCATCTTAAGAGTCGTATTCCAGGTCAGTTAGCTGCACTTTGTACATAGCAATTCTGAGTTTTCCAATGTATAGTTTAACTTGTGTTTGTTTTTGGTAACTGAAAGACCTAATAACATACCATCCATAAAGCTCTTGTTCATTAGCCTTTTTAAGGGGGGGGGGGGGGGGCTGTAAGCAGGCTATTCTTCATATGTTAAGCTATATTGCTCTGTTTTAATCTGTCAGGGCTGAAGTCTAGGAAATTCAATAAAGTGTTATGCTCTAACTCTTGAAAGAACATGAACCGTTTCTGTCCTTTATAATGAGAGATAGGGAAGGGGATAACTAATGATAAAATTGCACATTAATATTTTTCTATAACCAGAGGAACAAAAGCAAGACCAAACTGATGCTCCAAGCATAACATCAGTTCCCACTCCATCAGCTGTTCCTACTGCCTCAGGAGGACTGGACACACACTCATTAACCAGCAGCAAGGCACTGAACTACAGGTTTGACACAGTTTATAATCTTCTATAAAATAACTCACATACTATGCGTGTGTTGATTGGTCAAAAACCTATGGGTTCTTGTGCTGGTAAACCCATAGAAAAGAAAGTTAGTTTATAAAAGCAATAAACCGCAGTTTCTATGGGGTAACCGGCGTATTAAACCACTTGGGATGTTGGAGGGGGGTTGTAAATTGCTTGCCTGTGGCTCATGATTTGCAAGCTCTTCTCATGTTCTCCCAGCATCCCACATGGTTTATTACCATGGTATACCTACAGTAGAAACTGCAGTTTATTGCTTAAATCTATGACAGAGAGGTCACATATCTGTGAACTGTGTCTGTACCATGCAGCACTTACATAATTTGCTGCTTCCCTGTGGATGGGGTGCTAGTCAGTTTAGTTCATTTTATTTTATAAACATGACTGTTGTACTGGAAAATACACCACTCGTAAAATTCATACAAAACTACATCCGGGACCATAGTAGCGTATTTTCCATATCATCACTAGTGAGGATATTGATGGCATCATTTCCCGCCTTGCACAATTCAGTTTGTGTACAAAGCTGCCAAACGAATGTCTTAAGGTGTTTTTGTCTATATAATAAGAAGAAAATTATACATTAGCTCAAAGGTATGAATTTTATGGTCTCGTGACAAGAACAATATCTCACTTGTTCACTCTGCTCACTCATGAGATATTGTTCTTACCACTCAAACATAAAATTCTTATCTTCTTGCCATCATGTAATATCCTTTATTTATTTAGCCAGATTCAAATGCATTACGGAAATTAGTAGTGGTAAATAAAGTTATCTGAATTTAATTTAGCATACTATGGTCACAGAGGGAGCAGGGTTGGTGCAGTGATGAGAGCATGCGCCTTCCACCAATGTGGCCTGGGTTCGATTCCCGGCTCAGCGTCATATGTGGGCTGAGTTTGTTGGTTCTCTACTCTGCTCCGAGAGGTTTTTCTCCGGTACTCCAGTTTTACCCTCTCCACAAAAACCAACATTTGATTTGATTTGCTTGATTTAATTTAATTTACGTATTCAAAAGTGAAGAGCCACTATGTGGAAATGTTTTCAATAAAGGTCATTATTATTATTATTATTATTATTATTATTAAGCTCAGGGAGCACCAAATTCACATTGGCACATCTGGGTTTCTTGTGTGACTAGTCTAAAATGGTATGTACTGTAATGGGTCAGATTAGTCCCAGAAGTCAAATTATTTTTTCTCTTGTTCTCCTTTAGCAACAAGAAGTTATCTTGTGTTCCAGATGATGTGTGGGATGCTGTGATTGCAGCAGGAGTGACCACTGTGAATCTTAGTAGAAACATTCTCACTGAGGTACCCTCGAGGTGAAGTATTATCACTGAATACTGGTCTGTTGTTGCTGATATCTGTAAGGCTCTTAACTCCTACATTGCTTCTCTTTATAATTTACCAAGGAGTACAAATATGTTGCATCTTATAGTGAATCTGGAATACTGGCAACCTTTTGTAACTTAGTTTTAGCACTTTTACATGTACTTCATCGTACAGTAATAACTGAAATTTCCTTCTTTTGACAGGTTGTTCTCCTTGGGTAATTGCCTTATAGACCTCAACATTTCTCTCAATAAACTCTGCAGTATTTCTTCAGGGTTTGGCTGCTTTCTAAAACTTGCATCCCTTGATTTGAGGTAATGTACCAAAATGTTCGACACAAAAAAGTACTTTAAATTTTTCATTTCATTTCTTTTTTCCTTTTTTTTGATAACCTCCGTCATTTATTTTGTATTTCCTCTTAAGACTGGATCAGTGCAACCTGCTTTCGAACAAAATGGTACACAGCATGAATCATAGTTCTGTTACAAAAGTTTATTTTGATCTCTTTCAGTAACAACCAGCTAAGAGATTTTCCAGATAGTTTTTCCAGCCTTGCAGCTCTGAGAGAAATAAATTTCTCCAATAATCGGTTAGTGTGATCTGGTTTGTAGTTGAGACTTAAGAATCTCCACTGTGCTTTGATTCATACAGGTTCTCACTGCTTGAGTCTTTCTTCCGTATGTGTTGTTGTCTCTTGTCCAGGTTCGAGGATTTACCACGTGTTCTATACACCCTGAAGGGTTTGGAGATTATCTTGGCCAGCGGTAATCAGGTATGACATCACGCACTCTTAACATGGTTTACTACTGTCCACTGTTCAGTAAACACTTATCGAATGTTCACACTGCATATTTTCCGATGAAACTACGTAGAAACACACTTTTTAGAAACTGAAACAAACGATACCACAGTTGAGTACTGTACAGAGAATGATCACAATGCATGGTTTGATAAACAGATGAAAAAGTGAAGTACCGCAGTGTATGGTAAAACAAACAGTGCTGCAGTACAGTGCTGCAAATGATCACACTGCATGGTTTGATCCACAGATGAAAAAGTTAGAACCACACTGTATAGTAACACAAACAGTACCACAGTACAGTACTGTTCAGTAGCTTTACAAAGAATGGTCACATTGCATGGTTTGATCCACAGAAGAAAAAGATAGAACCACACTGTATAGTAAAACAAACAGTACCACAGTACAGTACTGTTCAGTAGCTTTACAAAGAATGATCACACTGCATGGTTTGATCCACAGATGAAAAAGATAGAACCACACTGTATAGTAAAACAAACAGTACCACAGTACAGTACTGTTCAGTAGCTTTACAAAGAATGGTCACACTGCATGGTTTGATCCACAGATGAAAAAGATAGAACCACACTGTATAGTAAAACAAACAGTACCACAGTACAGTACTGTTCAGTAGCTTTACAAAGAATGGTCACACTGCATTGTTTGATCCACAGAAGAAAAAGATAGAACCACACTGTATAGTAAAACAAACAGTACCACAGTACAGTACTGTTCAGTAGATTTCCAAAGAATGGTCACACTGCATGGTTTGATCCACAGATAAAAAAGATAGAACCACACTGTATAGTAAAACAAACAGTACCACAGTACAGTACTGTTCAGTAGCTTTCCAAAGAATGGTCACACTGCATGGTTTGATCCACAGATGAAAAAGATAGAACCACACTGTATAGTAAAACAAACAGTACCACAGTACAGTACTGTTCAATAGCTTTACAAAGAATGGTCACACTGCATGGTTTGATCCACAGATGAAAAAGATAGAACCACACTGTATAGTAAAACAAACAGTACCACAGTACAGTACTGTTCAGTAGCTTTCCAAAGAATGGTCACACTGCATGGTTTGATCCACAGATGAAAAAGTTAGAACCACACTGTATAGTAAAACAAACAGTACCACAGTACAGTACTGTTCAGTAGCTTTCCAAAGAATGGTCACACTGCATGGTTTGATCCACAGATGAAAAAGATAGAACCACACTGTATAGTAAAACAAACAGTACCACAGTACAGTACTGTTCAGTAGCTTTACAAAGAATGGTCACACTGCATGGTTTGATCCACAGATGAAAAAGATAGAACCACACTGTATAGTAAAACAAACAGTACCACAGTACAGTACTGTTCAGTAGCTTTCCAAAGAATAGTTACACTGCATGGTTTGATCCACAGATGAAAAAGATAGAACCACACTTTATAGTAAAACAAACAGTACCACAGTACAGTACTGTTCAGTAGCTTTACAAAGAATGGTCACACTGCATGGTTTGATCCACAGAAGAAAAAGTTAGAACCACACTGTATAGTAAAACAAACAGTACCACAGTACAGTACTGTTCAGTGGCGGTTTGACCACTGATGCTTGAACCACCATACAGATAGTAAAACAAGTGATACTGTTGAATGGTACTTTTCAGGGGCTTCGGAAAGTTTAATCACACCGCATGGTGTCGCATGGTGTCACCCACAAATGAAAGCGTCAGTGGCAGTGGTAACTCAATCTAAAGTGCTGGTGCTGCAGCATAAACCCAGCTTGATCACAGTACTGAATATTTTTTACACTTTCAGATTCAAGTTATTGAGGTGGATCATTTGCTTCAAATGTCCTCACTGTCAACCTTAGACTTACAGAACAACAACATAGCTCAAGTTCCTCCACAACTTGGAAACGTCACTCAGCTGCGGTAAGGACTGAGAATCTGTAGGTTTCCTGTGCTTCATAAACTAAAATTTACCTGCTATGGGGAATGCCTGCGTCGCTACACGCCTCACTAAAGGGTAGTAGTCTCTATCCGTAGTTAGCTGTTAATCTGAGTGTCTGTTTTGCTGCACAGGTCCCTTCAGTTGGAGGGTAACCCATTCAGAAATCCAAGGCCTGCAGTTCTCTCTAAAGGAACTCAGACTCTGCTGGCCTATTTAAGGGATCGAGTTCCCACGTGACTGACTAATAATGCGTATTGCACGGAGGAAGGAATAGGTGGGAAATCACGACTGTTTGCACTGCTCATATCTTACGGTCATAGCGCGACGGCTGTGACAGAGGATGGGACGAGTGGGTGGGGAGAAACATGACCTTGCCACCACTCCCAGACTTTGTGACTTTTCAGTAGAGGGGATATTGGATCTTGTTCGTTTCTTTGAACTATTTTATGCTGTCCACAAAGAGAATTGGTAGTAGCAAGTTTGTTTCGATGTTCGTTTTTGGACTCGGTCATCACTCACTCAAATTTCTCTGAATCGCTAACAAGATTGTATCATCTTCAATAAATGTTATATAATAGTATTTGAATCCTCTGCTCGTTGCCCCGCAAACGCAAAATTCTTATGATGTAAGAAAGAACAAGTAGTAGTAGTAGCAGCACAGGGCTATTTCACGCAGGAATAGATCGATGTGTTATCTTCTGGTACCTAACTTTTAGTGCCCAGAAATCCCACCAAACAAAACAGTCGAACCGGTTAGCTCAGTTGGTAACCGCCTGTCGAGCGGGAGGTCTTGAGTAGTTCAAAACCTCGACCGGACCAACACTCAGGGTCTTTAAATAACTGAGGAGAAAGTGCTGCCTTTGTTATGACATCAACAAATAGTTAGACATTCTAGTCTTCTCGGATAAGGACGATAAACCTCAGGCCCCGTCTCATAGCACTGTTCTTGTGGGACGTTAAAGATCCCATAACACTGTGCGAAATGAGTAGGGGACGTAGACCCCGGTGTTGTGGTCGTCCTTTAAATAATAAGTTGATTTAATCACGGCCACAAGTTTATTAACCTGCGGCTATTACGTGCTACACTGTATAAACAAAGAAAGTCTTTATTATTATTATTATCATTAACATTATTATTATCATTATTATTATTTTTATTATTATATTATTATGGTTATATAACCCTCCCACCTTTTTCGCAGAGTAAGTGCTTCGTGTGCGGCTTAACACCACTGTAAAAGTAGTAGTAACCATATTATGTTTGTTATAGTGAGTATTTGTATGGGCTTTTGTATTTGTGTTGTGATTGTATTGACACTAGTGTTTATGCTTTGAAGTGTTTGTTAACCCTTTAAGCCCCAATAGTGTCTTTACAGATTTTACTCTGGCTAACGCCAGACGATTTTACTCGTTCCAGGGAGACCCCTCGGGGCTTAAAGGGTTAAAAACTATCTCCTTATATAAGACTTTTGTGCTTGTTTTTTGTTAGTGTTTGTATCGATCTTATGTTCATGTTTCGTAGTTTTTGTTCATGCTTGTGTTTGTTTGTTTGTGTTTGTATAACTAGACTCTTTTCCTTCTGTCTATCAGTGTTTGTTTGAAATTCAGGTATTGTTTCCTCAGTGTTTATATATATCTATATATAGAAAGAGAGAAGAGAGTGTGTGTCCTGCTGTGCTCTTATGAATGTGCCTGATTACGTCAGTTCGATGACGTGCGGGGAATCCCCAACATCATGTGCAGGAGTCATAACGTGTAGCTGCATACCTCCACTCTCATTGTTACATTTTCTTCAAAAACCGCCAATTACTAAGTGGAAAACTGAGATTTGGGAATGAAATAAGAGCATTGTGAAGTGAACAGGTTTCAAGTGAGTCGCCAGCAAGTTTTGTCGTGATCCCAGCAGCCGTTGAAGTCAGAAACCACCTACAGACTGCACACGTATCGTACGCAGTTTAGTATGACCTCAAGACTTTGGAAATTTGCTATAGCGTTGTGCGTAAGACTGACTCTCACAGAACAAGGATCAGAACGTGGCTCTGCTGCTAATGATAAAGGTAACTGCGTCTATATATTGCACACCTAGATAACAGTCAATGAGTACTTAACTCATTCAGCATGTCATAAATATTCATATATTCACATCTACAGTGCTTAAGCTAATCGTATGATGTTAGAAAGAAGTAAGTGCAATTCAACCTTTTGAATGGTAGAGAAGTTCCAGTTGTCTGGTTCATGTTGTCATACAGCCTGTTTTTCACAAACGAAAACATTTACTGGCAGATAGAAGTCCACGTTTAATGTTTAATAACATCACACGCAGGAAATCATTATTTTGATTTGACTGCAAGTATTGAACCACAGCAAGGTTGACGTTTTTTGATATCCCTATTCCTATACTTGTTCTTATATTGCTGAATATGAGGGATGATTACCGGAACCCAGGGAATCTTATGCGGGATGTTACGTCACCTCCTACTGTTTGTATATAGTGGACCGGCCGCGTGCGTTGACAGTAAACATCGTGGTTTAATGATAGACTACCGATATTCTCTCTGTAACTCATTTTTATATTACACTGTCTGCAGCAAATTTAGACAACAAAAATTTAACTTTGAACTTCTAAAATTTACTCAACTGGCGTCAAATTTATCGTTTGTGTGTCAACGCTTAACTACGGTCGCAGAGGTCAGTTGAAAATAACTGTAAATAGCGGACCCTTTGAACGAAAGCATTTGTTGAAAAATCTATAACGGGAGTTTGTGGCATGCTTATGATCTAAACAGGAGAAAGATTGCAGAAGTCGTACGCTTCTAAGTGACGTGTTTAGCAACTTTCGCGTACGTTATTATTGGACGGTGTACACTGCGCGTTCATCATTTGTTGAGAGTTTGGCTCGTCTCAAGGTTAGAATCTCAGGACCAACAGTAAATATGATTTGCCTTTCCTATTATTGTCTGGCGTTAAATGAACATTTTAATAAACGAGCGATAGGCATATTGGGATTTCTTTTTCAGAAACCTCCCCTGAGCGAATACGTTGGAAGCCTGCTTCTCCAGTTTTCATCAGAAAACCACTGCCACAGTACTATGTGTCACGCAGTCACCCTGTCACGTTACTTTGTAGTGCCAAAAATGTTTGTGCCGTACAGATCAAATGTGATGGAGAGAAATTCCAAGACGGTGGCGGTAGAAAAATATGTGGAAAGGAGTGTAAAGGATGCAAGAGCAGATCAAGAAAATTCAACATCAAATTAGATGATTTTTCCAAAGGGGAGGAATCTAAAGTTTGTAAGTGCAGAGTTTGGGGAAGGGGCGCCAGGACGAGCTTAGCATCGGTCATTCAAAAGGCCAGTAAGTATTACAAAACATAAGTTCATAGTAGCTGAACGTTTAAACTGAAGCGTCTTATATTTATTACAAGCTCATGATTATAGCACCTTTTTACACTGGAAATAAACGCTGAAACTGTTCCTTCTTACCCACTTTTAGTGCTTCGACGGAAGTTTGGAACAGTTGAGTTGGACTATATTATTCCCACAAACAGCACTATAGTTCTCCCGTGTAAGCCACCTCGGGGCCGACCGGAACCCACCGTCACGTGGTTAAAAGACGGTCAACTGATACTCCCGAGTGATCTCGACAAGAGGCTTCGTTTAATTAACGCCACGAATGACCTAGTTATTCAATACGCGGCCGAGAATGACTCGGGCGAGTATCAGTGCATCGCAGAGAACATCGCGGCCAGACGAGAAGGACCAGTACTAACATTATGTGTGAGAGGTTTGGTCCTAAAACTGTTACGTCATTTGATTCTGAATCACAAAAAGATAGTGGCTCTGTGGTAGGGATGGCTTTGAATTAGGGACAGACCATTAGAAAAGTGATGGGGGTGGAGGGGGGAGGTGGGGAATTTTCAGCTTGCACAAATTTTTTTTTTCGCTCACTGCTTGTGCAGGATTTTTTTTTCAGGTGAACCCCTCTGCACGAATTTTTTTTTACTACGTGTGAAAAAGTCACAATTGGACCTTCCTTCTGCATGAATTTTTTTTTACCTTCTTCTTTGCATGAATTTTTTTCTTGGCATTTTCCCTTGCATGAATTTTTTTTTTGTTTTTTTCCCCACCCCCCCCATCACTTTTCTAATGGTCCGTCCCTCACTCCACGATACCTGCCCCGCACATCAAACGGCTACTGTCTCTCACCCCATCCAATGCAAAAACTAAAGAAAACCTTTTCAACTTTTCAGTAATTGGGGGAGATACTTAAATGCGAAAACTCCCCCCAGGAGCTCCCCCCATGAACTAGTTTCCGTCTCAGAACTGCGGATCTCGCCTATTAACAAATTTAATCACTGTCCGCTGATTTCTGTTGTCAGATGTATCCTTGAAGGACCTCATTACATCAAGCAATCTGACCACTTTTTCTTGATTATTTCAATTTTGATCTAGTTAACGGATATCACAGATTTCCTTACTTTCCTTGCTTACATATAACTGGAACTTTCTGCGTTTTACCTGCAGGAAACGCTTCTGTCATTGCTTGCCAAAGAAGCAAAATTTCCTGTACCAACTGTTCTTCGTGTATTTCTCGGAAATGGACCTGCGATGGGATCAGCAGTTGCAGTAGCGGAAGTGACGTCACAGACTGTAGTAAGAGCATGGATTCAACGCGCGCAGTATAGTATCAAAATTTATTACCACTCTGTATTAGTTCTTATTCGCATAAAAAAAATCAGGCATAAAATGGCTACTCAGCCCTTTAGTCTTTTTGCTTAAGATTTTATATCAAGCCACGAAGACAGTCTTTAAACACAAAATTAAGCACCTCTAGTTAAGTAAAAAAGATGTTGCAGGTAACTTCTCAATGTTTGTGCCTACTATGTGATTAAAAGCTTCCTTTCGTGTTTAATGTCGTTTAGATTCGTCTTCTTTGTTGATGGTTGGTACGCGTGATGGCATCTTTACTGTAGACTTACACAACACCTCAAGAATAAGAAAGATAAAAGCAAAAAACCCTGTAGCAATCGACTTTGGTATTGATTCAGGGACTGTCTACTGGTCTGACACAAAAAGAGTAAATCGTTTCTCCTTACATAACGGTGTGAACGAGGACGAACCCTTTCGTCGTGATGACGTCAATTCCATAGAAGGTATCGCAGTGGACTGGGTCGGTAAAAAGATGTACTGGACGGATTCAATGGAGAATGCAATCCACATTGGTGATCTTCGGACGGGCAGAGAAATTACTCTTATTAACCAAGATCTTGATCGACCACGAGCGATCCTTGTAAATCCTTCACTAGGGTTAGTCTATCATACTAATACCTTCAGGGCTGCTATTGGTAAAAGTATTTTATTTAATTATTGACAGGGTTACCTTGGTGACATAAAGGTTACCACTATTACAGCAAACCAGTTTCACTCGCTCTCCTTATAGTTTTAGGCAGTTAGTTTTCTGTGCGTTCGTTATTTTGTTATTTTCTTTGTATAACTTTACACTTATCTTCGTTTTTTCATTTAAATCGACTTGGTACAAGTTACTGACCTTCCAGCTCGCTCCAGTTGGTACAAGGGAAGGATTATAACATCTCACAATTTATGGAGCTGCTGTTTTATTTCAGCTCTGTGTACTGGACGGACTGGGGCAGACACCCAAAAATTGAACGAGCAAGACTGGACGGCACAGAGAGAAAAGTCCTTATCAATAGTAGTGTTCAGTTTCCAAACGGTCTGGCCTTTGATGATACCAAGAAGACGCTATATTGGACTGACGGAAAATATGGCAGAATCGAGGCCATGACGTCAGAGGGTTTGAACCGCACGGTGATCTTAAATGGTTCTGGTCTCTATCAGCCATTTGACCTGGATACTTATAAAGATTTCATCTACTGGACTGACTGGAGAGTGAACGCGGTCCTTAGGGTGCACAAATCAGGAGTTGGTGGAGTAGAAGTGATACTTGTTGGCTTAAATCAGCCAATGGGGATAAAGATTTTGCATCAGCGCACAGCATCAGCAGGTTAATATGCAATTATATTCATGGTTAAATCTCTTACTTACCCTGCATAAAAAATCTGTGGATCACTCCCCCTACTTCCTCCCCTCTTATTTCTACCTTTCTCTCTCCTTAATCGTCGTTCCCTTGCAGTCAACTTTTGTGCTTCGTCTTAAAAGTATTTTATAATCAAATTTTAAAAGAAAGCAACAGTGATTCGCTCCTGAAGAAAGGCAGGCAAAATCGAGATTTTGCTGTGGTTTCTAGCCTCGCTTTCAGCGGACCACAATGCTGTGCGATGTGGTAGAGCCTCGTTTTCAGCGGAGCACAATGCTCTGCGCATTGGACGAACCTCGCTTTCAGTAGACCAGTGGTAGAGCGTCGTTTTCACTGGGACCGCAGTGCTCTGTGCTGTGGAAGAGCCTTGCTTTCAACGGACCAGAATGCACTGCGGATTGATAGAGCCTCGATTTGAAGCAAAAATATCAAAAAAGAAGGCCTGCACTGTCATCTTCCTTTTTCCCTGCTAGCAGAGACCTCTTTTCCTTGCATTCAGCGTGCGGTAGAAAAAGAGACCTCTGCCATGGATCGAATAGGTCTCCGCGGTTTCTTAGCGACCGAACCATGACGTGAAGAAGACGTGATACTTTTAGCAAATCATCAAATAACACACTGACACACCTCAAATTGGCGCGAGAACGTGTCTTGTTTGTTTAAAAACCGTAAAAGGGCCTTGAACTGGTGATTACTGAGATGCTTTATTTCTCCATCCTGCAGCCTTTCCAAAACGAGAGAAAGTAAACGTAACTCTTCACGAGTTAAGTTCTGTTTACAGGACGCCATGTTCTTATGCGAGGTCATCGAATGACAGCCGAAGTACTCCAAATGTATGCGCAAGACTCAGAGAAAGTTACGGTTAGCAAACATTACAGGGAGCATGCATTTTTTAAAATAACCTCCGTCCACGTCCACGGACGGCTGCTTGATCAAAGACCGATTCGACCCATGACAAATGATGTTTTTTTTTTTCTACCGCACGCAAGGAGGCCTCTGCCAGCAGGGAACTTCCTTTTCGAGTTTCATCAAAGCTAGTTATCGGTAACAGTGTTACCGAGAAAGGTTGACATATGGACGCATCATATGTATATTGTAAAACCGTGCGAGTCAAAGTGATGAGCTTGAAACGGCGCTCTGCGGTTCTTTGGCGTTTATATTTTGCGATGCTGTGATCAATGGCTGTTGCCTTGGTGGGGAGACTTGATTCAAGGTCTGACGCTGTGTCGCGCCGTGCCTAGCCTGGGAATACAGCCGCCTCTCACATCGCTCCCCGTAAACGCAAGAAGCGAGAGAGAGAGCGACGATCTCTCGCTTCTTGCCATGGCGGGGAGCGATGACAGGCGGCTGTAGTCGCAGGCAATGCCGCCGTGCCGTGTCGGAGATCAACTAACTCTTGTAGCACAATGCAGCATAGTATTCAACACCAGCTCCAACGGTTTTGGACCCCATGGTTTGTTCTGTACCTTTACCCATTTCCTTTATCGTAGGCCACAGCCTATTAATTTTAAATGATTTCATTTTCAGCAGCAGATCTTTGTGAAGATGATAACGGTGGATGTGGTTACTTGTGCTTATATCTACCTCATATGGGCGCACGGCGATGCTTTTGTAAAAACGGATATAAGCTTCATGAAGATGGGAACACCTGTGAAGAAACGAAGGTCCCTGGTACGTTAAAAAAAAAATGAAATAAAATACCGCTAAAATAAACATCACATACCTTATAAGGAGTATTGTTTCTCAGTTTTTCCCAGTGTCGAAAACGGGTCACGTTCCAGTTTGTAATAGTATTAGTACATAAAACTCAAGCAATTAGGCAAGTGTCGAGTGACACTCAACATGAAAGCAAACATTATGACATCGGTTAATGAGATATAGATCAATATATATAATATTAATTTTTGTCAATCAGCAATCGCAAAAGAAAGCCTATAATTTTACAGCGGTAACTTGTCTTCCGTTTTGACCAAACTTGTAAGTCATTTTGGTCAGGAGCCAACCACCCCTGATATAATATTGTTTTGCTATTTTCTGTGAGAAATGTAAATGTTGCTGTAACATAAAAATATAAAAAATAAAAAAAAATGAAAAACGTTTAAGAGATATATGTGCAGGATCGCAATCTAGGGAGAGCGAGAAGGTTGTACTGAGCGTTCATTACCATAAAAAAGCATCGAGATTACCGTGATTGTGTTCGGGTAATCACTACCGGAAGCAATTCCCGACGCCGTGAAATGCAAGGTTTTTCTGTGCATTCCTCTAAACTAGTTATGAAACAACCTTTTCTTAGCAAAGGAAAATTAAAACAATAAATCATTTATTATTTTTCTTCTCTTTTTTTCAGGTGAAAGGGAAGTTATTCTTGAAAACCGCACAGAGCCCTCCTTTGTGGAGATTTTGTTGATTGTTATTTTGCTGCTTGTCGTATTTTGGTTTCTTACATACACGATCACAAAACGATTTTCTCGCAGTTCACCTCACCAATTGCCCATGTCACCTGATGAGAACCAAGACGCGCATGACTTGTCACTTGCCACAGATCAAACGGAATTCACACTTGCGGGTTCACCAGTAAATGAGTCCCCTAACGGTGCAGGGGAAGGGAGCGTTGAACCTTCAAACCAACACCACGTTGAAGCATCGGCGAGGGTAAATTTTGTGGTTCTAGTTTGTCCTTTGTTAAATAGAAGACGAACGAGTAAGCTCACGGATACACCTCAACCAGTGAATAATAACCCTACAAAACATTTTCCCTTCTGTAGTCTGTTTATTTCATTTCTACTGTGATTTTTTGGCGACTTTTTTTTCGAATTAGCCTTTGCTTTTTCTTTCAGAATGGTATTGTGGTTTACATGACCAAAGTGGAAGTTAATCAAAGTGGTGGAGTGACATTGGTCGGCGACGAAGCCAACGTTCACCATCACTATTCACCAGGGAGTTAACTTGTACCACCTGTGGTGCTCCTGACATTTACACACATTGCCAAGCAAACAGATGATGAGATTTATTATTGGATATCAAATTATACAAACAAATATAAAAAAATTATGATACTCACTAAGTAGAATTTTTACTCAAATCTTTGAAGAAAGTGAAAAAAAGGTAATTAGTGCAATTTCCAATTAGCATATCCGTTAGCGTTGTGTTCATGAGATGTCACAGCGGACAGGGTTCGACCTGTGTCCTGCAGTTGGAGTTTTCCGGATTAAGCCTCGTTCTCATACGCCGCCGACCTGCCTGCGTTGACCTGCGTTCCTTGTGGTCGGCGTTTGATTTGATTTTTCGCCCCAGTTGCATCGCAGTGGTGCACCAGTTGTACCTGCGACTTGTTTGCGGTGAAGTTGAAAAGGGCACCAAATCAGAATCCTTTGAGGCTCTTCTACAATAAGCATGGACAGAACACTGGCAATTCATCTTCCTCTTTGCCTGGCCGTTTTTGGTCTCCACCTTGCAAAACTGAATTCAATTGTTTCATTGTTTTGACAACTTCATTTTCAAAACCTAACTCTGCTCCACTTTGCTTCGACCATGGTCGTTTTCCACCTATTCGAGTTGGACACTGACCAGGTTTGTTTAATTTTTTACTTGCATCACTATCCGTCGCTGTACTGACGACTTCTGTTTCATCAGACGTTGATGCCCCATCGTTTGGTACAGATTTGTCGTCATCGACTGTTCGCCACCATTTCTTGTTGAAAGCCACTTTGAGTACCAGTGTTATCATATGATTTCATCGTCTTCATTTACTCCATCACCGGACTCCTTTAATCAGGCAGGCCGTTTCGTCTGAACCCCCAACTGACATCGGAGAATCTGCCAATCTTTTCATGTTTGTACGGGTCTTTTGGTGCTTAATGTGGGAAATAAGCCGCCAACGAAGGTATTCGTAATCTTTTCTGATTTTCACATCATCTCGTCCAGAGCACGATGTCCCCTTTAAATTCTTGATATACTTGGAAAAGTTTGTTCGTGTTGTATTATATCTCTGTTGAGCTGAGGGCACGTCTGTGTTTAGCGAAGTTGCCTCAGCCTGCCAAGCATTTCTCTTTACCCTTTGGCCTTCGAACTTTACGTTTATTTGTCGACACTTGTTCATTGACTTAATTCAAGTGACGATTGTTGTAAACTAAGAGTCTTAAAATTGTCAATCTCCAAAAAATCATTCCACGGTCAGTCTTGGGTCAAACTCCAGAAGGATTCACCCTTCAGGTACAGTTTTTGTGTTTGCTACAGATACCGGGTTTAGATCAAATCTCCTCGCTCGCTCGTTTCGCTCCGACGAAGGGCTAACGCTCGAAACGTCAGCACCTCCCTTTTTACCTTACGGTGGTATAACTTACTTAATCAACTTGTTTGATTTATCCAGTTTCTTGTGTTTCAATTTCCCACCGACGCAGCACCAGTTTCTTTAGAAACTATCCCCACAATACTTTAGATCAAATCTGTTTTGTGATTTCACTGTAATATAAGACGACATCGGAATGTAGCTCAAGGTAATGATTGTTGATTGCTCTAGAATAAATCATTTTTAAAAAGAAAATCCTCGTGGAGTATTCAGTGCGAAACGTTGTCTGTACCAATGATATAAATTCTTCTTTTGTCACACGATGTAGTCACAGGCTGTTGATCAGACAGCAACAATAGCAGTATCGAAACGCACCAATCAGAACGGACCACATAGCTATATAATGTTGAGCCGGAACCTGTCGATCCTATCGCCTTAAGAAGACTGGCAGCTAGTAAGCAGTTGAAACGTCCGGCGCGATTAACATCCAGTGATTATGTCGTGTGACGAAAGAAACATTTATATTATCATCACATTTTCCATGGTGAACAACAAGACATTCCTTAACAATATTAGTTTATTGTACTACGAATTTCAGTGACTAAATATTTTGTTAGCAAGCATATCCTACCAGAATAACATAGACTATTACAGTACATATAACGAGGCCTTATATTTTTTTCGTAATTGGAAGGCTTCAGTAGTTTTTTACGATATACGATCATGTACGGTGATGGTTCTTTCAGTGGAGCATTGTGATACAAACAGATGGTGAATTTTTCCCTTAATTAAGGATAAATTAAACTCGTGAAACACAACTTTTTACTGAGTTCGATTCCGTAGCTGAAAACGACCAACTGGAAAATAAGTAGAGGACTCTGGATTGGACTCTAGACTGGAGTTTGGATTCAACAAGAAAGGAATTGGCCTTTCTTTCGGTCGCGTATCGTATATCGGATGTCACGCTTTAATGTTTATAGGATATTACACGGTGACGAGAAGATAATAGTGAGCTTAAGCAGTAGACGTCCGTGACTTCACGAACGCGAACCGGAAGTGTTTCGAACTGTTTCGTATGTACTGCGCATGTTATCGCGTCCTCGTGGTGAAGTCGTAGACGGCAGAACGCCACATTTGACGTCGACGCTAGAACGTCGGTCAAAGCTAAGTGAAAAGGTAAATTATTTGCTTATTTTCTTGACGATAGAAAACAGGTCGATCTTATAGGAAGGAATGACCTTTTCTCGCTTCGACATATGTTTAAAAGTGGGCATAAATTTAAACTTGATTTTTTTAACTGGGCAGGTTCGAAGATTGGCAAACATGGCAAGTGATGATCTTCCCGCCAGTTCTGGCTGAGTGCAATTCGAATAAACCACGATATCAGTTCCTTTATGTTATCTTTAACTCATCACTTTCAGAATTTACGACCAATTGTCCAATTTATATGTGCGAGGTTTTCAGGTCGTAGACATCATACGAAAATTCCGATTTCTTGCAATACTTAAATCTAAAAGGAGAAGAAGCTCTTCGTCTGTAATTAGACCTTGGCTGTGGCTTATCAAAACCATATCTCTTCCCTCTTTTAGCGACGACATCTTTCAGCGACGACGTTCGTGTTTCAAAAACGTCGATCGCTTAACCTTCGCATTTGGCGCCAAAAACGCGGTCCTCGATCCAGGCTCGCGCGACTTCTCTGACGTCCGTGTCCTCAAGAACGCCTGCTGCTTAAGCTCTCTAATATGAAATTTAGGTTCGAATGGCAAGAAGAATATCTGAACGAGTGAGCTTCCCCTCTATATAATAAAACGTAATATACGCTGAACAACGAAAACAGGAAAAACTATAAAATACCTGGCCGTTTATCAAGTTATGTGGCCTCTTACCACTACAGTTATTAAACCATAACACCCTCCGAAAGGAGCTCTTGTTCTGCACAATGCAGTATAGCTTCTAAGTGTATACCAAGACTCGCGCCCTTGGGGGAACACGTCCATATTGTCAGATCTAGCACTCTATTTGCTCTATATTTCTAATGGAAGAAAAGTTTTCTTCTTCTTGTTTATTTTACTCCCAAGTTTAGTCACCTCGGATAACGGACCACCACTATAGGGAACTTTTTTATCACGTTGCAGTTCTTATCACACAAACGTTCATTTTACACGAAACCACGCTAACGTAACTGTACCGATAACACTAAAAAGGTTGATGACTACGTTTTTCTTTCGGTGTATGTTGGCTTGTACTCCAGTACCGATGGTAATTTGTGAAACTGAGACGATAACTGAAAAAATATACGAAAAAGAAAGGAAAATGACTAGGCTACTATACATTCTTGTGGAAGTTAATTTGTACATTTATGTATTTCATGCAATTGCAGCATGACTTGATTTTAAGTTACTGGGCAGCATTGTTCCATTTTTCGTTGATGTTCCTTTAAAAAAAAACATGCATTCTTAAAACATGTTGAAAGTGTTGAAAAAATTCCCCGCTGGTTAGTAATAAATAGAAATGGTTAATAGTTATATTATTAGTTAAAAATTAAAGTTGTTTAATAACGTCCAGTCCAGAGTCCATGTTTTCCAGTTGTTCGCTGAAAACACACAAATACATACATACAAAAACTTTATTTCCGTTCGGATTTATGAATAGCACTAGCCATGCTAGTATCTCCGAACATAAAACAATAAAAATAAATAAACCTAGTCGAAAGAAAGGATATTTTTTTTTAAAAAATACAATATTTACATACGCACAGGGTGTAAAAAAATATTAGGGACCTTGAGTCTGTGGTTCTTCCGGCGCGTTTCCCTTCAAACCACAAACGGCAAAAAGTCACTTGAGTCCAATCTTGCCGTCGCGTTTGACGTTAGAAGTTCAGGTTTCAACTTCGCGTACGGTGTCTAGAGGTAACTGAATTACGGCAGGGGTTTTTTGCTAGTTTTACGAACATAAAGCCACTTTATTTGAATAAATTCGCTTTCTCTGAAGATCCAACTCGATGACTAGGAGGTTCATCTGATTCAGTTGCGGGATTACAAGAATTACTAGCCGCGTTACTTGGTTACATCGTCATAAACAAACATGGCCGTCGTACAGTAATCCATTCTACGAAAACATTTGAAGGTCACAATAGCTTTAAAGTTATAGCACAGCAGACAATGAAACATCATTATCCTGTTTATTGAAAAACAGAACCCTAGTAATGTATTTTGACAAGTTGTGCTGATTTCCAAATTATACTGATACCGTCCATGATGCCAGATTTTGCAAATGCGACGTCGAACGGTAAAATGGTAGCAGGCGTTTGCGGTTTAAGAAGGGACCCTCAAAATTAAGGTCTCTATTTACTAAGAAATAACGCTAGAAAAACCCCTAATTTCGCGCTCGAACATAGCAAGGGTATCGACATATTCTGGCACCCTCTTGGTACTCTCCCAATATTGCTTTTGCTCTTTTTCCCAGAAGGCTATTGGAAGTCTCCCAGAAGGTGGGGAGTAGGGATATTATACCGGTACTGGCCCAAAAATAAAAAAATAAAATAAAAAATCAATTTTATTTTTTTTTATTTTATTCAAGATTTCACCAAAATAAAAAAAAAATAAAATAAAAAATCAATTTTATTTTATTCAAGATTTCAGGGGGTCCGGCCTAAAATAAAATAAAATAAAAATAAAAAATCAATTTTATTTTAATCAAGATTTATAGGATCCAAAATAAAATAAAATAAAAATAAAAAATCAATTTTATTTTATTCAAGATTTCAAGGGGTCCAGCCTAAAATAAAATAAAATAAAAATAAAAAATCAATTTTATTTTATTCAAGATTTCAAGGGGTCCGGCCTAAAATAAAATAAAATAAAAATAAAAAATCAATTTTATTTTATTCAAGATTTCAAGGGGTCCAGCCTAAAATAAAATAAAATAAAAATAAAAAATCAATTTTATTTTATTCAAGATTTCAAGGGGTCCAGCCTAAAATAAAATAAAATAAAAATAAAAAATCAATTTTATTTTATTCAAGATTTCAGGGGGGCCAGCCTAAAATAAAATAAAATAAAAATAAAAAATCAATTTTATTTTATTCAAGATTTCTGGAAAATAAAAAAATTAAATTATGATTTAAAGAAATGGGGCACACCCAATTAAATTAATTATGGAACAAAAATTGCAAAAATTATATTTACCGCAATTGAAAAAAATTGCCGCAGAGTTTAAAATTAAAAGATTATATGGAATGAATAAAGCAGAATTGATTGAAGAGATAGGAAAATTTGCGGATGATGAGATAAAACAAAAAGTTAACATTAATTATAATTATGTTTGTATTCATGGAATTTGTAGATATTTTTGTAAAGAATGCGGCGGGTCGCAAATATGCATACACAATAAAAATAAGCATCAGTGTAAAGAATGCGGCGGGTCGCAAATATGCGAACATGGTAAATATAAATATCAGTGTAAAGAATGCGGCGGGTCGCGAATATGCGAACACGGTAAACAAAAACAACAATGCAAAGAATGCGGTGGTTCGCAAATATGTGAACATGGTAAACAAAAATATTCTTGTAAGGAGTGTAAAAAAAATAAAAATTTAATTGTGGTTTAAAGAATTGTGCTAGAATTAATAGTTAATATGGAACACCAATTAAAGAGTAAAAATCTTTTAGAACTTCTAAAAAAGGCCATAAACGAAAATGGTAAAAATTTAGAAAGATTAATAGTGAAACAACTAAAAAAAATTATTAAAGAAAAAGGTAAAAAATTACCTAAAAAAGTAATTATTAAAAATTTACGTAAAATTCCTGAAATTGCTGAGGCTCTTGATAATATCACAAACAAACCGCAAAGATTAATTATGGATGGACCAATACCTGAAATTAATATTCCCATTCTAAAACCTTCTAAACCTATTTCCCAACCAGAAAGAAAAGTTTACAAAAAGATAAATAAAGAGATTAACAAGTTAGAAGATTGGTTACTATCTTATATCCCCAAGCCTACCAAAAAGACTGTAAATAAAAGATTTGATGGTTTGAAGAAAAAGGTTAACCAAGCATTCAAGATAAAGAATGAGGAACCACTTTCAAATCTAATCAATAAAAACATCTCCGAAATTACTAATAACAAACCAACAAAACCTAAAATACAGGTAAATATGTCTGAGAGTGTGAGAGATGAATTGAATGAAAGGAGCAACAGATTAACCCCAAAACAAAATCAAACAGCATTGAGGGGGTATCTGAAAACACATCGTATAGATGGACAAAAAGGGTTTGGTCCAAAGACATTTATTAATAAAATAAAACCAAAAGTTTTGGATCTTATTAATAAGCAAAAGAAGCCTATCAAAATAAAGTTCATCTTTACCTGTAAATTCATAAAAAGGGATTCTGATGGTGATAGTGTTTCTTTTCTTGAATGTTTAGGTTACTTTCATTCAAAAAATGTGGAAATAATAACAGAAGCAACTGATTTTTCTGAATTATACGATACAATGACAAATTACTTACTTGAATTGGTTGAAGATTTTCAAAATCGAGGTTCTGGATGGCAATTTGATCGAGTGGAATACTTTGATATCAATATAGATCCTTATGAACCTATTTCTGGTAGTTCCTATATTTCGCTGCCATTAATATTGGAATTAAAGAAAGCAATTATAAACGTTAAAAATCTGAATGATCATGAATGTTTCAAGTGGGCGATAACTTCTGCTGCGTTTCCAAAAAAGAAAAATCCACAAAGACTAGATAAACAAATGATAGAGAACTCAAAGAATTTTAACTTCAAAGGAATAGAGTTCCCCGTTAAATTGAATGATATTGGTAAGTTTGAAAAACAAAATCCCTATTATACAATTAATGTACATGGATTTAATAAAGATAACCAAGAAGTATATCCTCTAAGAATAAGCAAGAAACAAAGCGGTTATTTGATTGAATTACTTCTAATAACGAATGAAGAAGGAAATAATCACTATTGTTGGATAAAGAATTTTAGCAGACTTGCTTCATCGCAAATAAATAATAATCAACACAAACGCGAATTTTGCCGTAGATGCTACAATTCATTTCCAACAGAAAAATCATTGGAAAAACATCTTGAATATTGCGCTAAAAATGAAGAAGTTAAGATTAATATGCCAAAAGATGAAGATGGCAATCCAATGTATATTAATTTTAATAATTATAATCGAAAAATGCGGGTACCATTTGTTGTATATTCAGACTTTGAGAGTTTTACAGAGAAAATACATACCTGCTCACAAAATGAAAGTGAGAGTTTTACTAATCAATACCAGAAACATAAACCATCAGGATTTAGCTATCTCATAAAGTCTTTTGATGATAAATTATTTCCACCCAAGCTTTTTCAATATACAGCTGAATCTGAAGATGATGATATTCCGCAGATATTTGTGGATAATTTAGAGCAGGATATTAAGAAAATTTACAATAATACAAAATACCACAAAAAAGTGGAGAATATGTCAGAAATAGATAAAAAAGAATATGAAAATGCTACTCACTGCCATATATGTGAAGAAAAATTAGGGGGAGATAAGGTCTTGGATCACTGTCATTTTACAGGAAAGTATAGAGGAGCGGCCCATAACGAATGCAACTTAAATTACAAGATTCCAAAGTTCTTTCCAGTAATATTTCACAACCTATCTGGATATGATGCTCATCTTTTTATCAAGAATCTTGGTAAGACAAAAGGTAAAATAAATTGTATACCTAATAATGAGGAAAAGTATATTTCTTTCACAAAAAAGATTGTGGTTGATACATTTAAAGATAAAGAAGACAAGCTGGTTGAGGTGAAGCGGGATATTAGATTCATAGATTCATTTAAATTTATGCAAACAAGTCTAGAAAAATTAGTAAATAATCTACCAAAAGAATCTTTCAAAAACTTAAATATTTTCTGTGAAGATGAAGAATTAAAAGCATTGTTGAGAAAGGGCGTATTCCCTTATGATTGGTTTGATGGTTTAGATAAACTCAACGCAACCCAACTTCCACCAAAGGATGCATTCTATTCAATACTAAACGATGAAAATATATCAGATAATGATTATAAACATGCACAAAATATTTGGGAAACTTTCAATATGGAAACTATGAGGGATTATCATGATCTTTATCTTAATTCAGATGTATTACTTTTAGCTGATGTATTCGAGAATTTTAGAGATGTTTGTATTAAAAACTATGGATTAGATCCTGCACACTATTATACAGCACCCGGACTAGCTTGGGACGCTGCATTAAAGTTAACAAAAGTTAATTTGGAGTTGCTAACTGACATCGACATGTTGCTTATGATTGAGAAAGGTATTCGGGGAGGAGTCTCTATGATCTCTACTAGATATGGTAAAGCAAACAACCCATACATGAAAGAATATGATCCCAACCTAACCAAAATGTTTATACAATATCTTGACGCTAATAATTTATATGGAGGAGGAATGAGTAAACCATTACCTACTCATGGTTTTAAATGGATGAACAACAAAGATCTTAGAGACTGGAAAAATATTCCATGTATATTGGAGGTTGATTTGGAATATCCCTCCCACCTTCATGATTTACATAATGATTATCCTTTAGCTCCAGAAAGGCTTGTAGTTAATAAAGTGGTGAAATTAATCCCAAACCTGAACAATAAGGTAAAGTATGTTGTTCATCATGAAACACTAAAACTTTATGAAAGTTTAGGATTAAAAATAACAAAAATTCATAGAGGTATTACATTCAAAGAGTCGGATTGGTTAAAACCATATATTGCCTTGAATACTGATCTTAGATCAAAAGCGAAGAATGATTTTGAAAAAGATTTCTTCAAGTTAATGAATAATTCTGTGTTTGGTAAAACAATGGAAAACATTAGAAATAGGGTTGATATTAGATTAGTTACAAATCAAAAAGATGCAAAAAAATTAATATCAAAACCTAATTATAAACATCGCACTATCTTTTGTGAAAATCTTGTGGCTATTCACATGAAGAAAACAAAGTTAGTATTCAATAAACCCGTTTACTTAGGTATGACCATTTTAGATTTAAGTAAAACAATAATGTATAACTTTCATTATAATTATATCAAACCTAAATATAACGAAAAGGCTAAATTGCTTTTTACAGATACTGATAGTCTCGCATATTTGATAGAAACGGAAGATTTTTACAAGGATATTACCCCAGATGTGGTGGAAAGGTTTGATACTTCCAATTTTCCTGAAAAACACCAATCGGGTATTAAGACGGCTATAAATAAAAAAGTTATTAATATGTTCAAAGATGAGGCAGGGGGAAAACCGATATCGGAATTTGTTGGTCTAAGAGCCAAGCTTTACTCATATAGGATGGATGGAGGTGAAGAGATAAAAAAGGACAAAGGGGTAAAAACATCAGTAGTAAAAAAGACAATAAGCTTTAATGATTACAAAAATTGCTTATTCAATAAACAGCCACAAATGAGAAAGATGAATGTATTTAGAAGTCGTTTGCATGATGTTTATACCGAAACTGTTAACAAAGTTGCACTTTCTTACGATGATGACAAAAGAATAATTTGTGAAGATGGAATAAATACTTTTGCCTACGGGCATTATCGTTGTAAAACAGAATCTGGAGGTAACTTAGTATCATAAGGTATAACTTGAAGTTCTTCCCTTACAAAACCACGTCTTGGACCATCCAATAAATAATATAAAACGGGCTGATTAGGCGAAACAACGCTGCGTGTAATATCATAAACTTTAATACTCCAAATAGGGTCAGTAGCCCGCCTTTTTTCACCACCTTCAAGTTCGCCTGCGGATAATAAATATCTAACTTTAACACCAGGAGGTAATCTAACCTCATCAAGCCCCACCTCGCGTTGGTAATTTTTAGGTTCAATATTTACTTCTTTCATTTTTATAGCCTCATCAGGCTCTTTACCGGTTATTCTTGTTTTTGTATTATTCAAAGTTTTTAGAATAGTTGGTAATCTTTTCACCCATACTCTAGATCGCTCATCATTAATCATTTCCTGCGCATATTGATGGCTAAATAATCTTTCACCCAATATTCTGTTTGCATTTTCCACAAATGCTTGAGCTCTATGATTACCAGCTTCACTTCTTTGTATCCCCGCATTATGGTAATTCATGAGTTTACTAACCTCGCCCATAAATTCTTTTCCAGGATCAACCATTAATGTTTTAGGGTATTTCATTCTTCTAGAATATATTTTTTTAAAAGCTTCTGATATCTCTCGACTTTCTTTTGAGGTTAATGGCTCTGCATCTTTATATCTCGAGGCGATATCAACCACAACTAACGCATATTTATATGTTTTTCTTCCAACTCTATCATGCGGTAAAAATAATAAATCTGCTTGGTGAATCTGATTTGGTTTATCCACCGTCCAGTGTGGTCTAGGTATATACTTTGGATCTGGAAGATAGATTTGCCATATTGCCTGTTTCTGCAACCATTGTTTTGCCTCATTTTCACTTACTTTCGCCTTCTCAGCTAATTTAGGAATAGCGGAATATCCTTTCCAATACCCTTCAGCCGAATAATATATTTTTGACATCATTTAAAAATTAACAAAGTATTTTATAAATTAAAAATGGTGGAGGAAAAAAATTTTAGCGAATATCAAATTAATCTTATGAAAAAAATTATTAGAAAAAAAATTCTATATATGGAAGATGGCGATAAAATTTTTAATATTATGATTTTAATTCCCGAGGCGAGAGAAGATTTATTAAAACATATTGAAAAATTAAAGACAAAGGGGTTTAAAGGTTAGACAAAGTATCTTATAAATCAAGTATGACGTCTGAAAAAATTAATCCAAACAGAATTCCAAAAGAACCATTTGGTTTGAAAGCAGAATCAACATTAAATCGAATTACTCTAAACCCATCATCAGCCAGCCCAGGAGAAACATTATATATAAATATTCCAAAACTTTCTGAGAATTTAGTGATTGTTCCTGGAAGTGTATCTCTTCTATTTGATTTAGATGTCGAGGGTCATGCAAATAATACTGTTGTTAATAATTTGGCGGCTAATCTTGTTTCCAGATTAAAAGTTCTTTTTGGAGGTGAAACATTGCAGGATACTCAAAGATATGATCTATTTCAAACATATCATGATTTATTCTTAACCAAAGAAGAGCGAGAAGATAGATTAAAACAAGGTATTTCTTCTCCAAATATTAGAAAACTTAGAACAAAATCTGGTGATGCAAAAACACAAGAAGTAAAAGAAGTTTCTCTCGCTAATGTTCACGGATCAAAGTATAGAATATCAATAAATCACCCAATTTTAAACGATCATGGGGTTTTTTATCCAAAAGCAT
Organism: Ricordea florida; assembly: GCA_949710005.1. NCBI lineage: Eukaryota > Metazoa > Cnidaria > Anthozoa > Corallimorpharia > Ricordeidae > Ricordea > Ricordea florida. The sequence continues at coordinate 27,955,765 of OX453282.1, read as the reverse complement.
TAGAAAATCATTTAATATTTGAGATTACATTGGCCCAAGTTTATGATATTGTTGTTTATTCTGATACAACTAAAACACCATCATATTCAATCAAAAATTTAGAGTTAGAATATTCATCAATTTCAAGCGAATACTTAGCCCGCGAGGTACAATCAACTTATCAAATTGGTAAAGGATTCTTTTATGAAAATGTTACTTTACACAAAACTTTTACGTTTTTAACTGGAGCTGATGAAGTTATTAATCAACATGTTAATTTACCCAGAAGATCAATGAGTGGAATATTATTTTTGTTTATTGCTCCATATGCCGGTGGGGCAAGAGATTCAGAAAATTTTTTCTATCCAGGAATAACTTCTGTTAATATTGATGTTGATGGTGTACCAAATAGAATATACTCTAAAGGTATGATTATATCAGATCTTTGGGAATCTGTGAAAAAACGATTCCCCAAAATAGTAGAGTATAATTTAAAAGAAGGGGATTTTTATACAAATAAGTTTGCTCTTTGGGTTGATACAAGAACTCACCCTGATAATGATATTCATGGCGGCGGACTAGCTCTAAATAATACGCATGATGGAGTAAAAATAGAAATTAAAAGGAAAAAAAGTGGCACATCAAGCTCAGTAGTAATAACTTGTCATATGTTTGTTGTGGCTGATGCAATGATGGAAATAATGAATTCAAGTTTGAGATCAATTAAGTACTAAAAACATAATGTTATGATACAAAAATATGGAAGATTTACGAGATAAAATACCATTCCATTGTATCATAACTGGACCAACAAATTGTGGGAAAACAAAGTACTTAATTGAACAGCTCCGCGGTCCTTTCCGAAAAGTTTTTGAATATATTGTTTTAATTTGTCCAACTTATTCTAAAAATAAAACATATCATAATTTTGCTCGTGGGGATAAGAGATTCTTTGTATTATCACCCGATGCAAGTAATGTAGATGAGATTAATGAATTGTTAAATGATTGCCAAACTTTATTCTCTGGTACAAATACATTAATAATTTTAGATGATTGCGCTGTATCCACTGATCTGAAGAAGAGATCAAATAAATTTATAGATTTAGCATTCTCCGGAAGGCATCACGGATTATCAATGTGGGTTCTAACCCAGCAATTAACATCAATAGCAAAACCATTTCGGGAAAATGTAGCCTGCGTTGTTACTTTCCATAATCCCTCGCAGAAAGGTATGAAAATGTTTTTCGAAGATTACGGAGGTGATTTGGATTATGAATTAGGTAAAAAGTTTGTTCAACTCCTGAAAACTGAAAAATATTCTAGGTTATGTTTATCTTTACGCCATCCATTTAATTGCTATTTAGAGATACCCGAAGTGATTTAAAAAGATGACAAACGTTGAAGATTATATTAAAGAAAATACCGACCAACCTAATGGAGAAACGGTAAAAGATAATGATGAACTTGAAATAAAACAAGAATCACTAGCCATTCTAGCAGTGCTTGGGACAACAAAAGAATATTTGGGGGCTGATATGAGCCTGGGCGATGTAAAAAAATTATCAGAACGTGATGTAGAAAAATATTTTAATCGTTACCAAGCGGTAATGGGTAAGAAAATTAGCGGTGGGGTGGTAGATTCATCCCTTCAATTAATTTCTAAAATTATTTCATATTTAGTTCCGGTTGATGATATTGATGCTCTTTGTAATGATTTGAAGAATGATGATTTAGTTAATCGAGAACTAACAAACATTGTTGGGCTCTTAGCATTGAAATCAGGAAGACTGGCTGCACTTGCTAGCGGGTTATTTCAAGTAGCTAAACACGTTAAATTCAACAAAAATCAACAATTTTCAGCAAATTATAACACAACTGATCAGGAAACTAAGCAATCTACTGAAGGTATTGATACTGTATATTAAACAGATCTAAAAACTTATTTGCAGCATCTAAATAACAATGTCTGAACAATCTGATGAACAAATTACGGCTGATCCCGCACCTGAAAATAAAGATACTAAAAAGAGGGAGAAAGATCCTAAAAAAGTAGCGGCTGGTAAAAAATTAGCGGAATATAATAAAAAAGCAAAAGAAGCATTATCTAGGGAGAAGAAACGCGAAGAGGAGCAAAATGAAAATACATATAGTGAAGCGAAATCATGGCTACCAGAGTTATCTTTTACTACTGTTTTATCCGTTGTTGGATTGGGGTTTACAGCATTTGATCTTTTCATGAGATATAAGGAAAAAGCTAGAGATGGATACACCGAATATAAAAATAGGATACCAGATTTATCACAAGTTCCTCAAATACAACAACCGAAAAAGATACCATTGTCTATAACTCCAAAATCTTTAGGAATGGAATAAGTACTAAAGTCATCTAAAGATTTCTTACTGATACAGTAAAAAATTATGTCAAACGAAAACAAACTTGTGAAAACTATAACTGATTCAGCGGTACTTATCGGATTAGGGGCTGGAGTTGGATATGTAGCTAAAAAGGTAATGAAAGAATCATTTTTGAATGACCCATCCTCAAATATTACAAATTATGCAAAATGGGTGGCTGTATTATCTGGAAGTATGTATCTAAAAACATATTTAGAGGATCAAAAGATTTTACCAAAATAAAATGGCAGCAATAGCGATGATGATTGGTGGGGCTATATTGAATGCAACAGCATTTGTTGGTGGAAATTATCTTGCAAAATCTCTCTCGGGACATAATGTGGATACAGAAAAAATACGACACGATAAAGCATTAGAAAAATATCAAAAAGATTACGAAGAATATCAGGAAAAAAGACAAAAAATGATTGATTGGAAAATGAAAAGAAAAGATGAAAAATATCAATCATCAAAAAATATTTCGACTACAAACCAGGCTTTTGAATTGTACAACCAAATGCAAGAGCCAAAATTCTCTGATTATTACAAACCAAGCGATGAACAAAAAACAGGAGAAATGGTATATGTTGGAGCTGGAATGTTAGGTTTAGGTTACGCGGTAAGTAAATTTTTATAAATTATTATTTGTTATGTAACCAGTAATTTTGGTTATATAACATAAGTATATTTATTATAGTTTACATGAGACTCTCAACATCAGAATCTTCATCCATTTCTTCAGCCGCAGATTTACTATCTGAAATAGTTAAGTTTCTAAATTTGGTTAATCTTTTCATTTCTTTGTTTGTTTCTATAACCGCTTCATAAAGTTTTACTTGAAGGGCAATACAAGAACCACCAATAAATATTGATTCAATTTTTATTACACCTTCTTCAACTCGGCAACCTTTATTTAATAATTTTAATGGGTCAATTAACTTATCATTTTTAGAGTTATAAAACTTGGTTAAAATTTGGTCTTGTTTTTTATCCCAAATTAATTTTGCATACAAAGTTGGACCTCTATCTGGAACTCTAGTCATTGAAGATTTTTCCATCTTCCAATATAGAGGATTTAAACCTCCTTTTTGTTTTTCAAGCTCATTTCTTTCCAACTCAAATTTGCCAATTTTTTCTCTATTAATAAGCAAATGATCAATGCAATTGTCAACTATGTTATTGAATAAATCAATCCATTTTTCTTCTTCGGGTGTTGGACTGCTTCCACTCCATAAACATAATGGAAACACATATCCTGAAATTGCACCTGTTTGTTGATTTGTGTTTGTAGAAACACCAAAAGAATATAAATTACCGGTTGGAATAACAAGTTCTCCTTCTGTTCCATCATTATTTTTTGTAAAAATTTTAATTCTTTTGAATTCAACCTTTGGTTTTGTTCCAGGAATTTCACCAACAATTGGTTTAGAAAAAATCATGCTTACTCTAGGCATATAACTATTAACATCTATTAATTGTGTAGTTTCGTTCATCATTTTATTTTTATTATTTTTTAAATCTTTAATTCAAAATTTACTTTTATTTTTTCAACTCTAAGGGGTCTAAAGATTTATTACTGATGAGTAAAAATCATGGCAGAAGAAATACCATTAGAAGATTTGACAAAAGGAACTGATGATGATAATGATGATGGCGGGGGTAACGATGGTACAATTTATTTAACCCCAAACACATCCACTTCCGTTCCACCTTACCCTGATTATGAGGTGGCAGAAAATTCATTTGGAGACAGTGAAACTGATCCATTGTTGGGTATGGAAAATGAAAAAGATCGGGTTTGGGAAGATATTTTAAGTAAAATTCCAAATGCTAAACCTACTTTTCTTTTCAAATATAATGAGTGGGGTAAAATCGTAGTCGCAATCCCGCGAAGCGATCCTAATAAAGTTGTATGGCACGATTTATTCGATAAAAATGATGATATTAATAAAAAACTCCCTGCTACCATATTGAACGCTCTGGGTAAAAAAGCAGGAGAAGTTGTGCAGGCTAGTGATGATCTTTTATCACAATTGAATGAAAAAAATGAAGAAATTAGGGATTTGCGTAATGCATTAGCTGGTTTAAGAGCAGTAGCGGAAACAAACCAATTCGAAATAGATCGATATGTTTCAATTGAAAAAGAGTTGAGAGGTATGATTGAACGACATCAAACCACAATCGCTGAAAAGGATAGTTATTTAGAAGCTGCAGTTAGACAGAAGATTGATGCAAAACAATATGCAGAAACTTTACTTAATGATTTGAAAGAATTAAAAACCGAGAATGATAAGGGTAAGAAAGATTTGGCTAGCTTGAAAAAGATTGAACAAAGTCGAGATAGGTTGTCTAAAAGGGTTGAAACTTATGATGAACTATCGAGAAAACAGTTAATATTAAACGAAGATGAAATGGTTGATATCAGGAGAAAAAATGATGAAATACTTAAAAATATGCCATTACGAGATCGAATAAAGTATATATTCAAAAAGTATGGTTTTACAGTTTTTGCTGTTGTAAGTGCTGTGGGTGTCATTATTGGGGTTATAGTTTCTAATCTTTCAAAGGGTTTATCTGCTTTGGGAAGGGGTGTGGGTAATGGATTGAAAACTATAGGTAAAAAACTAGGTGAAATATTACCCGGAATGGTTGGTGCAATTGTTAGCTTTCTATTCAAAACAGCGGGTGAGGTAATTGGCTTTTTAGGTAAGAATGCGTGGCTTTTGATAATGGCTGTTGTTCTATATTTTGTGGAAAGTATAAAAAAGAAGAGAAAGTAGATCTAAAGATATCATTTTGAGTAGTAAAATACAATATGGATGAATACAATAGAATTTACCCTGTATTACCTAATAATCCAGATCCTATTAATTTCAGACTACAAAAATCAAGCGAAGTATTACAAAATCTTGAGAAAGAAATTAAACATTACGAAGAAGTAAGAAAAAAATATAATAGGGCGAGGGGAATATGTACAAAAATTAGTGTTTCTGGTGGTTTGATTTCAGTTATCCTATCAGCAAGCGGTTTAGGAACTTCTCTCACGGGTTTTGGTGCTATTGTTGGTGTGCCTTTGGGAGTTGTTGGTGGTTTTTTTGGTGGGTTGTCGGTTGGATTTGGTATTGCTTCTAAAAGACTTTCTGGTAAAGTTAGTAAACACGAACAAACCGCTGCAATTGCAAAATCAAAATTAAACACAATTAACGATTTAGTTTCAAAAGCTTTGAAAGATAATGTTATATCCGATCAAGAATTTTCTATAATTTTAGCAGAATTGGAAAAGTTTCAAAAACTAAAACTAGAAATACGACAAAAATTTAGGAAAACAGAAAAAAACTTGGATATGTCTGTAATAAGGAGGGAAGTGCGCGAAAATCTATTAAAAGAACTTACCGGAGGGAAAGGACATTAAAAATTTCATATGAGAAAACTGATGTCGGTTGCAATTGTTTTGCTGGTATTAGAAGAGAGGTTAATTGAATTTACATCTTATTCTTAAAAGGTCTAAAGATCACATTATTTGAAACACAAAGAATAAGATGTTATTAGATGATTTCAAAAATCGTTACCCAAACGTGAACCTCAATAAATTTACATTTGTGAATGATTCGTATGGTGGATATATTAAATGGAAAGTTAATGGAATGACTGTAATGTCTTATGATGATCCTTCTGGAAAAACATGGACCGATGATCTTCCTTATAATTTGAAAACTTTATTATGGCGCGATTTGGGATTACAAAATAGTTCATTTCCAGAAAGTTTATCATCTACAAAAAACACATATCCAATACCCGGTATTAAATTCGAAGAATCTGCAAAAAATGTAACAAAAATGTTAACTATTTTAGATATATATGTTTCAGATAAAGATAACTTCATTTCCCCCATGAAAAATGTATTTAAAAATCAGACTGTAGGGCTTAATAGTGGTAAAGAAGCTAGAGCTTGGTTGAATAAACCAAATATTAATCACTGGCCTCAGCAATTAAACATGGCTGTTTGGTGTGCAACATCTGGATGCGGTGTAAGTTTAAATGATAGTTTAAATTACCCAAAAGTTATTAGAAGTTTTTTTATATTTCACATTTACTTTACAATAAGAAGAATATTATATGAATTATCTGTACCATTACCGGGTGAACAAACTTTTTCTTTAAAAAATAATCCATACAACAAAAATGCTTATAATCGTTTATGCGCAGAATTTGGTTTAAGCAATAATCAAGATTATAAAGGATTAAATAAACCTTTAGCTGATTTTAGATGGAAAGGGGGTGCAAACCATGGAGTTGGAGATGTATTCATTGATTATGGAAAGGGATATGTACAACCCGGAAGTGTTCCCGGAAGCGCTAGTGGGCAAGCGATAGGTGGGGGAAATCAAGATGTCAGAATTATAAGAAGCTACGATCCTGATGCAAATATTTGGCCAAGCAGCGCAAATCGATTTTCCGATGATGGTGGTAAAAAAATAGATGGGAATTTAATATCTATGCTTCGAAATGATTACTTTGTTGATTTTCAATATGCATGGTTTATACCAGAATCTGGATATGGATTAACAAATGCTGGATTAGGAAGAATAAATAGATCGGCTGAAGCTTTTGTTTATTGCGTTTTGGGGGCCCAAGTTAATACTAGGAATTCAATTATTGGTAATGGAGGAAGAGCATTTGAAACTCAGCAAGAATTTATAGATTTATTTGAAAGCTCTGTGATTGAAAATGATATCGCAAATTCAAATCAAAGATATCAAATGGCAGTTCAAGAATCAAAAGTACGACTTGATTTGGCTATAGCTCCTGATGTTTTATTGATGCCAAGCAATTTAATTATAAATACAGAAAGCGTTATTGGATATAATAATAATCTGAAAATAGCAACAAAAGATATGAAATTTGGGGTAAATAATTCAATAAATGTTGGAACAAAAAATGTTGGAATAACTCATAGTTTAGGAACATCAAAAGTTTTATTAAATACCAATCCTCAACCAAGGAAACCTAAATTAAACAATAACGATGAATCAGACAAAATAGATGAAGTTAGTAATATAGAACATCAAAATACTCTTATTGTTTTAATATTTGCTGGAGGATTATTATCTTGGTTTTTATTTCGATAAAAATTAATCTAAACATATATCCTATAAATGAAAAATGTTCAGCATTACAATGTATACTGCAGAAACTAGGGTTTATTTAGACCCTCCACTCAAAAATATTAAAGAGATACAACTCCTGGATTGTAATATTAAAACAAAAAAAAGACTAATAACTTTAAGGAATCAAGAAAAAATAACTGATGAACAAGATAAGCCTTTAGTAATATTTAATCCAGGAATATATTCCATAAATGATATAAAAATATTAATTGAGCTCAACGAAAAGGGTAAAAATATAACAATGATTATCGGAGATAATTTTGCTTACATAATCAACAATAAACCATTTAACATTAAATTTAGCCAGGGTTTGCAAAATTCCTTGGGGGTGCCAGAGGTTTTATTTAAAATAAATCAAATAGATATAACTATAAAAGAACCCTTGAGACTTTTATGCAGCATAGTTGATAATAGAATGTCATACACGAATAAAGGTAAAAATGAAATTGTAAAAATACAACCATCCCAATTGCTAGCAAACATCCCATCAAAAGATTATCCATCTATTCCAATTAAAAAATATGATAACTTGATTAATCACTTTGATTTAACCATTTTAGACTCTGATTGGAAAAGGTTTTATCTAAAAGGAGAATCTGTAACTTTTAGTTTAAGATTTAAATAAATTTTTGTTATGTAACCATTTATAGGGTTATATAACATAAAATTAAACTTTGTATTACTAATTATTTAAAGTTACTACTTTCATACCTTCAAACATATTTCTATTAGGTGGTGAGATTGAAAAGTGCGAAGATATTCCATCCTTTACATGTTTTTGTATTTTTTCGTAAAACTTATTTTTATCTCTAATTATTATATTAAAACTAATCTCAAATGAATTAATAAATATTTCTAAATTTCTATTAATTTCTCTTTCATTATTAATCTTAATTGCTTTTTCAAAATACTCTTTATCAAAATTAATATCTTCCTCAATTTTATGTATTTTTACTCCGTTTGTAATAAATTCTCTTGCACACAATTGTCCGTCTCTCATTACCGGCGGTCTATCTCCCAATAGGTATCGAATTTTAAAACCAAAAAATACACACTTATCTGATGAAAAATTATTTGGATCAATATTTGTTGCAATAATAGTTAAATTATCATTCTCTTCTATACAAATTGATAAATCTTTACTTACTTCATCAAAGAAATCTTTTGTACACTTTTTTTCTTTATTATCGTATTTAATAGTTAATAATTTTATATTCATCTTTTTATTTTATTTTATCTTTTTAAACCATAATTAATTTTTTTATTTTGAGCAATACCCCCATAAATCTTGAATAAAATAAAATTGATTTTTTATTTTTATTTTATTTTATTTTAGGCTGGACCCCTTGAAATCTTGAATAAAATAAAATTGATTTTTTATTTTTATTTTATTTTATTTTAGGCTGGACCCCTTGAAATCTTGAATAAAATAAAATTGATTTTTTATTTTTATTTTATTTTATTTTGGATCCTATAAATCTTTATTAAAATAAAATTGATTTTTTATTTTTATTTTATTTTATTTTAGGCTGGACCCCCTGAAATCTTGAATAAAATAAAATTGATTTTTTATTTTATTTTTTTTTTATTTTGGTGAAATCTTGAATAAAATAAAAAAAAATAAAATTGATTTTTTATTTTATTTTTTTATTTTTGGGCCAGTACCGGTATAATATCCCTACTTGGGGTGCGCGCCCGCATTTCTCAGCTGACCAAGATGGCGTCTTGTGTCGAAGCTAGAAGACGAACAACACGACACAAAGTTGCAAACAGTGTTGTACAGACAGCTCCGATATGCAAACTTCCTGCAAATATAATGCTTCAAATATTTCGCTATTTGGATTTGAAAACCCTTTGCGCCTCATCAAATGTCTGTCGACAGTGGTACAATCTTGTTTCTGATCGATCTTTGTGGAAGTATGTGGATCTTCGCCCTTGGCCTCTAGCACTTCGAACTTTGTGGAAAGTTGTGAGGAACCGGTTATCAGATTCCGTTATGGAATTGAAGATAAGGGGCATCCTTGGAAATCCCAAGAAGAACGAGTACATTTCACCTTCTGTGCTGGAAGAAATCAAAACAAAATGTCCAAGCTTGGAAACCCTTGGGTTGTGTTATTGCGACTTCAGACGTATCGCTGCACATTGCCTTCCCCGAAATTTGAAATCTCTCCTATTGGATCATTCAATTATCCCGTTAGGATGGTTCGAAGGGCTTCAACATGAAATATTTTTCCCTAAAATTGTGGAATTAAATCTTACATACTGCACGCGAGTTTCGGATCACGATCTTCAAAGTGTTGTGAAATTGAAAACTTTAGAACATCTTAACCTGAGTTACTGTTACCGTGTTGGCGATGCAGGAGTTCAGTACATAGCCAGTAATTTGAAAAGCTTAAGACATCTTGATCTGTCCAATTGTCCTGGTATAACAGACTTGGGTCTGCATCATATTGGGCGGCGCCTCACAGGGTTAAAAACCTTAAACTTATGGTCTACGCGTCTTATTACCGATGCTGGTATTGCGGCTCTGGTTCACAGTCTTACAGAGCTGGAGTACTTGAATATTTCAGCCTGCAAAGAAGTAACAAATGTTGGACTTGGATTCATTAAAGAAAGTTGCAAGAAACTTAAAGTTTTGGATGTAACTGGTTGCTCAGGAATTTCAAAGAGTGACATTGATAATGCCAAAACAATCTTACCACAATGTGATATTCATTGGCCTTGAATAATCCATGTATAATATTTTTAGTATTTATATTCCTATCACCCATCTTCAGACAAAATAAGTATTCTCAGGCAGATCATATGAAGTTTTAGGAAATAGGTCAATGGTCAGTCACTATGGTCTTGTAGTGCAGTGTCATGCTTTATGTATTTGGTTCTATTGGCTGTTCATTGGATCATAATAATTTATTTTTGCCTTTGATTCCTGTGGGTTCAATTGTTTCGCTCATGTTCAACACTGTGCAAGACTGTTTTGCTCAAGTAGCAAAGGTTCAGATTGTGCAATCTGAGACTTTGTGAGACTTTTCTCTTAAAAACCTGAGATTGTTAATGGACTAAACACTGACCCCCCAGACCATGGACGACCCCAATGGACTATCCACTGGACTACCTAAATTCATTTTTCGGGGGGGGGGGGGGGGTAATCAGAAGATCTTGGGATATTTTGTAAGGGCTTACAAGTTCACTACCCCTTCAGTGACCATTATGAAAAATTATACTGGAACAATGAATTCAGGTAGTCCTTTGGGGTAGTCCATGGACTGGGGTCAGTGTTTTGTCCATCACCCCCAAGACCAGTCTTTAAAGCCCAGACATTTTTAGACTGAGCCTTCTAAAGAGATGTTTTGCAAAACTAATTTTTAATTGGCCTGCCCTTGAACCTGTGTTGATGTTTGGGTCATATTCTTATTTTTTGTTTATTGTCCAAAAAGAATAACGGTTACATCTTGATAACTCGAACCCTCAGTAACTCAAATTCCCTGTTAAGTCGAACTAAAAGTGATTTCCATCGGATTTTCCTCATGTATCTACTGTAAATTTAACGTCAATAACTCAAAGTCCCACTAACTTGAATTTGTTTTTATTTCCCTTCGGGTGTTTTTCTTTGTAATTTTACCCTCAATAACTTGCAGTCAATTTTCACTTTTTTGGACTAACAAGCCATAGCATTTTGCAGGAGAAGATTGCATTTAATGTCATTTATATTCCATGTAGACAATGACAAATTGACTTTTAAGAGTTCTTTCGAAGAGAAATAAAAGTGCATAATCCAGCTACTTGTGGTTTTTAAATTCTTTGGTTTAGTTGTTTTTATGCTCTTACATTGCTAGAAACGTAATGAAACGTGTAAAAATAAAACCTCTTTTATTCAAGTGTTTATTGGTCTTTTCTTTGAAACCCTTATAACTCGAAAATCCAAGAATTCAAAGTAATTTAAATTTCCCTTGGCAATTCTAGTTATCAGGGTGTAACTGTTATTGCATTATTTACAGAAGAAATCTGGGCCATTTACATTATCACCATACAATAACATTCTTAGCTTTAGCCTAGTAGCCAAAATAAAGGAATTATGCTGTTTTCATTTCATAAACTGTGAACCATTCTTTACACTACTCAAGCTCTTACTGTCTGGTAAGTAAGGTTTGATAAGAAGTTGCAAAGTATTGCTTGAGGCAAACATTTTTTCATGTGATAATTAATTGTGCCTAAATAAAAGTAATCCAGTCTCAAGTAAAAAGTAATAATAAAATAAAATAATAAGTAGTAATAAAAGTAATTCAGTCTCAAAGGCCTGACTCAAGTAGAGGGACGTTAGACTTTTTGTTGGATGGGGGTGGCATAGTACCAAGGACAAGACCCCTATTCTTTTGGTGTCAGGGACTTTTGGAGGAGAATAATTCTTGTAAGAGATAAAAAAAGAAACAAAGATAGACTTTGTTATTGATATTGTTGAAAATGAAGCAATGGTTAAATCGATCAGCAATAATAGCCCCGTACTGCATATTTTTCAGCATTGGAGCAAGAAGTCCTCTTCCTACCCAACTTGGGGAACATTTCTCCTCTTCCCAGGAGTCTGCAGGGCACGCTTGAGTGGTTGCCGCGTCAGTGGCGCGAAAAACAAGAAGGGAAAGCTCGTTGTTTGTCGTCTTGCTTCGTCGCTAGTGTTTTAGTCTGTTAATTGTGTGCCAGTTCCAGTGGAACAAAACCCATGAAGATGTGTTCTTTACAAGTTTCTGATAGATGACAGTAGTTTTCGGTGAAGGAACAGCTCTATTTTACAAGGCAGGCTTGCACGTGGTAGGCTCCGTCTAGTTATGTCCAGTTTTTTTTATTTTCGTGGTAGTTTTCCTTGGAGGTTTTTGCCAGGTTTCGTTTATTTGTTTAATGCAGGTATCGTAAGAAGTTTGAACGCCTCTAGTTAATTTTTCGCTCTTTAGAAGCGCGAAATTTAAAAGGCAGTTTATGTCAGAATGTTATGCAGGGAAAGTAAAATTTTATTTGATTTGCGAAGTTGACGAAATAATTTTTTTTTGTACATTTTCGTGAGAGTTCTTCCCTATTTTGCTAAGTGTTTTTACGAATGTATGTACGAATTTTAGTACGAATGTTTGATGAAGTGAATGGCGGATCTTGGTAAAGTGTCGTGTATGCGTATGGTATTGTTTTGTTCATTTGGAAGGAAACAATATACACTTTCCCAGCGAAACAGTTAGTTCTGCTTTCCCGAGAGTCCTTACAAAACTAACTAGTTTCCCGAGGCACCATATGTTAAGTGCTTTGTTATCAATTTTAAAACACTTTCCCTTCAACAAAATATAGCAAAAACAAACAAACAAACAAAGAGGGCACAATTGGCGCGCCGGCAACAACTGCGCAATTGTATCCCGGTCGGAGCATGAAGAATACTTAATGCCTTCAAAGATGGAAAATCTAATTTTTTTGCTTGAAAATACTTTATTGCATGCACACAACTGTAGTTACAAGTTACTTACAATACTGATATGGTTCACACAGGAGCCCATTGCCTGACTCACAATATTAACGTTATTTACAAAAACAATTTGTACGTCGCCAAAATATATCTTGCAGTGCAAAAGAGAAAGAAAAAAATAGGAAAAATTATATATATATATATATATAATTATAATTTATATATATATATGTATATATATAAAGTGTAAAAGTTGATTAATCGTAAAACAGTGCTCAATACGTGAACGTAGAGCGAAGTAGTTGTTGCGGGAGAAAAAACACACAAACAAACTACAGGTTTATCCCTACAAGCCTGTTTCGGGATATGTCCCCTGATGAGTGGGCAACCACGAAACAGGCTTGTAGGGATAAACCTGTAGTTTGTTTGTGTGTTTTTTCTCCCGCAACAACTATATATATATATATATATATATATATATATATATATAAAAAGTTATGATGCTTCGAGCCAACAGGGATGCCACACGCCAGAAGGATCCAAAAGGATTCGTAGTCCAAACCTCGAGTAATGAAATTTGTAGGCAATTGTGGAAAACGAGGACGGACAACTTCGAGCGAAAAAAAAAATATATATATATACAGTAAAAAATCTAAAAAAAGTTTAAAAATTTAATAAAAATAGACGTTTCGGTCAATGACCTTCATCAGTTGCAGTGCAAGTGAATAAGAAATTACAATGTCCTTAAGAACGTGTCCACCTAAGAACCGTGCAGACGAGTCTACACGACCCCTCACCAATTTCGCTCAAAATTGGCTCACTTGTTGCCCACGACGAACCTACAATCTAGACCAAAAGGTTTAACCAGATACTAATTTTTAAGAGAGCTATACGAGTTTAACGTTTTTGTGAAAAAGTGCGCAAAAATCCGTGCCAAAAATGCAGTGAATTCATGATGTGTCTTTCTCCCAAATTCTAAGGCAACAAAAAAATATTTCGATAAGTAAAAGCAGAAACCTACATCTTTATTTACAAATATAAAAATATATGATTGTAATGTTTTTTATATTTGTGAACCATCAATCCAACTTGACAATTTTCACCATTTTGCGAAATTACGGAAAATGTCCCTAAAATAGCGGGAAAAAGCAAACAAGCGGCCATGTTTTGATTCATTTCAATGCTTTTTCCAGTTTGCACAATTGATGATCTAAGTAAATACAAAAATAAAAGTGTGTGATGTTTACATTTTAGATGAAGAATTTGCCTTTGAAATACGGCAATGTGGGTCACGTGACACATGCGAGAATATTGTAATACAGAGTCCGTGTGTTTATAAGTCTTAAGGAGTATTTAAAAAAAAACATTTCATGTTTCATTCCAGTTTTATCTTATCTTAAAATCATATGGGAAGTCCGACCGCATGTTATTTTACTTTTTTTTTACTACATCGCAACTTTTAGGCCCTTTTATACTACGTCGGTTACAGATGAAAAAAAAAAATGGAAAGGTACTTATTTGTTTGCAGCAAAAGTAAAGCAATGATCAAGTAAGATACAAATTCAATATATTTAGACCGTTTTGCTTTCAGCCGACATTATTTTGGTTACGCGGTGAGAGGATTGCGTGACACGCACCAGATACCAAGTGCATTTCCCACGCTTTTCATGGATAATCATGCCAGCAGACAATTCGTAAAAAGGAAGACTTTAAATGTGTTTGTTCTTTTCAGAAATATTCTAAGAAGGCATGCAACCTTTCTGCTCAAAGCAAGAGTGCTAGATCTATTTGTACTGTAAAGAATTGTTCCAGTAGCACAAAAGGGCACTTGTGTGGTTGTTTTAAAGCCTCCGTGAAGGAGTCGAGGAAGACGGCAAATTATGTTTGGCCCGCGTTGGGTTGTTCGACGGGTGCAGAGAAGATTTCACAATTTTCCCCGAGCACAGGAACGAATTTGGCTTGGGAAGGCGGCCAAGTAACGTTTGTAAATATCCCGAGCATCATACCTACCTACCTACCTACCTACCTACCTACCTACCTACCTACCTACCTACCTACCTACCCACCTACCCACCTACCTACCTACCTACCTACCTACCTACCTACCTACCTACCTACCCACCTACCTACCTACCCACCTACCTACCTACCTACCTACCTACCTACCTACCTACCTACCCACCTACCCACCTACCTACCTACCCACCTACCTACCTACCTACCTACCTACCCACCTACCTACCTACCTACCTACCTACCTACCCACCTACCCACCTACCTACCTACCTACCTACCTACCTACCTACCTACCTACCTACCTACCCACCGACCTACCCACCTACCTACCTACCTACCTACCTACCTACCTACCTACCTACCCACCTACCTACCTACCTACCTACCTACCCACCTACCTACCTACCCACCTACCCACCTACCTACCCACCTACCCACCTACCCACCTACCTACCTACCTACCTACCTACCCACCTACCCACCTACCCACCTACCCACCTACCTACCTACCTACCCACCTACCCACCTACCCACCTACCCACCTACCTACCTACCTACCTACCCACCTACCTACCTACCTACCTACCTACCTACCTACCCACCTACCTACCTACCTACCTACCTACCTACCTACCCACCCACCTACCTACCTACCTACCTACCTACCTACCTACCCACCTACCTACCTACCTACCTACCTACCTACCTACCCACCTACCCACCTACCTACCTACCCACCTACCTA
>OX453282.1:27917524-27935024 GCA_949710005.1 Ricordea florida | reverse complement strand
AATGGCATTTAAGATCCTGTATATATGTTGCAGGTCATTTTTGTTTTTGGTCAAATTTATTTTTAACCAGTTAATTTTTTTGAAAAGATTCCTTCTGAAAGAGGGACACACACTTTCTTTATTAATGATTAATCTATACAAGTATTTGGTTGCCCTGAAAATAGCCGAGGGGCTAATTGCGATGGGGAAATAAAGTTGGGTGAAATTGGCATTAAAAACTACAGATTGAGTTTGATTAACTACTGGTAGTTATTAGAATAAACTTACAAAGCTTAACATAACTTATATTGGCTTAAGCTAATTATGTGTATACAATTTAGTAAACTTAGATTAATCCAGAATAGAATCATGATAGAATAGCTGAAATCAAATGTGTCTATTTTTTCGATAATCCTGGGGATTTGAATGTAGTCATCTTCCTTTAATAGGATATGGAAAAGTATTTCTAATCAAGAGGTTTTGACATAAAACATTGTGGCAGAAGATGTAATGTGTTATGAGTGAATATGTTGTGGCTCAGTTTTATCCTTGGTTCAAATTTAGTTTTCTTTTGTTTTGGTTATGGTAATTTGACGATAATGAGTTTGAAACAAAGGAAAATAAAATTTGAACCAAGGAAAAAAATTGAACCCCAACAGATACAAGATGTTTTCTGAAATAAACAGGTTTACTCTGTAGTTTGTAAAATAAAATTAACTAACTAACTGTCACGTATATACAACTCTGGCTTCTACATACTGTAGTTCTTATGATATACCAGTTTCATGTTTATTCAGATTTCTGTGTTATTGTAAAATTAATGATATCTTTGCATTTGTCATTGAAATAGGTGAAAAACGGAATTTACCATTGAAATAGGTGAAAAACGGAATTTACCATTAAATATTCCATCATGAATGCCCCTTTAAGAGAGAATCTTAATGAAACATTTTTTTTCACATATCAATTTCGTCTTCTGGTGAAAGACAATGTATAAGCCAATTGGCTTTAATCAGGTCAAATTTCTTTGTACTTAAAGGTCAAAGGTTTTTACTTGAGTTTAGATAATCATTTTCCTAGACACATACACTTTAACTGCTAAATACTGTTATAGATAACTTATCTTTATTTCACAATATGCCTTGTCTAGGATTAGGAGGTTAAGATGTAATACATGTAATAAAAGTTGTCTTTTAACTCTGCCAAAGCCGGTCCCAAGCCTGTGTGGAAGAAAGAGGAGGGTTGGGAAGATGGGGTTAAAACCCCTAATTCCTGTAAAAAGTCTGTTCCTTGTCTGTGTTGTCATCTGCAAGTCAGCTCAGGGCACATATGCACTACTCACCCATTTAATTACACCGGTACTTTACAACCTTCACTGGCTACCTATAGAAGAGCGCGTAATATTTAAGATGCTTCTTATGACATTCAAGTGTTTGATGGGATTAGCCCCAAATTATCTGTCTGATATGATCAAGAGATATGTCCCGAGACGTAATTTACGCTCCATGAATGGCCATCGCTTGGTTGACGTTAGTTATACTTTGCGCAACTATGGATGTCGAGCTTTTTCCGTAGCCTCGCCACAACTCTGGAATGCCTTACCTTTAGAAATTCGATCATGCAATGGCATTCCAGAGTTTAAGCGCAAACTTAAGACTCATCTTTTTAAGAAAGCTTTTAGTTAGATCTTTTTATAATTCAGTGTATTTTTATTCTTTTAATTGATCTCTTATTTTCTATTATATACAATTTGTAATTTTTGAATATAGATTTTTATTTTTTTAATTGAAAATAACTTGTAAAGTGCTATTGGTTAGCAATAGAAATAGCGCTATATAAATAAAAGTATTATTATTATTATTATTATTAAAGGAATGGATTGCTCTGTTGCCTTTGTGTCACTCTGGCCTGGAGGACCTGAGTACCATATGAGTGATGGACTTGTGGTTCTCTGTTGCTCTGTGTCCACTAAGTGTAGTTGGGTGGTATGGCCTGCAGGTCAGCTCGGGGTTCCTATGCACTATTCACCCATTTGAAGGAATGGATTGCTCTGGTGCTGCTGCAGGTTACTCTGGCATGTATGACTCAAGTAAAAGTCATTTGTTGGTACCTTGTGTGTGCTTGTGTGTTGAAGAGGGCTGAGCCACTGAGCCATGGCACTGGACTTGTGGTTCTCTGTTGCTCTGTGTCTCTGCTGTTGTAATGTGCAAGTCTGTTTTATGTTTGATTTCTACAAGACGCAACTATTAACTGGTGGCTGCTGTGCGTTTCAGATGTCATAAAGGTAGGAAATTGTTTTTTGGTCATTGTTTTTTGATCATTGTTTTTGATAATGTTAAAATACCTAGTTATCTATGCTGCATTAAAGAGATTTTTCCTCCTGGGCAAACCCACCAATAAAAATATCAAAATTATCAAAATATGAAATTGAAGTTTTTAATGTCTATTTTGGATGGTTAAACATGGGCTTATTTTAACGGTCAACTTTGGCAGTTAAAAATAGGCTACTGGTAATGTAATGGTCTTTTTATGTGGTTGAGAATGCTCTAATTATTGGTGGTCATTTTAAGGTGGTAAAAGAAATATTTCGAACAGTCTAGGGACCTCTCATGTTATTGACCGTGCTAGAACTCATTTCGCAAAGTAGTAATTTTTCCAGAATTACTATTTTGCGAAATGGCGTTTTTTCACCTTAAGCTTTATTTAGCAAATATGTCCTTTTCGTCTGAAACAAATTGTGTCCAATAAAGTGATTAATATTTCGCAGAGTCTGGGCACCTTTCATTTTACTGACCGTACTAGAACTCATTTCGCAAAGTAGTAATTTTGCCAGAACTACTATTTTGCGAAATGAATTATCTAGGCTCTTTTGTGATGCAGTGAAGTTGTCTTTGTGCGATAAAAATATGTGTAATAATGTAATAATAATAACAATTTATTACTTTTAAGGCGCACAATAGCATTTAAATATGATCTAATGTGCTCATTGCGTAAACATCAATTCCTGAAAAGTTCTGAACTCAAGACTGCGGATTTGTATAGGAAAACGCGGGAATTTGTCGGAATTAAAGTCTGTATTTGAAGGTATGCTTTAAAATTTAACACGGATGTGTGTATGGTGCGTACTCGAATGCATTCCTTTGTTCCTTTTTTAATTGCAAAAGAAACAAATACTTGTATTCTGGGTAGAATGTATTTCGTAGAGCGCTCAATTTATTTCAAGAGCATTCATTTGACTAACAGCTTCACAGGAGCTCAGGCTTTAGGAGTAATCATCGATTGTTTATAGTGCGACAGTGCTGTTTCGTATGGTCCAAATTATAGGACCACACCAATGTATATATATATTTTGATAAAAAAAAAAAAAACAAACAAACAAACAGAGATTGAGTCCATTGTTCTTATGGAGTGTTCTATCAAAGAGGTGCTTGAGAGTTTTTTCTTTCTTTTTAGCCATTTCAAATGTATTGTTCATGTTTTATGTTTACATGTGTTATCCTTCTCTCAATGAACCATAGAAAAACGTTTATAAAAGTTCGCAAGAGAACTTGTTTTGCCATTGTTCGGAATTACTTTTTGCTCTAAAAAAGATGTTACCAATATCAGGTCAATCAGGAGCTCGGTGGTGGGAAATTGCCTTATCCTCCTCCATGCCCAGAGTTTAAAAAGAGACCTCAAGGACGCCTCTTGGACGACTCTAGGTTCCAGTTACTCACGCTTGAAAAGCGTGTTTTTGTTATACTTTCGTAAAATATACAAGCAACAAAAGCTCGAACCATGCAACGTGAAAAGGAATATCCATTTGAATAAATTACATTTTCCAGAAAACTCCCATACACCTTGGCATTCGAGTGATATAACTGGAATTCGTGACTTTTGAGAGGGGCCCAGACTCCTTAAAATATTAATCAATTTATAGGTGGATACAATTTTTTTTCGGACCAGAAGGACATATTTGCTAAATATAGGGGAAAAAAGGTAAAAAACGCCATTTCGCAAAATAGTAATTCTGGCAAAATTACTACTTTGCGAAATGAGTTCTAGTACGGTCAATAAAATGAGAAATCACCAATTTAGCGGGCCGTACTTCACTGTACGGCCCGCTTAATTCAAAAGCTTGATTTGAGATATAGCAAATATCTTATTAACCTCGTTTTCTCGGTCCGTACTGTAAAATACGGATCCTCGTTTTTTCCCGTCGATTTATGGCCCGCGCGCTTCGCGCTTGGGCCATAAATCGACATTCACAAAGTAGTAATTCTGGAAAAATTCCTACTTTGCGAAATGAGTTCTAGCACGGTCAATAACATGAGAAGTCACCAGACTCTTCGAAATATTAATCATTTTATTGGTGGACACAATTTGTTTCAGACGAAAAGGACACATTTGCTAAATATAGGTGAAAAACGCCATTTCGCAAAATAGTAATTGTATTGAAATTACTACTTTGCGAAAAAGGTAAAAATCCGTCATTTTTCGTTAACTATTACTTCCAAACACATTGTCAATGTTGTCTTAAGCTGTGTTTAGATTAATAAGCATTTTTTCTCCCTTTCCCATATATTTCGTTTCGTTTCGTTTCGTTTCACAAAATAGAATAAGCCCAAGGATTATGGGGCGCCATACTGAACAACATTACGAACATTCCAGATATGTGCTTAACTCTGATTTAACGTGACATACTTCATATTTACTCGGGCTACCTGTGGTAGCACGAGTCTAGGTTTCGGTTTCCTATAAGTCTATCGTCGACGTCGAGAATGAGCAAGCATGCGCTGCTCGCGGTCTGCGGTGTCCCTGAAGGCATGAAAGCGAGGTGCCTTATTCGCATACATCCTCGTGCTGCGAAGAGTTTATGCGATGACCATGAAGAATTATTTTACTTCTGTGACGCTCACCACTCTCACAAACGCACACTCCGTTCGCGATAGACCCTCACTAAAAGGTGTCGAGCATATTGGAATCTTTCAAGATGATACATGTGGTTCCAGAATCAAGAGCCTTTGGACTTATACCAATGACAGTGGGGATAAGTTTTTTATTTATTCTTTTGTTTACAATTTTGAACAGTTTCTTTTGCAGTCTATCGTTCGTTCAGCTATCAGTAGCTAGCTTGTTGATCGCTGCCCTGTACATGGTTCTGGTTGTACTACATTTCATAATTGTGTCGGCAAAGACTTTGATAGACTCTCCACAAAATGACTGTGATGTATTGGAAAAAGCTGTTCAATTATCTGTATTTGTTCATCCCAGTAGAGAGTCCCATTTATTAGAGGAATGCAGGTCTCGTTATGCTATGTTCCGTATTCATCAGTTTGAGCACAAGCCTCGTCTTATTCAAACTCAAGTTTTTCTACCTGCGTGGTCGTGTGGAAAGACATTAGCGGGAACAGGCGAAATCGGAAGAATAGTATATCCGATTGAGGAGTAATATTCTTATAATCTCTTTTCTTTGGGCTTTTCAATGGCGATAGGTGGGCTTTTCCTGGCTCTTCATCTGGTTGGCTTTATCTGCAGTTATAGTCTCCAATCGTTGTCCATTACCAGAGGAAATACTTTGATTTACAGCGAACTTTCACTACAGACTTATAAAGGAATTTCTATCAAGCTTTTAAGCAGCTCATGGGACCATGTGCTTGCGAAGCACTCATCTCGTCGATCCGGCGATGGGCTTCATGTCAGGCGGCATATTTCAAGGCATTATTTTCTATGTATATTTCTGCTTCTCATATCCAACGACGTACAGAGGAATCCAGGCCCAGTTTCTGGGAAGAATTCTCTTAATGTTTCATCATTTAATGCGAGGAGTATCGTAAACAAGCGCTTGGAATTACAAGCTCATGTCGCTCTTGTTAATCCTGACATTATTGCTGTAACTGAAACATGGCTTCATAAAGATGTAAACGATGGCGAACTTCTTCCAAATTCCTACAATATTCTTCGCAAGGATCGTGAAAGTAGGGGTGGCGGAGTACTTTTAGCTGTTAAATCTAATATTTCGTGTTTTAGACGCCATGACCTGGAGGAAAATGATTGTGAGCTACTATGGGGACAGATATTATTGAACGATTCAAGCTCATGTTTTGTTGGAGTTTTTTACCGCCCTCCTTCAAGTGATATGAGTTATCTTGAAGAACTGGGCAAACCATTGGAAAAAGTGTCACTCGTATCAAATAATGTAAACATCCTGCTTTTGGGGGATTTTAATTTTCCAGATATTGACTGGGAGTTAACCAGCCCTCTACAGCCCAACAGTTTATCGGATTATTTCTGCGATAATATTTTGAACTTCTTTGGCCTTGTTCAGGTTATTAATTTACCTACACGTCAAGATGCTATTTTGGATTTGGTTATATCTAACCGGCCGGAGAATATTGTTGGCATCAAGATCTGTGATGGTATTGGATCCTCGGATCACAATATCATAACTTTTGAACTTCGTTACAAGATCACTCGACCGCCTCAACCTTCAAAACATGTATACGACTACAAAAATGCAAATTGGGAAAATTTTCGTCTTGAATTGTCAAATGTCCCATGGGATACTATATTGAATGATGATAATACTAGCATAGATGATATGTGGTACAATTGGAAGTCTGTTTTTTTCAAAGCTGTACATAATAATATTCCATCGAAGACCATAAAGTCGAAACAGAATGTTCCATGGATTACGTCAGAAATCCGCAAGCTACTCCATAAAAGAAAGCGCCTATGGAAAAAAGCTAAAGCCACTAATCTGGAAAGTGATTGGAAGAAGTACAAAATGATGAGGAATAAAGTGAAATCTGAGCTGAACAAAAGTTATTACGAACATGTTCACACATTAATTAAATCGAAAAATCCGAAACGTTTTTGGTCTTTTATAAAGTCAAAAACAAAGAGTAAATCTATCCCCGTAACTATGAAATGGGACGACATCAATGCATCTTCAGCCAAAGAAAAAGCCGAGCTATTTAATAACTTTTTTGCATCAATTTTTTCTTCTCAACCTGATCCAAATATTGATGATATTCAATCACTCAATTTTCACACCGATGCCATTGCAGATCTTGAATGCTCTAGTTCTGATGTCGAGAATCTATTACTTGGACTTAACGTCAACAAAGCCACTGGTCCTGATGGTATAACGGCGGCACGATTGCTCCGTGAGGCAGCTCCTTCAATCTCTAGCTCATTTTCACGCTTGTTTAACATCTCTCTGAACAGAGGACAATTGCCACGTGAGTGGAAGCGTGCTAATGTCACTCCAGTGTTTAAAAAAGGCGAAAAAGAACTTGTTACTAATTATCGACCAATTTCTCTAACATCTTTGGTTGTGAAGATCCTGGAAAAGATTGTCTCAAGGCATATTCTATCCTATTTGGAAGATCGTATTCTTCTTAGTCCTCATCAATATGGATTTCGGGCTGGCCTTTCGTGTACATCCCAACTCATCCATCTATTCCACACTTGGGCGTTAGCACTAGACAAGGGAAAAACAACTGACGTTATCTTCTTGGATTTCGAAAAAGCGTTCGATTCGGTTCCTCATCGTGATCTTATCACAAAGTTAAGGCAATATGGAATTCATGGTCAAATACTTGGGTGGCTGAATGATTTCTTACAAGAGCGTTACCAACGTGTTGTTTTGGAGGGTGAAAGTTCGAATTGGACAAAGGTGTCATCAGGAGTACCTCAGGGAAGTATTGTTGGACCAATGTTGTTTCTGTTGTATGTTAACGATATTCCTGAGAATTTGTCTTGTGCCAGCGAAATGTTCGCAGATGACACACTATTGTTCAACTCTGGTAAACCTTCTGATGTCTCTCGTCCACTTCAAGAGGGTGTATCACAAATCTCAAATTGGTGCAACAGATGGCTCTTGAAAGTGAATGCTACTAAATGTAAAAGTATGAGAATCACTAGATCTAAAACTTCAACACCATGCACTTATAATATCAGCGCGTCTCCATTAGAACATGTAAATACACATAAACATCTTGGCGTCACCCTATCTTCAGACCTGTCTTGGAGACCACATGTACTTACAGTTGCTGCTAAAGCTAATAAAATCCTGGGCTTATTAAAGCGTACTTTTGGAAAATGTTCAGAAGCCATAATTACCGGTTACAAAACTATGGTACGCCCAATTATTGAATACGCATGTCCAGTTTGGAATCCTCATCAACAATACCTATCCGATAAACTTGAAAGAATCCAAAGGAATGCCTCAAGATGGATCTTAGGTAGTTCTGTTGAGTACGATGATCGTTTAAGATACCTTGGGTGGCCGAGTCTTCATACTCGTCGTGACTTTCTCAGTTTAGTTCAGTTATTTAAGTTTATAAACGGACTCTCTAAAGTCTCTCTAGATAATTATCTATCGTTTTCAAAAGGACGTAGTAGGGCTAATCATGATTTTAAAATATGGACACCTTATGCACGGACTAATATATTTAAATTTTCATTTTGGATTAGATATATTAACTCATGGAACGATCTACCAGAACACTTAGTCCATTGTACATCGTTAAATAAGTTTAAGAAAGGTCTTGCTGAACACCTGTTTAAGAAATCATAATCATTTTAATCATAGTTATATCATATATATCTATTTTACTTTTTATGATTGTATTTATATTTTCTTAGATATTTTATTACTTATATTATATTTTAATTGTTATTGGGGGCTGCCGCTTATGAGGATTTAGTTCTTCCCTGGCAGCACCCTTTTTGCAGTTTTTCATGTTTATTTTAGCAAATAAAGTTGTTATAAATAAATAAATAAATATTGTTGTTTTTCCCAACATATCGCTTCTTCGCCGTCGATAACTTGGAATCACGATGAATGGCATCAGGTTTCACAATTGTTTTTCTTCCGTGGGAACCAAAGAAGCTGATTGGTAAACATTAATCCGATTAGTAAACAAACCCAATTATCACTGAAATTTCTGTAAAACCTTAGAAATCTTTCTGATAAAATCACTCAGCAACACGACGTCGACAAAAATTGCGGTGCGATATACAGTCTGGTAGGTTTTTTGCGGTCGTGGAATCAGCCATATAGAATACAAAATATATAAACCCAGGAGCTCCTGATAAACCTTAGGCGTAAACTGACATTCACGTTTGTTCGAAGCGGTATTATAAAGTGTAGCCCGAGGTGATGGACAAAACACTGACCCCCAGTCCATGGACTACCCCGATGGACTGCCCAAATGGACTACCCTAAAATGGACTACCCCTAGAGATATACTATTTCGAATGAATACTATTCAAGGAACTGCCATTTATATACTTAGATTGCACGAACCTTGTTTATCCTTCGTCTGATCCAGCCGCCATCTTGAATATTATATTCAATAAACAACCGCTGAATGCAGAAAAATTAGTCTCAAATCTAATCGCCCTTACAAGGAACTTTATAAAAATGTCTTCACCACGAGTAAGGTGTATGAAGGCCCGTTCTGGTCAAAATTACATGATTAGTTTTTCCCTCTTGATGAATTAATTTGATGAGTACCTGCAATTAATATTTTGTCTGTTTGTAATTATTTTTTCCTAGGCCTGTAATTATTTTCGTGTTCTTTTTAACTTTTCCATGCGTCATAATTATTTTTTTTCACCAGGAATTAATATTTTTATGTGCCGTCTTTATTATTATGCTTCTTTGAAATTATTTTTGTCCGTTACACAAATTATTCCTCGCGAAGCGAGGCCGAAGGCCGAGCGTAGCGAGGTTACTAATCGTGTCGCTTCCGGTCAGACCACGTGGCTCGCAAGCCCGAGTAAATCGAGCCGAGAGTTTTTATATATGTATATTTATATATATATATATATTATAGAAATAAAAAACGCGCCCGAGTGCATTGTTGAGTTATATAAGCACGCGGGAATTTTTAAGAACACGAGAGAAGTGCATAGAGAAGCACGAGGCGCAGCCGAGTGCTTCTCGCACTTCTCGAGTGTTCTTAAAAATTCCCAAGTGCTTATATAACTCAACAATGCACGAAGGGCGCGTTTTTTTATTTCTTTTATAAAATGTAAACCACAACATTAACATAAAGACATATTAAACAAGAAAAGGATTGCGAATTTTAATTAATCACAATAAGTATTCTCCTTACATGTACATGCTTTCTTTTTATTGGCTTAAATGCTGAATGAAAAGTAAAACCGTTCCCTTTATGGCAAGAAACAAACGTTTTCCTATTTCGTGACGTAGCTTGCGTGCATATGTTGAGTTATAATGCACGCGCGTGACGTAAGCAGAGTGCTTTATGGAGTTATAATGAACTCGAACTGACCAATCACAGCGCGCGCAATTACTCGAACATTTTATAAATATCTATATTTTAAAGGTGTCCGTTCGCAGGCCAGGTTACCTGGCAATAGTAACGCACTTGAGAACTGCTGAACCGCCATTTCGAATTCGGTGATGCCTTTTTGAAAGAAATGTAAATTTTGTGGAAACCGATTTCACTCGTCCTGGAAGTACATCCCAGCAAGATGATCTCCGAGATATTCAAGAAAGATTAGCTCGAGATCGTCGCCGAGTAAGTTCGAATACCGTGAAAATCAACACAAGGAAAGCACGACTCAAAGCAGGGATAGAGAAACGACAGCGGGGAGAATAACGACAGACATCCGTCATCGCAGCAAAGACAAAAACTGCTCGCCCTAGAAAAAGCCAAACGAAACAGCAGGGAAAAGGACCAGGAATTCAACCAAGTTAGTTTGGAATTTGAATGTGTTATTGATAGAAATACAGAACATGAGTGAACGGTTACATAACGAAATATATTAGCGTACTAAATTTAGCAAAACGGCTTAGAAGGGAAACCGAGTAGAAACAACTTCAACGATTGGAGATGTCTCTGGAAAATAATTCTGTTAGTCTAAAAACGGAATCGGAAGATGACCAACAGATTACAAGAGAATGTAAGTAGGTATTTTTCATATTAAAACGATAGCGTTTCCATTTTGAAGAAATTCCCAACACAGAGAGTTACAGTTGTTATAACAATCATTTACAACGATGTGATCTGATATCATTGCAACAGTGAAAATATTGTCAATTTTCTTGATCTAGCAGTTATGTTTAGCATTTTCAACAGAATATATACCCAGTGTCACTATAAAGTACTGGTTCTGCAATATCATCAGTGAACAATGCGATCATTTGAAAATAAAGCAAATGTTATAACTTACTTCTGAGTAGTATTTCTCTTTGCTATATATATATATATATATATGTATGTATATATATATATATATATATATATATATATGTATGTATGTATTCTCTGATTGGAAGGTTTCAATAATATTACGCATAGACAGCAAATTTCATAGCCTTTTCACAATGGGTCAGTTTTACCTTAGAGTTCAAGGACCCCCCCCCCCCCCCTGATAATATTGCAATCTAAAAAACCTGGCCCATTTCCCACAAATGAAATGTTAATTCAAGCCGTAATTAAGATATTAACCTTGTCACTTTCTGCTGTTTACTTCATTTTTATGATGTCAAATATCAATATTTAATAACAACTACAACATACAGTTAACATTTTACGTTGGAAAAACTTTATAAAGAATAAAATAAATTTTGTAATGCCAAAATGTTTGTGATCTTTCTCACATATTCATTGCAAGTGTGCTGTATGTAGTAACAAGTGTTTCAAGTTTTTTAAATGCCCTATGCTTTCAATAATGATTTTCCACACAAACTTTATAGACAAATAACCACACTAGATTCTAAGCCTTTAAGAAGAAATGGTATTGTTTGGAGCTGTTTTGATTACTACCACCTCTGATGGAAAGCCTATTAAGAAGATTTTTGTATTGCTTGTAGTAGTAGAGTAACAATACCTTTACAAAGGTTAGGACATGCATCCCACCCCATAAAAATATATTATGTTTAACGTAAAAAATATAACAATAGTAATAATAATAATATAAATACCAGTAATAATAATAGTAATGATAATAATAATGATAATAATATAATGATAGTGCGTCTCATTACTATATATCATTGGTAACAGTTCAATTCCTCTGGCTGCCATGACTTTTTCGATGAAATGCCATCCTTATATTAAATCTTTCTTCTGCAGTTTTTATAATAGAAATTTGCATATATTCAAAATAATATAATCTTCTCTTGTTGGGTATGGATATTTTGCCTGTTTCTGTAACAGCACAATTAAACTTTCATGTGGTATATACTTTTGACTGATTGATGTTGATTTCACATTATTTTTTTACAGGAGTACATAGTGCAGCAATCTTTTTCAACATATTTAGATTTCAATAACCCTTTCTTACATGTATTGTTTTTATGATATGACCTAAAAGTAGCGCAACCACATACTATACAGTCGGCACTCACTATTACCAAACCTTTATTCAAAGCTTTTGTAGAATCCAATTGTTTTACCCCCAATTTTTATTTTTTGGATGTAATGAGATTGTATCTCACACTTCTGTTGATATGGCATCTCTTTTGAGGGAAGAGGAATTTTTCTATCTACCACTGGGGGTACCATTGCAACTGAAGAGAGTACACAAATTGAAACATGCACTATTCATAATGCTCTCAATTGTGGATACCTAGCAATGAAATAATGACTGCAGTAGACAATAAAATATCTAATCAGAAGATTCTTCTTACAATGAATCTCATGGAATTATAACCAAAAAACATAAACCAAAAATAATTGGAGCATTCAACTCATCCTCAGTGTAAGAACATATTGTGTTTAAAAGGGATGTACAACAAAGAAGACAAAGCAGTAGAGATTAAAAATAAAAAAAAAAACAGGTTTTTACACCATGGTAAACACAAGCATTCATATCAACTCTTCAAGACTTCACCTGCAAAAGATTTACAATCATTTTCAATTTGTGTTAAGTGAATATTGTGGTACTTCATTGACTCTGTATTCCCTGTCAAGACAATAAATAATTTTACTTCTATTCTCTCTGGTGCAATCTCATTGGCAGTGAAAGAGCTAAATGAAGGTCAATTTTTAAGCACTGTGTTGACCGGTATACTGATCATGTAATTTGCACCAGGTGTCACTAATTATGTACCAAACACAGCATAACAAATAAAATAATGGGGACTACGCTGATATAAAAAATAAAATATAAAAGCATTGTGACTTCTTCAAAAACTAGCTTCGCGAGGTTTTTGCGGGAGTCGTATTTCTAGTTTTACGGTTGCGGATTAGTTTTTTGTGTGCTATAAATTTTTTTTTTGATAATTCCTCGCGAAGCGAGGCCGAAGGCCGAGCGTAGCGAGGTTACTAATCGTGTCGCCTTTGGTCAGACCACGTGGCTCGCAAGCCCGAGTAAATCGAGCCGAGAGTTTTTATATTTAGCAATTATTCCACGAAATCGAGTCGTATATGAGCTAATAGCCAACGAGGCGCGTAGCGCCGAGTTGGCTATAGCTCATATACGACGAGATTGAGTGGAATAATTGTTTTATTATATCTCTAAACCCTCGCTTATGAGACACTGGAATTAGTTTGTACGACAAGAATTGACTTTGTTATTGTTTTTGAACAGAACCATGTCAGTTGTCGAGCCGACATATTGTAGAGCCGATGTGTAAAAAAGTTTGAAACACGAGTCCGGCTCGTTTTTAAACATCTCTTTAATGTACTTGTCAATTTTTTTTCGAGTTAGCAAATTAGTTTAAGAATTTTAAAGTGGAAAAAGTAGGCAGAAATAAAATAAAACTCAGTTTACGGGCTTCACAGATCTTTCAAAATGGCGGCTGTTTGTAAGAGTTTCACTTTCGTTCGTAATAAACAATTTCGCAATATAATTTGCTCACTTACCGTCGAATAATTTCATCCCATAATTATTTGCTTCGGTAGTATTTCTTCGGTGTATGATTTTTAAGCTTGACTTGAATTTCTCCCTGTCTAATTCAAGAAATCATCCCTCCATGATGGCCGTTTTCCGTGCCAATGGTATATGAGCTGATATACTATGAGTAGGGAACCAATCAGAGCGCGCGTTTGCTCATATACAAGGGTTGCAGATATAATAAATGTATATATATATATATATATTTTAAAGGTGTCCGTTCGCAGGCGTGGTTACCAGGCCACAGTAGCGCATTTGACAAATTGCTGAATTTCCGCCATTGCGTATTCGGTGATGCCTTTTTGAAAATAATGTAAATTTTGTGGAACCGATTTCACTCGTCCTGGAAGTACATCCCAGCAAGAAGATCTCCGAGATATACAAGAAAAAGCAGCAAGACATCGTAGTCGAGTAAGTTCGAATACCGTGAAAATCAACACAAGGAAAGCACGACTCAAAGCACAGCCAGAGATACGACGGTAGGGAGAATAACAACAGACATCCCAGCAAAGACAACAACTGCTCGCCCTAAAAAAGGCAAACGAAACAGCAGGGAAAACGACCAGGAATTCCACCAAGTTAATTTTGAAATTGAATGTGTTAATGATAGAAATACAGGACATGAGTGAACGATTACATAACGAAATATACTGGCGAACTAAATTTAGCAAAACGACTTCGAAGGGAAACCGAGGAGGAACGACTTCAACGATCAGAGATGTCTTTGGAAAATAATTCTATCATTCTAAAAACGGAATCGGAAGACGAGCAACATATTGCAGGAGAATGTATGAAGGTATTTTTCGTAATAAAACGATAGCCTTTCCATTTTGAAGAAATTCCCAACACAGAGAGTTGCAGTTGTGATAGCAATCATTTATAACTATGTAATCTGATATCATTGCAACAGTGAAAATATTGTAAATCATCTTGATCTAGCAGTTATGTTAAGCATATTCAACAGAATAGATACCCAGTGTCACTAAGTACTGTATTCTCTGATTGAAAGGTTTCAGTAATAGTGCGTGGGGACAGACAAGTTTCATAGCCTTTTTACAATGGGTCAGTTTTACCTTACAGTTCTATGAGCCCTTGATAAAATTGCTATCTAGGACCCCTGCCCTTTTCCCACAAATGAAAAGTTAATTTAAGCCCTAATTTGCAAAATTATACATAACATATTAACTTTGTTACTTACTGCTGTTCATTTTTATGATATCAAATACCAATATTTAATAACAACCACAACATACAGTTCACCTTTTACAATGGAAAAACTATAAAGAAGAAACTAAAGTATGTAATGCCAAAACTTTTATGATCTTTCTCATATATTCATTGCAAGTGTGCTGTATATAGTAACAATTGTTTCAAGTTTCATAAATGCCCAATGCTTTCAATCATGATTTTCCACACTAACTTTATGGACAAATGACTGCACTAGATTTTAAGTCTTAAAGAAGAAATGACATTCTTTAGAGCTGTTTTGATTACCACCACCTCTGATGGAAAGCCTATCAAGAAGATTTTTGTATTGCTTGTAGTAGTAGAGGAACAATACTTTTACCCAGATAAGGACATACATTCCATCCCATAACAATATACATTAAGAAAAACATAAAAACATATAACAATAATAATAAAAGTATCAATACCAGTAATTAATAATAATAATAATAATAATAATAATAATAATACTGATAATAATATAATAATAGTGCTTCTCGTTACTATATGTCATTGGTTACAGTTCAATACCTCGAGCTGCTTTGACTTTTTTTATGCAATAAAATACTATTAAATCTTTCTTCTGCAGTTGTTATAATTGAAATTTTCATATACTATTCTTTAGTTGGGTATGGATATTGTGGCTGTTTCTGTAACAGCACAATTAAACTTTCATGTGGTATATACTATTGACTGCTTGATGTTGATTTTGCATTAATTTTTTGGTTTTTATGATTACCTAAAAAAAGCACAGCCACATACTATACAGTAGGCACTCTCTATTACCAAACCTTTATACAAAGTTTTTGTAGAATCCAATTATTTTACCCTCAATTTTTTTTATGTAATGACATTGTATCTCTAACTTCTGTTGATATGGCATATCTTTTGAGGGAAGAGGAATTTTTCTATCTTCCACTGGGAGTACCATTCCAACTGAAGAGAGTAAACAAATTGAAACATGCACTATTCATAACGCTCTCAATTGTGGTTACCTAGGAATGAAATAGTGACTGCAGTAGACAATAAAATATCTAATCAGAAGATTCTTCTTACAATGAATCTCATGCAATGATAACAAATTATTGAGCATAAACAAAAAATAATTGGAGCATTGAACTCATCCTCAGTGTAAGAATATATTGCTTTTAAAAGTGATGTACAGCAAAGCGGACAAAGCAGTAAAGACTAAGAAAATAAAACTAAAATAAAAAACAGGTTTTTACGCTGTGGTAAACACAAGCACTAATATCAGTTCTTCAAGATTTCACTTGCAAAAGATTTACAATAATTTTCAATTTGTTTTAAGTGAATATTATTGTCATACTTCATAAACTCTGTATTCCGTGTAAGGATAACAGATAATGTTACTTCTATTCCTTCTGGTGCAATCTCAGTGGCAGTGAAAGAGCTAAATGAAGTTAACTTTTTAAGCACTGTGTTGAGCGGTATACTGATCATGTCATTTGCACAGGGTGTCAATAATTGTGTACCAAACAAAGCATAACGAATATAGTAATGGGGATTAGGATAATAGCTAAAGGCATTGTGACTTCTTCAAAAACTAGCTTCGCGAGGTTTTGCGGGAGTCGTATTTCTAGTTAATTGATTTTGCCTACGCAACTCATAATTCCTCGCGAAGCGAGGTTACTAATCGTGTCGCTTTCGGTCAG
The DNA here is from genome assembly GCA_949710005.1 of Ricordea florida. Taxonomy (NCBI): domain Eukaryota; kingdom Metazoa; phylum Cnidaria; class Anthozoa; order Corallimorpharia; family Ricordeidae; genus Ricordea; species Ricordea florida. The sequence goes on along the minus strand of OX453282.1, from coordinate 27,918,282 downwards.
ACCACGTGGCTCGCAAGCGCGAGTAAATCGAGCCGAGAGTTTTTATTCCTCGCGAAGCGAGGCCGAAGGCCTCGCTTCGCGAGGTTACTAATCGTGTCGCTTCCGGTCAGACCACGTGGCTCGCAAGCCCGAGTAAATCGAGCCGAGAGTTTTTATTCCTCGTGAAGCGAGGCCGAAGGCCGAGCGTAGCGAGGTTACTAATCGTGTCGGTTCCGGTCAGACCACGTGGCTCGCAAGCCCGAGTAAATCGAGCCGAGAGTTTTTCCTCGCGAAGCGAGGCCGAAGGCCGAGCGTAGCGAGGTTACTAATCGTGTCGCTTTCGGTCAGACCACGTGGCTCGCAAGCGCGAGTAAATCGAGCCGAGAGTTTTTATATATTTATATATATATATATATCTATATTTTAAAGGTGTCCGTTCGCAGGCCAGGTTACCTGGCAACATTACTTCATGTGAATTTCCGCCATTTCGAATTCCGTGAATGATGTTTTGAAAATAATGTGAATTTTGTGGAAGCCGATTTCACTAACCCTGGAAGTACATCTCAGCAAGAAGATCTCCGAGATATACAAGAAAGAGCGGCGAGGGATCGTCGTCGAGTAAGTTTGAATGCCGCAAAAATCAGCGCACGGGAAGCGGCGACTCAAAGAATAGATTAAGAAACTACGGTAGGGACGATAACAAGAGACATCGCGGCAGAGACAACAACTGCTCGCTCAAAAAAGGCAAAGCGGAAACAGCAAGAAAAAGGACCAGGAAT
>OX453282.1:27764417-27917324 GCA_949710005.1 Ricordea florida | reverse complement strand
TGCTGCTTGTGCTACCGTGGAATTAAGTAATGGCATCTCTGGATCAACTTGGGCAGATGATTCACAGGCGGACGAAAGCTGGATACAAGGTATTAATAAAAAGTTATGATGCTTCGAGCCAACAGGGATGCCACACGCCAGAAGGATCCAAAAGGATTCGTAGTCCAAACCTCGAGTAATGAAATTTGTAGGCAATTGTGGAACACGAGGACGGACAACTTCGAGCGAAAAAAAAAAATATATATATATACAGTAAAAAATCTAAAAAAAGTTTAAAAATTTAATAAAAATAGACGTTTCGGTCAATGACCTTCATCAGTGTCATTTATTGTCATTTATTGTCATTTATTACAGTGTATTTAAGGACATTGTAATTTCTTATTCACTTGCACTGCAACTGATGAAGGTCATTGACCGAAACGTCTATTTTTATTAAATTTTTAAACTTTTTTTAGATTTTTTACTGTATATATATATATATTTTTTTTTCGCTCGAAGTTGTCCGTCCTCGTGTTCCACAATTGCCTACAAATTTCATTACTCGAGGTTTGGACTACGAATCCTTTTGGATCCTTCTGGCGTGTGGCATCCCTGTTGGCTCGAAGCATCATAACTTTATATATATATATATATATATATATATATATATATATATATATATATATATATATATATATATATATATATATATATATATATATATATATATATATATATAAAGTGTAAAAGTTGATTAATCGTAAAACAGTGCTCAATACGTGAACGTAGAGCGAAGTAGTTGTTGCGGGAGAAAAAACACACAAACAAACTACAGGTTTATCCCTACAAGCCTGTTTCGGGATATATCCCCTGATGAGTGGGCAACCACGAAACAGGCTTGTAGGGATAAACCTGTAGTTTGTTTGTGTGTTTTTTCTCCCGCAACAACTATATATATATATATATATATATATATATATATATATATATATATATATATATATATATTTAAGAAATAGAAAACATGTACCGTGTTTCTATCGAATTTTAGTATAAATCTACTAGCGTTCTATCACAAATGCCGCGCTCTGATTGGCTACGCTACCCACTATCTATTAAACAATTAGATTATGAGCTCGAGATTTCTATCGCGTGATAGTTGACGAGGGCGCAGCCCGAGTCAACTATCACGCATAGAAATCGAGAGCGAATAATCTAATTGTTTTAGTATAAATCTACTGGTCGTTCAAAACTTTGTCTTTTCTGGAACAGCCTCGACCAGTAAACTGTCTAAATCTTCTTCACGGACACTTCGAAAACGTGAAGAAGCGGCCGCCATTACGCTACTCACTATCTATCACAGAATAGATAGTGGTTAGCGTAGCCAATCAGAGCGCGGCATTTGTGATAGAACACTAGTAGATTTATACTAACAAACAATTAGATTATGAGCTCGAGATTTCTATCGCGTGATAGTTGACGAGGGCGCAGCCCGAGTCAACTATCACGCATAGAAATCGAGAGCGAATAATCTAATTGTTTAATAGAAACACGAGTGAAAGTTTGGGAGAACGAGAAATGCTGTGGGAACACGAGCCGCAGGCGAGTGTTTCCACAGCTTTTTCGAGTTCTCCCAAACTTTCACTCGTGTTTCTATTAAACAATTAGATTATGAGCTCGAGATTTCTATCGCGTGATAGTTGACGAGGGCACAGCCCGAGTCAACTATCAAGCGATAGAAATCGAGAGCGAATAATCTAATTGTTTTAGTATAAATCTACTAGTCGTTCAAAACTTTGTCTTTTCTGGAACAGCTTCGACCAGTAAACTGTCTAAATCTTCTTCACGGACACTTCGAAAACGTGAAGAAGCGGCCGCCATTACGCTACTCGCTATCTATCACAGAATAGATAGTGGGTAGCGTAGCCAATCAGAGCGCGGCATTTGTGATAGAATGCTAGTAGATTTATACTAAAACTCAATAGAAACACGAAGAACATGTTTTCTATTTCTTTTAGAAAACACCGCGACGAAAAAAAGAAAAGCAACTTGTTAGCTTTGATTATCAAAATGTAAATTCTCTTTGCTCGCGTCATCATTACGTCAACAGCTGGTGCTAGTTCTGTGTTTCTATCGAGTTATAGAAACACGATTTCTAACCAATCAGCGCGCGTACTTTCTTAGGACTGTTTTCTAAATATATATATATATATATATATAAGACCTTAGAAAACTCCGAGTTCCAATTCTTAATTTGGAATGAAAAATCTCTTCTTGCGAAAGCCTCCCTTACCAGTTTCTTCCCTATTTCATTCTTCATGTTGACTTTTCATTTAAAACCTTGTATTTTAGGAATTGTTTGTGTTATTCTGCCTCCCCACAAAAATATTTATGTAATTAATATAAAGTAAATTAACAAATTTGTTAAAGGGTCATTTTTTGGACAAAAAGGATACATTGAATGAGGAGAGCCACTTTTTCATTCAATAGTATATATCAATACTTCTCAAATTCATTCCAAAAGTGTTTAGAATTAAAACACTCAACAAAGGTGTGAAAGAGTTTTGTGTTCTCTCCTACAAAAAAAAAAAGTTTGTGTTTGTAAAGAACTGTAAGTTTATTAGTTTGTTGGAAACCATCAACGTATTGGTACATCTCACAGGCCATCAGGTATGTAAGACAGCAGTTTCCTGAACACAATAATTGATCTTGCATGACATTAAAATATCTTCACAATTTTTGCATAGTATTAGGAAGTGTTGATCTTCATCTTGTTCAAGAAGCAACCATAAGATTCTGAACGTTTAAATGGCATTTAAGATCCTGTATATATGTTGCAGGTCATTTTTGTTTTTGGTCAAATTTATTTTTAACCAGTTAATTTTTTTGAAAAGATTCCTTCTGAAAGAGGGACACACACTTTCTTTATTAATGATTAATCTATACAAGTATTTGGTTGCCCTGAAAATAGCCGAGGGGCTAATTGCGATGGGGAAATAAAGTTGGGTGAAATTGGCATTAAAAACTACAGATTGAGTTTGATTAACTACTGGTAGTTATTAGAATAAACTTACAAAGCTTAACATAACTTATATTGGCTTAAGCTAATTATGTGTATACAATTTAGTAAACTTAGATTAATCCAGAATAGAATCATGATAGAATAGCTGAAATCAAATGTGTCTATTTTTTCGATAATCCTGGGGATTTGAATGTAGTCATCTTCCTTTAATAGGATATGGAAAAGTACACAGGGCGAAAACACATATTTTGGTGTCTTTAGTTTAAAATTAAAGTTTAACTAAAGCCTTATCTTACCTTTAATTGTCTTTAATGGCAACATGAAATATCCAAAAGGTGAAATCGATCTTTAATGAGTCTTTAATGTACCTTTTGTTGGACTTTAATATTGCCAAACTTTAGATCTAATTTTGGGGGTCTTTTCTTTCTCCCAAAACGTCCTATAAGGTTTTAACATCTTTAATTTTGAAATAAATCAAACTTAAAGTGTCATGAGATATTTCGATATCTTTAATTGGAAATTAAAGTTCGTCAAGGTAACTTGATCTTTAGGTGATCTTTAATCAAAATTAAGTTACCTTTTCACGCCGAGCCTAGAGTTAATTTGATCGGATGAAAAGAACCACGTGGCGCAGCCGTACGTATTTCTTATTCAGTATTTTCCTGGCCCTTGGATTTAGTAGAAGACAGAGAAAATGCAATTTGAAGCTGCTTTCCTTTAGGTTTCCCTTTACAACATTAATTCAAAGCAATAGAAACCATGGAAAACAATAGAGCTAAAGGATATGTCTATTGCGCCCGTTGCGATGTGGTATCACGATCAACCTTTCAAAGGCACGAAAGGAAAAGATATTCGGCAACCTCATGCAGTGAGATTAGACAATCAAAACCAACTCTGTGCGGGTCAGGTTCAGAAACATCGAGTACACCCAAAGTTGTTAAAATTGCATGTTCATAATATTCTGCATAACAATAAAAAATTCACTTTTTGGGTATCAACGGTTTTTCAGTTTTTTTATATTGGTTTGCAGATTAACATCACATAAATTTGCAGATTGACATACCACCAGGCCAGGCTTGATGGATTGAGGTTTAAGGTTACTTTTATGTTCTTAATCCAGTCATTATACATAACACTAACCCATAATACAATTACTGTCATCTTTCATTCACGGAAATCTGCCACAAAGGAACAATTAATATATTTAAAAATGTTAGCTTGCCTTTCCCTAAACCCTGTCCACAGTCCCCTTTATACTCTCCCACCAAATTTGTTAAGGACTTCATGGTTGTAATGTGGTCACTCAAAATGGCACAGACACTTTAAGATCTGGCAAAATGGCCTCACTCGTAAACTGTACCAAATATTAAGATATCACAAAATTAAGATCTGTTAAGAAAAATTAAGATTTGTAACTTTAACAGGGCTGCTCCAAAAGGGAAGGAAACCCCTAGCCATGGTAAAATGCTCTAACTCACTAACTGTTAAAGACAGTCTATAATACCTCATGCAATTTGACAAAAGCCAGACAAGCTAAGTTCACTGATCATCAATCATGAACTATTGGTATGAAAAGCCAAATTTATCAAGGAGTCAATAAATTAGTTGTAATGTGGTCACTCAAAATGGCACAGACACTTTAAGATCTGGCAAAATGCCCTCACTCACAAACTGCACCAAATATTAAGATCTCACAAAATTAAGATCAGGTAAGAAAAATTAAGATTTGTTAAGATTTGTAACTTTAACATAGTTGCTCCAAAAGGGAAACAAACCCCTAGCCATGGCAAAATGCTCTAACTCACAAACTGTTAAAGACAGTCTATAATAGAGTACTAAAGTGATGACATCACAAAAAGTAAATTTCTAAAGTTATGGGATTTATTGAGACATTTCAAAGCAGGATGATGAAAAATGCCTACAGGCCAAAAATCAGCCTCTCATGTCAATTTTTGAGAGAGATATTGCAACATTTACGCTCCAGTGATTCCATACAAATCCTTCTAATTTTGTCTCGGTTCCAAACGTTTAGAACAGAGGCAAAATTAGAAGGATTTGTATGGAATCATTGGAGCGTAAACGTTGCAATATCTCACTCCAAAATTGAAATCAGAGGCTGATTTTTTGCCTGTAGGCATTTGTCATCATGCTCTTTGCAAACATCTTAATAAATCCCATAATTTCAAAAATTGAGATATTTGTGACGTCACACTTTAGTACTCTATACCTCATGCAATTTGACAAAAGCCAGACAAGCTAAGTTCACTGATCATCAATCATGAATTATTTGTATGAAAGGCCAAATTTGTCAAGGAGTCAACACAGTAGTTGCAATGTGGTCACTCAAAATGGCACAGACACTTTAAGATCTGGCAAAATGCCCTCACTCGTAAACTGTACCAAATATTGAGATCCCACAAAATTAAGATCAGTCAAGAAAAATTAAGATTTGTTAACATTTGTAACTTGAACAGGGCTGCTCCAAATAGGGAAACAAACCCCTAGCTATGGCAAAATGCTCTAACTCACAAACTGTTAAAGACAGTCTATAATACCTCATGCAATTTGACAAAAGCCAGACAAGCTAAGTTCACTGATCATCAATCATGAATTATTTGTATGAAAAGCCAAATTTATCAAGGAGTCAATAAATTAGTTGTAATGTGGTCACTCAAAATGGCACAGACACTTTAAGATCTGGCAAAATGCCCTCACTCGCAAACTGTACCAAATATTAAGATCTCACAAAATTAAGATCAGGTAAGAAAAATTAAGATTTGTTAAGATTTGTAACTTTAACATAGTTGCTCCAAAAGGGAAACAAACCCCTAGCTATGGCAAAATGCTCTAACTCACAAACTGTTAAAGACAGTCTATAATACCTCATGCAATTTGACAAAAGCCAGACAAGCTAAGTTCACTGATCATCAATCATGAACTATTGGTATGAAAAGCCAAATTTATCAAGGAGTCAATAAATTAGTTGTAATGTGGTCACTCAAAATGGCACAGACACTTTAAGATCTGGCAAAATGCCCTCACTCGTAAACTGTACCAAATATTAAGATCCCACAAAATTAAGATCAGTCAAGAAAAATTAAGATTTGTTAACATTTGTAACTTGAACAGGGCTGCTCCAAATAGGGAAACAAACCCCTAGCTATGGCAAAATGCTCTAACTCACAAACTGTTAAAGACAGTCTATAATACCTCATGCAATTTGACAAAAGCCAGACAAGCTAAGTTCACTGATCATCAATCATGAATTATTTGTATGAAAAGCCAAATTTGTCAAGGAGTCAACACAGTAGTTGCAATGTGGTCACTCAAAATGGCACAGACACTTTAAGATCTGGCAGAATGCCCTCAGTCGCAAACTGTACCAAACATTAAGATTACACATCAATAAAGGCAAAAAATCCCAAAGTCCATTTTCTGTTAAGAATGCAAAGGCAAAGTATACCAATGGAAAATCTGTAACTTCAACATGGTTGCTCAAAAAGGGAAAGAAACCCCTATTGCTGCAAGATGTTGTAGACTCGTAAATTGTAAAAGGTAGTCATGCATACTCAAGAAAATTACTCAGCAGTTTCAACAGGTTCCTCTTGTTTCTTTGGTAGCGGTAAAATGAAACATAAAGGAGATCCTCACTTAGTTTTGGTTGGGCAAACATTTTAATCAAATTGGGATCAGTGAGATCCAAGCAACAACAGCAATCACCACTGTCACTACCATTGTCATCATCAATGTTATAGTTGTTCTTCTCTGGGACCAAACTACATGTACTCTGATCTTCTTCAGTGGAATCACTTTGTTCCATGTACTGCACCTCAGTTCTGTAACCTTTCAATCTCCTCAAGTACATTTCTTCAATTACTCCCGTCTTTTATCTTTGTTATGCTTTTCCATCTACAGTAAAAGAATCAGTTGGAGAGAAAACAAGTTTGAACCAGTAATGAATACATGGGGATTACTACACAGGGTTAAGCAAGCATTACATAGTATACGTGAACAAAGGGACAGCTAAGAATTTGGAATTTCAAATATTGGCTATGCTCTTCAAATTTGTAACATATCAGAAGCCATGTTATAGGGTTTTCAAAGAGAGAGTCAGCTTAAATTCAGAAAGACTCATGATGTATTTGCCTTTTACATAAATTTTCTCACTATCTAGTTTTGGTAACCACTCATGAATGCACTAAAACAAACGAATTTTTTGTGGAAAAAAACTGTGCTGCAACCCCTACCCCCTGTTGAAAAATTATCATGATGTCCTGCTAATAAGTTACAAGCTTAGGATTCGGATAATGTAAGCTTACATAATCACAGAACGTCACAGCCCGTGTACAATGTAATTCTTAACAAATTTGCCTCGCAAGCCATGAAATTATAAGCTAAATGTAATCGATGGCGCTTGCAGTGAAACTTAAAAAGGCCAATATATACATAATTGTAACCTTTAAGAATACATCCAAACTTAATTACATCTATGATCATTGCCGGGTCACTGCCTATTACTTGAGTACGATGAGATGCAAATTGGCATTATCATCTAGTTTTATCTAGGAAAAAGACTACGCACACTGCCTGACATGCAAAGAAAGTACAAAAAATTCGTCGAACTTACCTCCCAAACTTTTGCGTGTGTTCCCGCTCTGTTCCCGCCGATTTCGAAGCTGTGCGGCCACGTCAGGAGTATCACCTTTTGAGCCTTTTGTGTTACGGGTCAGCGAATTTTGAACCAGAGCGAGGCGAGACATCAGGGGCCGGATTTGTACAACGGAGCGCGCAAACTGATGTTCGTTGAGAGACACTCGAGCAGGCCTAGCTCTGATTTTGTTGCTCTTTAGCCCACTGAGATTATAAATATCGTATTATTGTGCAATTTCTTGTACACTCAGGTTAATTGCAGATTGGAAGATCAGTTCGGGTGAATTCGTTCTGTAATGTCTTATTAAGATTGCGTCGTGCTGTTGGGGAAACTCATCCAAAGCAACCGTGATCTTGCCGGAGAGAACGAAAAGCTGCGGCAAGAGCACGAAACGACAAGCAAGCATCAAGCAGAAGTGCTCAAACGGATTGAGCAAAGGTTAAATGAGGGGTAAACTCCAGGCATTCCTCTGGGAGAAAATCTCCGAAGATGATAACGAGCCAGAGACTCATTGCCGTTCCCGCCGGTTGTAGAGTAAGTAGAAGAACTGCACCTTTTAATCACATAAATACGGCATATACATGACAATAATTGTATACTAATTTCTGCTTATTAGAACATGATGCATTGACCCGTAAAATTCGTTCTCGATGGCTTTGTTTATGAAATACGTTTTGGCGCCCAAATTGTGCATAAATTATTTTCATTTAAATAATTATCTTAAATTAATTAATTTGACTGAAATGCACCTTTTTTCGGTTGAGCCAGTTAGGAGGGGCACAATGCGAACAGTCCTTTGACAAAGGAAGTTTAGCCTATTGTAACATCAGACATTTTTTTTCCATGTGTTTGCTTAATAGAGATCTCTCAGGAAGGTATACAGAGTCCTGATCAAAAGGGAGGATTTCAATGGATTTCACCTTAATGAAAAAATAAGTCTGCAATTTTTCAAAAGAGGAACTATAATTTATTATGCATATAGCAATATCCTTCCAAAACCGGAGTCTTTGATTAATGCTCATCAGAATATACATGTAATTTATACTGCATTGTACATATATGGAGGAACGCTGTAGATGTCACTGCACGATAAATGTTTGTTGGTACCCAGATACAAGTATTGGTAATAGTCTTTTCACTTTTGCACACGGTATATATTGTAACTTTTATGTCTGTAGAAATATACATGTATTGTTTGTGTCTTTAGTTCTTAAGCCTAGGGATAGGTATAGAGGTGGTGTAATTTAAGTGCCATTGTAATTGCTTGTTGAAAGTTTCATTTGAGGCTTGATAATCCCCTGTAAGCTTTCTCATTTGTTTTGTTTTACTATTACAAAAAGCTTGAGACTCAATGGGCAAGCTGTTTGAGTTTTACTGCTGGCTTTATTTTGCATTGCCTGCATGACAAACTAAAAATTAATAGTCCCTGTACTTAAACACAGGTTGCTTCCATCTGTTACAATGTAGTTTGGTGCAGAGTGCAAGAGAATACCAACATATTCAAACAGAAACTCATTTCTAGGGAAAAAAGACATGTGAGCCTGCAGTAGTTCTGAATATGGTTTTGGAAAATGAAAAATTTTGGGCTAAAATAGGGTTAAGCTATAGTGAATTAAGTAGATGTTCAAAGATAAATCTACAGTAAACTTCCTTGTAAAGTTTGTTTCCAAAACCTAGCACATGCATCTTGATCGATAGCTAGACGCCATCATGGATTTAGGTTGCTGAAACGTTGTATATGACTCATAATAATAGTGACCACTTTGTAGCACATGCAAATTTTGCTGGCTCATCTTTTATCACATTGTCTTTAAAAATGGCAACCAACTTTTTGGAATTGGTTTCCACTTTGAGAAATTTTAAGAGCCAAGTGGCTACCAGCAAAAATGTTAATTTAACGCCCTTCATGGTTACACAGCGATGTCAACTTGGTTCCATTATCTTTCAGAAATAAACAAGACACGCAGTTGCCCTTGATGTGATTCAGTAGCAAGATGCCAGTGCAAAAGGAAGGGCTGCAGCAGTGAGGAGAGAAACTATGGGGATGATGGGAATGGTCAACCAAAGGTTGTTGGCTATTAAGTAAAGAACCCTTCCTAGGACAATATCAAGTGACCTGTCTGAAGAGGAGACCCCTCATGGCCTTCCTGAGTGGGCTGTCAAAATTAATTTAATGTGACATTTTAGTAAGTGCAAAATACAGGTTTAGAAATGGCTTTATAAAAAGAAGTCTAATTTCTTTTTCAATATTGCCAAGAGCATGACAAAGAGCTCATACATTGCCTTGTACTAGCTATTATAAACTGTATTTTGTACCTACTAAAATACTTTTGCAAAAAACATGCACTGCCTAATATTCTTTAACAAATTTTTCATTCGAAGGCTGTATAACTGCAGTGACACACAATGCTGATAAGTCACAAGCAAAGTGGGAATGATTTTTATTTTAATTTGATGGCTAGTTTCAATTTAATTTGTGTATAACTGCAGTGGCACTGTGAGAGGAACTTTGGCATACAATGGAGACAACTCAAAAGCCAACTGGAAATTATTTGATGATGTTAACTGGATGGCTTGTTTCAATTGTCATTGCTCTGGCTACAAATACTGTTAACGGAGGAGTAACAGGGTTGTCATGGTCAGGGAAAAAAGTTTTTTGTTTGTTTGTTTTTTTTTTCAAGGTTAAGAGAAAGTTGAAAAATTGTAAATGATGTCATTGAAATTCTCAATATACCTAAAAGTCTAGGAATTTTACTTTGTGCTAGTCATTAGGTTGTGGAGATTGCTTGTTAACAAAGTAATGCATTTTGTAAAGTTCCTGCAAAGGAATTGTTTATTTCTGTGGCAGAAATAAATTTTCTATCCCAATTAGTGGCAACCCTGTGTAATAATTGTGTTGCATGCATCACTGATCGGTGTATAAATAGATTTAGTTTCATTAGTTTTTACTTGTTTTACAGCAAGGTTTTTTGCTTAATCTCAAAAGAAATTATTACAATTAAGTGCTCAGATTCTTTTGATGCTGTCTGCATACATTTTTCTCAACAACTTGCTAGAGTGATTAATAAATGTCTGGTTGCCTGTAGACAAAATAAGATCATGGAAGAACAGAGTTACCTCTTCTGGAAATACTTCAAAGCAGCACAACAGCAACACACAAGAGTGTAGAGACATTACTGTTTTTGTGAAGCTTCATCTATAGTAGTTATGACCGTTTTACTAGCAGTGCAAATACAAGTATATTATAATTAAACAGATGTGAAAACATGATATATGAACAATATGCTTCTATATTTCCTGCTGAAATGGGTCTGTTGTACCTGCTAGGATGTAAATAGACCTGATTTGTCATTTGTTGCATTTAAAAGTAGAATAAAGTGATGTTAACTTTAATCTTTCAATTGGTTTCACAACATTTTTTGTCTCCTGAAAGAAAGCCAAGATGCAGAATGGAATATCAGTCCACTTTGGTTGTGTTTGAAATAAGTGAGGGGAAATGTGGACAAGAAATATGAAAAAAGAAGCGTTCACCCTAGCTTCTACCAAAGAAGTAAAGCAGATTTATCATATGGTCTCTTATTAGAACTTCTTACCACAGGTCATGTTACTCTTAGTCCAAAAAAAAGGAAAATTAAACATGACCCTAAAGAAATCTTTAAGGCATTTTTTGTTGACTTAAAGAAAACTTAAATGTGATTTTATGACCCTTTAATGTAACACTAAATGGCAATTAAAGGAGACTTTAAATGAACAATCAAACATTTTAGTTGAATTAAAGGTGAATTAAAAGCGATTTTAAGGCCATTTGGGCAGCACACTTAAAGTCTATGAAATAAGCCTTTTGACCATCTTTAATTACAAATTAAAGCTGCTACAAAATGCTTCATAAGAAGACTTAAATCAGTACATTAAAGTCAAATTAAAGGAACATTTCAGGATTTTCGTGTAAAACTTAAGGATCCACAAAACACATCATTTGTTAACCTTTAGGTTAGCTTTCAGCCTCATTAAATCAGTGATTTCGTCCTGTGGTATTTCTAATCAAGAGGTTTTGACATAAAACATTCTGGCAGAAGATGTAATGTGTTATGAGTGAATATGTTGTGGCTCAGTTTTATCCTTGGTTCAAATTTAGTTTTCTTTTGTTTTGGTTATGGTAATTTGACGATAATGAGTTTGAAACAAAGGAAAATAAAATTTGAACCAAGGAAAAAAATTGAACCCCAACAGATACAAGATGTTTTCTGAAATAAACAGGTTTACTCTGTAGTTTGTAAAATAAAATTAACTAACTGTCACGTATATACAACTCTGGCTTCTACATACTGTAGTTCTTATGATATACCAGTTTCATGTTTATTCAGATTTCTGTGTTATTGTAAAATTAATGATATCTTTGCATTTGTCATTGAAATAGGTGAAAAACGGAATTTACCATTGAAATAGGTGAAAAACGGAATTTACCATTAAATATTCCATCATGAATGCCCCTTTAAGAGAGAATCTTAATGAAATATTTTTTTTCACATATCAATTTCGTCTTCTTGTGAAAGACAATGTATAAGCCAATTGGCTTTAATCAGGTCAAATTTCTTTGTACTAAAAGGTCAAAGGTTTTTACTTGAGTTTAGATAATCATTTTCCTAGACACATACACTTTAACTGCTAAATACTGTTATAGATAACTTATCTTTATTTCACAATATGCCTTGTCTAGGATTAGGAGGTTAAGATGTAATACGTGTAATAACAGTTGTCTTTTAACTCTGCCAAAGCCGGTCCCAAGCCCGTGTGGAAGAAAGAGGAGGGTTGGGAAGATGGGGTTAAAACCCCTAATTCCTGTAAAAAGTCTGTTCCTTGTCTGTGTTGTCATCTGCAAGTCAGCTCAGGGCACATATGCACTACTCACCCATTTAATTACACCGGTACTTTACAACCTTCACTGGCTACCTATAGAAGAGCGCGTAATATTTAAGATGCTTCTTATGACATTCAAGTGTTTGATGGGATTAGCCCCAAATTATCTGTCTGATATGATCAAGAGATATGTCCCGAGACGTAATTTACGCTCCATGAATGGCCATCGCTTGGTTGACGTTAGTTATACTTTACGCAACTATGGATGTCGAGCTTTTTCCGTAGCCTCGCCACAACTCTGGAATGCCTTACCTTTAGAAATTCGATCATGCAATGGCATTCCAGAGTTTAAGCGCAAACTTAAGACTCATCTTTTTAAGAAAGCTTTTAGTTAGATCTTTTTATAATTCAGTGTATTTTTATTCTTTTAATTGATCTCTTATTTTCTATTATATACAAATTGTAATTTTTGAATATAGATTTTTATTTTTTTAATTGAAAATAACTTGTAAAGTGCTATTGGTTAGCAATAGAAATAGCGCTATATAAATAAAAGTATTATTATTATTATTATTATTATTATTATTATTATTATTATTATTAAAGGAATGGATTGCTCTGTTGCCTTTGTGTCACTCTGGCCTGGAGGACCTGAGTACCATATGAGTGATGGACTTGTGGTTCTCTGTTGCTCTGTGTCCACTAAGTGTAGTTGGGTGGTATGGCCTGCAGGTCAGCTCGGGGTTCCTATGCATTATTCACCCATTCGAAGGAATGGATTGCTCTGGTGCTGCTGCAGGTTACTCTGGCATGTATGACTCAAGTAAAAGTCATTTGTTGGTACCTTGTGTGTGCATGTGTTCATAATAAGGTGTCCTGGTGTTGAAGAGGGCTGAGCCACTGAGCCATGACACTGGACTTGTGGTTCTCTGTTGCTCTGTGTCTCTGCTGTTGTAATGTGCAAGTCTGTTTTATGTTTGATTTCTACAAGACGCAACTATTAACTGGTGGCTGCTGTGCGTTTCAGATGTCATAAAGGTAGGAAATTGTTTTTTGGTCATTGTTTTTTGATCATTGTTTTTGATAATGTTAAAATACCTAGTTATCTATGCTGCATTAAAGAGATTTTTCGTCCTGGGCAAACCCACCAATAAAAATATCAAAATTATCAAAATATGAAATTGAAGTTTTTAATGTCTATTTTGGATGGTTAAACATGGGCTTATTTTAACGGTCAACTTTGGCAGTTAAAAATAGGCTACTGGTAATGTAATGGTCTTTTTATGTGGTTGAGAATGCTTTAATTATTGGTGGTCATTTTAAGGTGGTAAAAGAAATATTTCGAACAGTCTAGGGACCTCTCATGTTATTGACCGTGCTAGAACTCATTTCGCAAAGTAGTAATTTTTCCAGAATTACTATTTTGCGAAATGGCGTTTTTTCACCTTAAGCTTTATTTAGCAAATATGTCCTTTTCGTCTGAAACAAATTGTGTCCACCAATAAAGTGATTAATATTTCGCAGAGTCTGGGCACCTTTCATTTTACTGACCGTACTAGAACTCATTTCGCAAAGTAGTAATTTTGCCAGAACTACTATTTTGCGAAATGAATTATCTAGTGCGATAAAAATATGTGTAATAATGTAATAATAATAACAATTTATTACTTTTAAGGCGCACAATAGCATTTAAATATGATCTAATGTGCTCATTGCGTAAACATCAATTCCTGAAAAGTTCTGAACTCAAGACTGCGGATTTGTATAGGAAAACGCGGGAATTTGTCGGAATTAAAGTCTGTATTTGAAGGTATGCTTTAAAATTTAACACGGATGTGTGTATGGTGCGTACTCGAATGCATTCCTTTGTTCCTTTTTTAATTGCAAAAGAAACAAATACTTGTATTCTGGGTAGAATGTATTTCGTAGAGCGCTCAATTTATTTCAAGAGCATTCATTTGACTAACAGCTTCACAGGAGCTCAGGCTTTAGGAGTAATCATCGATTGTTTATAGTGCGACAGTGCTGTTTCGTATGGTCCAAATTATAGGACCACACCAATGTATATATATATTTTGATAAAAAAAAACAAAACAAACAAACAAACAGAGATTGAGTCCATTGTTCTTATGGAGTGTTCTATCAAAGAGGTGCTTGAGAGTTTTTTCTTTCTTTTTAGCCATTTCAAATGTATTGTTCATGTTTTATGTTTACATGTGTTATCCTTCTCTCAATGAACCATAGAAAAACGTTTATAAAAGTTCGCAAGAGAACTTGTTTTGCCATTGTTCGGAATTACTTTTTGCTCTAAAAAAGATGTTACCAATATCAGGTCAATCAGGAGCTCGGTGGTGGGAAATTGCCTTCTCCTCCTCCATGCCCAGAGTTTAAAAAGAGACCTCAAGGACGCCTCTTGGACGACTCTAGGTTCCAGTTACTCACGCTTGAAAAGCGTGTTTTTGTTATACTTTCGTAAAATATACAAGCAACAAAAGCTCGAACCATGCAACGTGAAAAGGAATATCCATTTGAATAAATTACATTTTCCAGAAAACTCCCATACACCTTGGCATTCGAGTGATATAACTGGAATTCGTGACTTTTAAGAGGGGCCCAGACTCCTTAAAATATTAATCAATTTATAGGTGGATACAATTTTTTTCGGACCAGAAGGACATATTTGCTAAATATAGGGGAAAAAAGGTAAAAAACGCCATTTCGCAAAATAGTAATTCTGGCAAAATTACTACTTTGCGAAATGAGTTCTAGTACGGTCAATAAAATGAGAAATCACCAATTTAGCGGGCCGTACTTCACTGTACGGCCCGCTTAATTCAAAAGCTTGATTTGAGATATAGTAAATATCTTATTAACCTCGTTTTCTCGGTCCGTTCTGTAAAATACGGATCCTCGTTTTTTCCCGTCGATTTATGGCCCGCGCGCTTCGCGCTTGGGCCATAAATCGACATTCACAAAGTAGTAATTCTGGAAAAATTCCTACTTTGCGAAATGAGTTCTAGCACGGTCAATAACATGAGAAGTCACCAGACTCTTCGAAATATTAATCATTTTATTGGTGGACACAATTTGTTTCAGACGAAAAGGACACATTTGCTAAATATAGGTGAAAAACGCCATTTCGCAAAATAGTAATTGTATTGAAATTACTACTTTGCGAAAAAAGTAAAAATCCGTCATTTTTCGTTAACTATTACTTCCAAACACATTGTCAATGTTGTCTTAAGCTGTGTTTAGATTAATAAGCATTTTTTCTCCCTTTCCCATATATTTCGTTTCGTTTCGTTTCGTTTCACAAAATAGAATAAGCCCAAGGATTATGGGGCGCCATACTGAACAACATTACGAACAGTCCAGATATGTGCTTAACTCTGATTTAACGTGACATACTTCATATTTAGACTCGTGCTACCACAGGTAGACTCGTAAACCTAGACTCGTGCTACCACAGGTAGCCCGAGTCTAGGTTTCGGTTTCCTATAAGTCTATCGTAGACGTCGAGAATGAGCAAGCATGCGCTGCTCGCGGTCTGCGGTGTCCCTGAAGGCATGAAAGCGAGGTGCCTTATTCGCATACATCCTCGTGCTGCGAAGAGTTTATGCGATGACTATGAAGAATTATTTTACTTCTGTGACGCTCACCACTCTCACAAACGCACACGCCGTTCACGGTAGATCCTCACTAAAAGATGTCAAGCATATTGGAATCTTTCAAGATGATACATGTGGTTCCAGAATCAAGAGCCTTTTGGACTTATACCGATGACATTGGGGATAAGTTTTTTATTTATTCTTTTGTTTACAATTTTGAACAGTTTCTTTTGCAGTCTATCGTTCGTTCAGCTATCAGTAGCTAGCTTGTTGATCGCTGCCCTGTACATGGTTCTGGTTGTACTACATTTCATAATTGTGTCGGCAAAGACTTTGATAGACTCTCCACAAAATGACTGTGATGTATTGGAAAAAGCTGTTCAATTATCTGTATTTGTTCATCCCAATAGAGAGTCCCCTTTATTAGAGGAATGCAGGTCTCGTTATGCTATGTTCCGTATTCATCAGTTTGAGCACAAGCCTCGTCTTATTCAAACTCAAGTTTTTCTACCTGCGTGGTCGTGTGGAAAGACATTAGCGGGAACAGGCGAAATCGGAAGAATAGTATATCCGATTGAGGAGTAATATTGTTGTTTTTCCCAACATATCGCTTCTTCGCCGTCGATAACTTGGAATCACGATGAATGGCATCAGGTTTCACAATTGTTTTTCTACCGTGGGAACCAAAGAAGCTGATTGGTAAACATTAATCCGATTAGTAAACAAACCCAATTATCACTGAAATTTCTGTAAAACCTTAGAAATCTTTCTGATAAAATCACTCAGCAACACGACGTCGACAAAAATTGCGGTGCGATATACAGTCTGGTAGGTTTTTTGCGGTCGTGGAATCAGCCATATAGAATACAAAATATATAAACCCAGGAGCTCCTGATAAACCTTAAGCGTAAACTGACATTCACGTTTGTTCGAAGCGGTATTATAAAGTGTAGCCCGAGGTGATGGACAAAACACTGACCCCCAGTCCATGGACTACCCCGATGGACTGCCCAAATGGACTACCCTAAAATGGGCTACCCCTAGAGATATACTATTTCGAATGAATACTATTCAAGGAACTGCCATTTATATACTTAGATTGCACGAACCTTGTTTATCCTTCGTCTGATCCAGCCGCCATCTTGAATATTATATTCAATAAACAACCGCTGAATGCAGAAAAATTAGTCTCAAATCTAATCGCCCTTACAAGGAACTTTATAAAAATGTCTTCACCACGAGTAAGGTGTATGAAGGCCCGTTCTGGTCAAAATTACATGATTAGTTTTTCCCTCTTGATGAATTAATTTGATGAGTACCTGCTATTAATATTTTGTCTGTTTGTAATTATTTTTTCCTATGCCTGTAATTATTTTCGTGTTCTTTTTAACTTTTCCATGCGTCATAATTATTTTTTTTCACCAGGAATTAATATTTTTATGTGCCGTCTTTATTATTATGCTTCTTTGAAATTATTTTTGTCCGTTACACAAATTATTTTACGGTTGCGGATTAGGTTTTTGTGTGCTATAAATTTTTTTTTTTGATAATTAATTGATTTTGCCTACGCAACTCATAATATCATGATAATTTAATTTTTTCCATTCGAGAAATAGAGGATATTACATGGCCGCGCGGAGATACGAAATTTCTCTTCGAGTGTTGAAAAATATTTCACGAGTGAGCGCAGCGAACGAGTGAAATATTTTTTCAACACGAGAAGAGAAATTTCGTATCTCCAAGCGGCCATGTAATGTTGTGTTTATTTTATAGATACTGATGAAATCTCCCCATAAAACAACTTCGACAAATCTTCCTGGATGCTCTACAAGCTCGGAAAAAATATCGACGTTACATTTTGGCTGCTCATCGAGAAAGTCACCCGTAACCGTACCGTCTTCGCACCTCGAAGACATTTTTTGAATGAAATTTCAAACGAACCGGCCACGTGCCTGAGCGGGAAGTTCTCTTGTAATTGGCTAATCATGTTGGTAACCATGGCGACACCAATATCCTCACACGTGAAAGATAAAAATAATATCTTCACTGCGCGCGATGAAGATATGATTTTTTCGTCACTGGAAAAATCCTGGTATTTCATCAGTATCTATATAATAATTATTTTTTTGTTAGTCATAATTATTTTTTCGTAGTTTTGGCAAATGTCCCGTAAGCCTCTGCGGTAATGCACCTAAAACAAACATGGCGGCTCGTACTCGTCGGTCACGCCCAGTACTAGTGGTGTTACGAGAGAGAAACGAACGTGGGTTCGCGCTTTTCTTACAGAATCTAAAAAGCGTTCTTAATCTGTTGGCTAGTGCTGATGAGTTAGAGACAGACGTTCAGATTCAAACGAGGAGTCGATTAGTGGATGCTTCGGGCACGTTGTCATTTCTGCTGAATGACATGTCGAATGGTCTCACAAATGCTACGGGTATTCCGTCAAATGCGATTCAAGTTCCTGTGCAGCACCTGAAGAATTCTTTAATGAAAAACAAAAGATAATGACAGGTCTACACGGACTCCCCTCGTGAGTTGTGGTAGCGATCCATTTTAGCGAGCGTATCTTTAAGAGATTTGCCTCTCCTGTATGATATAATGGGAGGCTTTGTATAGATGCTTTTCAGCAACGGCTAGTTTTGTATGACAACCCAGTTTTCCATTAAAATTTTCTTTAGGTCACGCAACCTTCTGTCTTCGAAGCAGACTCCTGTTAGGGACCTTTGAATGAATTTATTAGGGTATCCTCGCGTTTTGAGGCGTAGTTTGAAGTTTGAGAGGCACTCTTCAAATGTAGTCTGTGAAGAGTTTGTTCTGAGGAGTCGTGTTGCTTCGCCTTTGATAAAACCTCGTTTTACACCGGGAGGGTGACATGAGGTGAAATGCGTGTATTGGAAGGTTTCTGTCGGCTTGTGGTGGGTCCTGGTATCCAGGATAGAGACAGTTTGAAATCTATCCCCTTTGTATACTATTGTGTCGAGGAAAGTGATTTCCCTCCCTGATGGTTCAGAGAATACACTGTTGTAACTTTCAACACGTTTATTTGTGTTGCATACATGTGTTGACACAATATTCGTGAGTTCCCGGAGCCTTTTCTCCAATTCGGCTAGTTTTACATTGTCGTTGTTTACAATGTTTGACGCCGATTGCGACTCAAAACGACTCTGCCTATTTACATCAGTACGTCTTCTAGACGAAAGTAAAGGCTTAACCCTTATATATTTGTTTCTTAGGCTTTCAAGCCTTCGTTTTGGAAGCGCGTGAGGGCGTTAACAAATGCCTGTTCGGCAGTTTGCTTAATGTCTTTGATTTCCTTCTGGAAAGTAGTATCAGGCGCGATGTTGGCCCGAGCAGAGTACTGCAATGATTTCAGACAAGTCCGATTGTTCAAATGTCTTTCCAGTTTAAGGATTGAATCCTCTGTTTTTGCGATTTTTGTCGCTATGGATTGTTAATCGCCATATTTTCGTTTGATCCCTCGTTTTTCTGGATGCTTCTGGTCTAGAGTATTGGATCTTTCATACCTTCCTGTTGCAGCATTCCTGCTTGACCTTGCTAAAACTTGGGAATCGCCTTCGAAATTCCTCCAAAGCAGTACCAGCTCGTGGAGTCGCTACTTGCAGCTCATTTGAAGACCTTGATGCCGCTGTTGGACTTTGTTCCACTAGCGAAACAAGCTGTTGGATGTGGCTGCTTGCAGTGCTAGCAATGGACTGAATAGAAGCGGGATCGTTGTTGGAATAGTTTGAAGACGCCATGTTTGTTTCAGAAAGCACATGGCAAGAGCTTCGCCGCAGAGGCTTATGGGACATTTGCCAAAACTACGAAAAAATAATTATGACTAACAAAAAAATAATTCTCGAATGGAAAAAATGAAATTATCATGATATTATGAGTTGCGTAGGACAAAATCAATCAATTATCCAAAAAAAAATTATTATAGCACACAAAAAAACTAATCCGCAACCGTAAAATAATTTGTGTAAAGGACAAATATAATTTCAAAGAAGCATAATAATAAAGACGGCACATAAAAAATTAATTCCTGGTGAGGAAAAAATAATTGTGACGCATGGAAAAGTTAAAAGGAACACGAAAATAATTACAGGCATAGGAAAAAATAATTACAAACAGACAAAATATTAATAGCAGGTACTCATCAAATTAATTCATCAAGAGGGAAAAATTAATCATGCAATTTTGACCAGAACGGGCCTTCATAAAGGTGGTTTCATAACCGCAGCTGACCCGAATATTTCTTTCACCCAAGCTATGGATCAGAAGAAAAATAAACAAAGTTCGTGCAATATAAGTATATAAATGAATATGAATAGTACTCATTCGAAATAGAATATTATTTAAAATAGTATTCTCTAGGGGTAGTCCATTTTAGGGTAGTCCATCGGGGTAGTCCATGGACTGGGGGTCAGTGTTTTGTCCATCACCGTAGCCCGAGTGAACGCTCCCGAGAGCGTCTAGTATTTATTGATGTCTGCCAATTCATTATTCTTTTGTCCTTGTGTAAAAAACCTACCAAGCCCTGTTAGAATGTGCTAATTGACAAGAATTCTTGCTGTAATATGAGGCTTGGTACACTAATTTACGCAACAACAAACAAAAATAAAACAACTGCCATTTACGAAAAAGGTCTATTATGGTATCTACCAAAACACAATAAGAGAGGTTTGTTACCTCAGACCACATTATTTCTCTCCGTGTCATCAACATCTTTTTCTTCCCATAGAGTAATGTAACTTTCTACATTGTAACACAACCATTGTATGGTGTAATACAGTTCTAAATTTTGTCTTCTCCTGCCCTTATAAAATAAAGTGATGCAAAAGTAGAATAATGATGAGCTTCAATAGAAACTTTTTTGTTTTCTTCTTGTTTTGTTCTACAGTTACCCAACACTTTTGATCTTCCAATTTCCAATGGAAACAAGCAACAAGAGTGCTACTCCTGGCGAAGTACAAGAAAATGTATACAAAGGTGAAGTTAAAGGATATATCCACAATGTATCCCCTGTCAAAAGTGGAAGAAAAAGTCATGAGAGGAGTATGCTTTTCCCCTCCAAAAGTCAGGCGATTTACACAGTTTAGTGAAAGTGCCACACCAGTGAAATTGAAAAAATTTCGCTTGGATACAAGTGCAAACTCCGAAGACCTGCTAATGGACAACGACGTCTCGCTTGAATCACTCTCTGCACTAGACTTTGACAAAACCACAATGCCAACCAGCATCAACCTAAACACCATCAAGTCTGTTTGCATTGGTCAACTAATCACTGTAACAGCAAAAGTTGCAAGGCTACACCCTCCCAAAGAGATTAAGTTAAAAAACGTAAAAATGCAAGAAGCTATGCTAGTTGATCCATCTTCAACTATGAAATTAGTCTTGTGGGCTGACTTTGTAGAGTCAGTTTTAGGGGGTGTTTACATGACACCGGGGCGACTTTCGCGCCGGGACGAGTTCACTCCGGTTCTCTCTCATGGCTCTACATTTGTTTACATGATACCACAACAAAATGTCATGCCGGCGCGAGTCTCCCCGGCGTGAGTTCACCCCGGTTGTCGCACCGGGGCGAGAATTTCACTCCGGTACGAGATTTCGCAACGGTATCATGATGTAAACGTGAAACGACCACTCGTTTCGGTGTGAAATCGATTTGCAGGTAGACTGGAACGGGTAGCGCATGCGTAATTTTTGTCAATCCAATGTTTGCGATTTTGATTCAGTTTTAATGTAAACATGGTATTAAATGACCCTGTCATCATGAAAACGCGATACGAAATCACGAAGTCATCGCGGTGTGAAACTCGCGCCGGTGCGAGTTTTCCCATGTAAACACGGGGACACGTACACCTTCCAGAACATCAGAGTCAACAAAGACAAACAAACCGGTGACATATATGTCAACACTGCCAAGTCTGGAACCACCATTTACCCTGCTCAAGCTTTTACTGATGTCCTAGCTATCATGCCTCAAATCCCAAATGAATACATCACTACCACAGTTGACGGAGAAATTCTGGGTATCGAAAGAGTTTCATCATATCTTTCATGCTGTAAATGTAACAAAAAAATTGAAATAGTCACCCAGCATCCAGTAGTAGAGTGTACCAACTGCCATCTTAAAAACTGGTACACCCAAAAAACTGGTACACCCAAGTGTTGTTTCAGAACAGTTATGACAAACTAAGCCTTACTATGTTTGATGATGTGCTAAAGCAGGTATTTACTGTAACTAACGAAACAATGTGCGAACTGTCCAAAGATTTTATTGCAGATGTCATACTCAAGTTGCCAGCTTCAATTACAGTAACATACCAAAAAAGGGATAAAGTAGTTAAAAGTATAACTACAGAGTGACCAAAATGTCATAGTTAACTAACAAGACCATTTTAGTTACTGTTACTGATGTAAGGAGTCAAAGGACATGCGTCATTAACTAAAGTTGTTGTTATTGTTAATGTTACCGTTAGTTTCTGCTTAACATACCAGAAACGTGGTGAAGTAGTTAAAAGTATAACTTCAGAGTGAGCAAAAAGTAACTAAAAACGCTATTTAAGTTACTGTAAGTTACAGATATAAGACACCAAAAGACATGCATGTGTGAACTTGTTGTTATTAGTTACATTGCTGGTACATTCCGTGCAAACATCTCAATAAAGAAATCATTGATTTGAATTTTTCAAGCCGTTTGTCAATTTTTTGTGAATATTTAATTAAGTTTTTTACGGATAGTTTGAAATGATCCTCTGTACTTTAACTAAAAATATCCTTCATCCATATGGTGCCCTAAATACAGAACGCATGCGTCTCAATCCTCCCTTTACACTGCACCCAAAAAAAGCTGCGTTTTAGACACGTATAAGATAGTTTGTAATGATCCTATTCAGGGTCCGAAATTAACTTTTTTAGGCAGGCGCCAACTGGCGACTGGAGTTTTTTTTTCAGTCGCCATATGGAAAAATGTGGTCGCCAAAAAGCGACAATAAAATTTTTCCTTTGCAGCGAAACACAAGCCACAATTTTTGGTCCCCAATCTTTCTTTTAAGAATCAGAACGAAGAGAACGTGTTTGGGGCCGCAATGGCGATTTTTCCGCTAACGAATACGCAGTTTCGTGCGACTGCCAAATGTTTCATGTCAACTTTATATCTTCTCTTGTCTCTACGTTTTGGAGAAGAAATGTAAGCGACTGAAAAACTGCCGTTCGGTTCTTCGCTCTATGTTCAAAGCTATCTTTTATTTCGCGTTCTGTCAAGACGATCGACACATCGATATGAAATAATTAATCGCCCGCTGGCGACCGGTTGTGAAATTCTGGTCGCCAGTGCAAAATGTTTGGTCGCATTGGCGACCAGGAAAGCGAAATTTCGGACCCTGCTATTTAATTTAGAGGCAAATAAGACCACTACAAACTTTCTAAAAACAAGTGTATAGAAATTAGCGTTTTTTGGGTAGAGTGAAAAAGAGTGTTTTTTCGGTAGTGTTAAGGCGGATAGGTGGGACGCATGCGTTTTGTTTTAGGAGAACCAAATGGATGTCGAACGTTTGTAGTTAGAGGTTTGCGCACCCCATAGGTTGGGTTGGGTGGGGGGTTCTTGGATGGCACAAACTTACCAACATCATTACAAACTAAATAAATATGTGTCTGAAAAAAAAGTGGTTTTTGTGGTAGTGTCAAGGGGAAGACTGAGACGCATGCGCTCTGTTTTAAGGTACCAAATAAATGTGGAAGGATTGTAGTTACAAGTTTGTGCACACCATGGGGTGGGGTGGGTTGGGTAGGGGATGGTTTGAGGGTCCAAGCTTACTAACACCATTACAAACTATCTACAAAAGACACCGGGAACAACTTCTCCGTACTCTTTGCAAACAATGTGTGGGTTCTTTTAACGTCCCACCAAGTATTAAGAACAAGTGGTTGAGTCGAAACCTAAAGCGTTTCCTCCTTCTCCAAGAAACTAAATAGGATCATTACAAAGTATCTAATACGTGTCTTAAAACCAACGTTTGTTTGTGCGCAGTGTAAAGGGGGGAGTAAGACGCATGCGTTCTGTATTTAGGGTACCATATGGATGAAGGATATTTTTAGCTAAACTACAGAGGATCATTACAAAGTATCTAATACGTGACTCCTTACCTGACGCGGTGACGATAAAACGGGCATTGCACCTACCGCCTGTCACCTCCCGTGTTGGGCCGGTGACATCCCTACTGTCATGTGAGGAGGAGTTTGGCCTATAGCCTTGTGGCTTGGTCGTTTTCCTCCTTCGGGGTGCGCCGGGTTGAGCTCATTGCACTTCGGGCTCAACTAGGTATCACCATGTCGCTCTGCCATTGCACTCGTCATAGCACTATTAGACCCGGGCAGAGGGGCCGTAAAAAAAAAACAACAACAAAAGAAGCAAAAAGAAAAACGTGTCTAAAATCCAGCGTATTTCAGTGCAGTGTAAAGGGAGGAGTGAGACGCATGCGATATATTTAGGGCACCATATGGTGCAGGATATTTGTGATCACAAGCTTGCGCGCCCAGTAGGGTGGGAGTAGACGCGTCTAACTCCTCCCTTTACACTGCACCTAGAAACGCTTGCTTTCAGACACGTATTTTTTTTCCTTTCTTTCTTACGGCGCCCTCTGCCCGGGTCTAATAGTGCTATGACCACTGAAATGGCAGAGCGACGCGGTGATACCCAGTTGAGCCCGAAGTGCAATGAACTCAACCAGGCGCACCCGGAAGGAGGAAAACGACCAAGCCACAAGGCTATAGGCCAAAAACCCGCTAAGGTGACAGTAGGGATGTCACCGGCCCAACACGGGAGATGACAAGCGGTAGGTGCAATGCCCGTTTTATCGTCACCGCGTCAGGCAAGTTTTTTAATGGATAGTTTGTAATGATCCTCTGTAGTTTAACTAAAAATATCCTTCATCCATATGGTGCCCTAAATACAGAACGCATGCGTCTCAATCCTCCCTTTACACTGAACCCAAAAAAACCTGCTTTTTAGACACGTATAAGATAGTTTGTAATGATCCTATTTAATTTAGAGGCAAATAAGACCACTACAAACTTTCTAAAAACAAGTGTATAGAAATTAGCGTTTTTGGGTAGAGTGAAAAAGAGTGTTTTTTCGGTAGTGTTAAGGCGGATAGGTGAGACGCATGCGTTTTGTTTTAGGGGAACCAAACTTACTAACATCATTACAAACTTAATAAATATGTCTGAAAGGAAGCGTTTTTTGCGGTAGTGTCAAGGGGAAGACTTAGACGCATGCGTTCTGTTTTAAGGTACCAAATGGATGTGGAAGGTTTGTAGTTACAAGTTTGTGCACGCCATAAGTTGGGTTGGGTAGGGGATGGTTTGAGAGGCCAAGCTTACTAAGACCATTACAAACTATCTAAAAAGACTCCAGAAACTACTTCTCCGTACTCTTTGCAAACGATGTGTGGGGTCTTTCAACGTCTTTCCAAGTATTACGAACAAGTGGTTGTGAGTCGGAACCTAAAGGGTATCCAACTTCTCCAAATAAACTAAATAGGATCATTAAAAAGTATCTCATACGTGTCTAAAAACCAACCTTTGTTTGTGTGCAGTGTAAAGGGAGGAGTGAGACGCATGCGTTCTGTATTTAGGGCACCACATGGATGCAGGATATTTGTAGTTATAAAAACTAGATTAGTCACTGAAATCCCTATTCCCATTCGACCCCAACCTACGGGGCGCACAAACCTATAACTACAAATATCCTGCATCCATATGGTGCCCTGAATACAGAACGCATGTGTCTCACTCTTCCCTTTACACTGCACCCAAAAACGCTGGTTTTTAGACATGTTTTTTTTTTCTGTTTTTTTTTACGTCGCCCTCTGCTTGGGTCTAATAGTGCTATGACCACTGAAATGGCAGAGCCACATGGTGATACGTAGTTGATCCCGAAGTGCAATGAACTCAACCCTGCGCATCCTGAAGGAGGAAAACGACCAAGCCACAAGGCTGTAGGGCCAAAAACCCCTCAGATGACAGTAGGGATATCACCGGCCCAACACGGGAGATGACAGGCGGTAGGTGCAATGCCCGTTTTATCGTCACCGCGTCAGGTAAGGTGTCACGTATTAAAAGTTATTAATGATCGTCTGTAGTTTACCTAAAGATATCCTTTATTCATATGGTGCCCTAAATACAGAACGCATGCGTCTTACTCGTCCCTTTACACTGCACCCAAAAAACACTGGTTTTTAGACACTTATTAGATAGTTTGTAATGATGCTATTTCGTTACTACCATCCCTATGCCCCACCGCTCTCACCTCACGGGGCGCGCAAGCTTATAACTACAAATATCCTTCTTCCATATGGTACCCTAAAAGCAGAACGCATGCGTCTCACCTCTATTACACTTCGACGTCCAGGTTTTTACACTACCCACAAAACAGCTGAGTTTATAAGCAAAAACACGAGTGCACTTCTCGCATAACTCTACTCTTTGGACAGTTGTTTAGCTACGCGTTACACCAGCCTTGTATCACAACTTAAATAATATTCTACAACATATTAACATCATTTTGACGCCATGAACGGTAGGTATGCGCTCTACTATATTTTCATGGAATTCAGACCTTTTCTGTCGTCTTCATTTGTGGTTCCATTGAATTCCACCTTGTACAAAACACAACCCTGTAAAAACAGTAGAAAGAAAATATTTAAAACAGTGCAAAGTAGACGATTGGATCCAAATGGAAGTTTAGACTGTTCTTACTAGAAAATCGAGGGGATAAGCGAGAATTCCGCATAAAGCGAATAAAAATAATGAATGGGAGGGAAGATGTGAAGAGAGAAACGGAAACATGATCAGTTTATATGAACTATTTGAAATTGAATAACCCAGCAAATTCAGTCCCTTCGACATTGTAAAGCTTTTTACATATTAAGAGCCCCCAACCTTAAATGAGCTTCGTTCAAAACTGAGGAATTTCGTGCTAAAAACAGTGTCACGACTCACCTTGAGCGAAATTTGGCTGCCCCGCCATTCTCCCAAAATTTGCTTTTGCCCCTTCCCTGCTGACAGAAACGAATTAAACTATTTTAGCCAAGTACCGAATTTTGGTACTGAAAGGTTCTGGTATTATGCTGAAGTTAAGGGTTTGAGATATTTATTGGAAGAAAAATTAACGGTTTTTAATGCATCTTTGTTTTAAGTCATACTGTTTAACCAAGTTTGATTAATTAATTAAGAGTTCATTACTGTTTAACACTGGATTTGCATTAACTAAAGGTTCGGCTAAAAGCCTCATCTCATTGGCTAATACCAAAAAACCCCGAGAAACAATGAAAAAAATTAAAAAAAACCGCCATTTTTAGACCTTGTCATTTTCATACCCCTATGGGCAAATACAGTATACAGTGTAGAAGCTTTCTAAAATATTTTGTTTAAAAGGTTAATATAAAAAACAGCCTAGCTGGGTTTACTTATACAATTCTCTTTTTAAGAGAAAAATAGTTTATAAAGGAGGGCGAATTTCGCAGGTATTCTTTAGTGGCCTAATTCACATATTCCCAAAATTTTCAATGCGACATTCCTCTTGGCCATGGGGCTTGAACTCATTAACGACATTAATTAGCAATTAATGAATGACGCTGAGTAGGATATGAAGAATTAAGCGGATCGAGGAAGGTGTTATCCACAGAGGCCGTAGGCCGAGGTGGATAACACCCTTTCGAGATCCGCTTAATTCTTAATATCCTACGAAAGACGAATTCATTAATTGCTTTATTATTTATCAAAATATTTTCAAACACTTAAAGGAGAAAATGAGCTTCAGTTTCACAAATTTCACACCCACCAGCAATATAACAAAACAACAAAATAACACAAGCTCGTCCCCAGGTCTTCTCGGTTAACGGTGCATTAACCTGCGAAAACGCTGCATTTTTGACGTCATTTCCTCGTTTAAGTCAAAATTCTTCCAAATTTGGTCATCAGTAACTGGTTATGGTGAATTAAACGTGTGCTTTTAGCCAATCAGAATCGGGGAAATATTTTGAATGAATAATAACATATGTTAAATTTCGCATCCAAAACACAAAACAAGTTTGAAGATACTATGGATCAAAAACGCAAGAGAAGTTCTAAAGGCTTCCCCACTGAGCAAAAACTAATAAAACCTTTGTGTTTAGCTACCTAAATTTCACTTTGCTTTTGTTTTGACAGCCTCCAAAACATCAAAAGCAGAGCCCGTGGTCCCACGGAAACACTTTCGAAAACTCCTCAGTTCCTTAAATTAAAGACATAGGTATATAAAAAATAGTTTAGGAAGGTGTTTGAGGCGTTTCGCAGCTAATTTCTACGTTTCAAAAAATGGCTACGTCAAGTTTTTTGTTGCTAATTCGGTTACCATATTTAAGAGAATGTGGAATCAATATACTTGGCTACTGTAGTTTGTCTAATCACATTAATTAGTCCTTTTTAATAATGGGTGGGTGGTTCAAGACGTACATCTGAAATAATGCTAGTCAAGGTCCCAGGAGCCCTGGATTTTTTTGCTGTGGAGCCCGGAGCCTGATCATTTCTCCGCCTGGAGCCCTGATCGTTTCTTAAAGTAGCTGCGCTACGGAGACCCGAATTTTTAGGCCCGGAGCCCTGAACTCATTTGGGGCCCTGGCTAGTGGTTTTTCCGAGTCTCTTTTGCCTCTCTATCAAAAAGTATATCTGTCTTTCTTCGTATTTTTCTTGGGAAGTAAAATATGAAAATTAATGAAAATGAAAGCAACAAACGAGACTGAATTGCAGTTTATAAGCAGCTGCTTCCAATTAACCTTTTCTTTTTCTTAAGGTATCAGCGTACCCCAAAATTCATCAATTTGGAGAAAAACATCTTTCGATATTTTCAAATAGGTCTCATTGTGGCCTTTCATTAGAAAAAAAAATATGGAAAAAGGTTAATTCTAAACGAAGTTATTAAGGAAAAACGAATTTTTGCATTAATTGTCTCTAATTGATTGCTGTCAACAGCCTGTCACAACGAATTAAATTCACATTAAAAATCACATGACAGGCGACGTGCATGCCGTTATCACAATCACGCAAGTTGAAGTTCGAGCGACGAGTTGATTCGAATGTTTACGTTGAAATTTATTCGGCGATGTCTTCAAAGAAAAAAAGGAAAAGTTCGTGTCCGTTTGCAAGTGCGAAGAATGCGCCGAAATGGAAAAACATTTGACAAAGATTTGGCCGAAGCTCTGGCCGCAAGCGACAAAGGGTCGGATTTTGAGCAGAGAAGCTGCTGGCATTAGAAGCAGAACAACAAGAAAAAGAAACCGGAGAAGTTAGTGCCAGCCGATCTAAAATCGCTCAGAAGAAAGAGGAGCCTGAAGTAGAAGCAACGGAGTCATGTCAAAAGTTGTCTGGCCGAACAATTGTTTCCTGCAGTGGCCTGCAGGAAAACCTTATGAAATCTATGGCGCGTATTTCCGGACAAAATTGAAATTAAGTACCATTATTTGAAACACAATTCTTTGTTCAATGCGTAATGAAAGTTGCAATTTAAAACGTCGTTCAAAATTAAACACATTCATCTCAACATTCAAGTCGACATTCAAGTCGACATTCAAGTCGACATTCAAGTCGACATTCAAGTCGACATTCAAGTCGACATTCAAGTCGACATTCAAGTCGACATTCAAGTCGACATTCAAGTCGACATTCAAGTCGACATTCAAGTCGACATTCAAGTCAGCAATTAGTAGACCGTGATGGAGTGGGCCCGAGGGGCTCTTACTCTACTGAAGGAATGGGAAACAGTTCAATTTGTTAAGATGGAGTTCGAGGCGAAAGATGTGTTTTTGGCACGGGTAGAGGTCCTTCTGAACCACATAAGTAATTATAAAAACTGGGAATCCTGTAGAGCAGATATCGCTCAAACTCGTGCTGATTTGTTATATCGCCACGCTGTTCGCCTAGGCTCGCTGAGCATCGTTGAGGAATCGGCAATTCAAAAGCTGAGTAGAGAGACCTCTGTTTGCTTCCCGACTGTTTTTGTATGCTCAGGGTTGAAAGGTCGTCCCAAGTTCCGTATCACCGCCGATCAGTTGTTGCATATGACCGAAAGCGGTTTGAAAATAGTACACATTGCCAGTATGCTCGGGGTATCTGAAAGAACAGTGCGAAGACGCCTGACACCATAGTTTAAATATTCAGTAACATCTGTTCTCTTTCAACATTATTTGATTGAATTGTTAATTACACTTCTGACATCATGGTAGGATAGTGTTTTGAAGTTAAAGTAATTATTCATAACAGTAATTTAAAGTTTTAGACAATTGTAGTATTACATTGTTAATATACTAGCAATGACAAGTTAACCTATTTCTTAATAAATGTTGTGTCAAAAAATTCTGTGACTGACTGATCTTTTTGCAAAACCCTCGGTATTCAAAAGTATACAGAAAACACCCTAGAGGATGTCTGGGCATGTTGAGAACCATCATGCAACAATGAACTGCCTTTTGTAATTTTTTTCACATAATACACTGAGAGGTTGCAAACTTGCTAATTTAAATCTCAGATGATGTTGATAGTTACTGAGCAATGGATGCTGATGACAAACACCCAAATTTTTAACACTTGATTGGATAAATGAATGATCTTTATTCTAATTTTACATAACTTAGTCAATGAGAACACTTGGTACTAATGATTAAGATGGTAAGCAGTTGTTTACAAAAGACAACACTCTAGAGTAAATGTCTGAACCATAACAGTCACTTTCAGCTAAATGATTGATGGAAATATTGAGCCTCTCAAGGTCCACTTCTTGTAAAGGACAGGGAATAGAAGGAATATCCACTCCATCTAATGGACCATCCAACTCTTCCTGTGGCAAAGGTCCATCCCAGTCGATTCCAAAAGTGCTGTTCTGTGGAAAGAGAGGTTGCTAGAAACTATATTTTCTGCAATTCCTATTTCTACAAGAAGGAGCAGTTGATCAACAGCTGGATGATGCTATCCACTACATAGCACTTTACTTGGAGGATAGTGAACAAGTGGGTTCTGGTTGTAGAGTTAAAAACTATATAAAAATTAATCATCCATTTCAACAAGGATAACTCAGCCGAGCTTCATGTCTGGATATCCCCCCTCCTCTTGGGAGGAGATCATGTCACAGAGTCCAAATTCACTGGTACACGTTTAGTTCTCCCTAGTGATCGTTGACTGTTATTCACAAAACAGCCACAAATTCTGGTAAACCCCTAAATAAATGGATAACTGATACTTACCTCACCAATTTATGGTTTCCGTCGATATGCCACAATGCGTTGGGACTAGCAACATTGTACGTACATTGTACATTCAGGTGGTCCGCCTTGTATGGGGTCGTCGACTCTTTTGTGGACTATCCTAATGGCTCTGTTTTACTTTCTTTTATCTCTTATGTCAGTCTTTCTCTCCTTTCCTCTTATCTCCTCTTGCTTCCTCTTAATTCTTATAACTTATTTTTAGAGTACCATCTTTATTTTATTGTAGTGATTTTGCCATTAAATTGTAATAAATAAATAATAAGTACGATCTCCTCTGTGTAATTTGAAACCATCGTAATACAGTTCCACATGGGTCTATGCGTTGCATACTTTCTCTCACCCTTGTTTGTTGCACCTTACGTCCACGAGCTCTAAGGTGCCCTAACATCATCCTGTATCCAGAGTTAGGAAACTGCACCTGTAGACTGCCTATAGTCGTGTCTAATGTAAGATCGTCTACGTCGCTAAAAGTCCCCGTTGAAAGTCCCCAAATTCTGACAAGCGTCTTCGCACTGTTCTTTCAGATACCCCAAGCATACTGGCAATGTGTACTGTTTTCAAACCGCTTTCGGTCACATGCGACAACTGATCGGCGGTGATACGGAACTTGGGACGACCTTTCAACCCTGAGCATACCAAAACAGTCAGGAAGCAAACAGAGGTCTCCTCTGTTCTACTAACCAACAAATCCACTGTCTCTCTACTCAGCTCTTCAATTGCCGATTCCTCAACGATGCTCAGCGAGCCTAGGCGAACAGCGTGGCGATATAACAAATCAGCACGAGTTTGAGCGATATCTGCTCTACAGGATTCCCAGTTTTTATAATTACTTATGTGGTTCAGAAGGACCTCTACCCGTGCCAAAAACACATCTTTCGCCTCGAACTCCATGTTAACAAATTGAACTGTTTCCCATTCCTTCAGTAGAGTAAGAGCCCCTCGGGCCCACTCCATCACGGTCTACTAATTGCTGACTTGAATGTTGACTTGAATGTCGACTTGAATGTCGACTTGAATGTCGACTTGAATGTCGACTTGAATGTCGACTTGAATGTCGACTTGAATGTCGACTTGAATGTCGACTTGAATGTCGACTTGAATGTCGACTTGAATATTGGCTTGAATATCGACTTGAATGTTGACTTGAATGTTGACTTGAATGTTGACTTGAATGTTGAGATGAATGTGTTTAATTTTGAACGACGTTTTAAATTGCAACTTTCATTACGCATTGAACAAAGAATTGTGTTTCAAATAATGGTACTTAATTTCAATTTTGTCCGGAAATACGCGCCATAGAAATCAGTGTCTTGTCGCTTTTGTCAAGCCGATGTGACTTTGCTTGAGAATGCCTCAGCGAGATCTGGACTTGGATCGTCTTGGATCTTGAAATGCAAGCACCTTGTAAATGCACTGATGACTTGTAACAGATATTTCCCGCCAGAAGCGACCGCTTTGTAATTGCGCTTTGTAATTGATAAGAGTTCTCTTTGTTAAAGTAAAATGAGCCTTCCCTTCATCGATCAACGCGTAATCATTTTCACACGTCTTGTGTAATTAATCTAATTACACCGGAAAAACGCCCTAAAGTATATTTCGCGCCGTATCTCAAAACCAAAATTTCGAAGAGTAGGGCGCACATTTCAAGTTCGTTTTCAATGAATTTTCGACGCTTTCCGCTGAAATTCGGCAAGAACGTTGCCCGATAATCGGGCAACAAAACTGTGTCGGGAAATTTTTATCTTTTATATCTTTCAAAAGTTATAGCTATTTTAGCAAAGGCAACGGTTCATTTTTAACTCATAAAGTTTAACTGCCTGTTAAAGAAAAACCAGACAAGTAATCATATTTCCCCGACACAGTTTTTTAGAGGAAGGTGTGAAGAACACATAGCGATGTTGATCGTTTTCTCCCGTTCAATTCCGACCGGAAACGAACTCGATTTGTGAGCCTCGGTACTTTTGGAAATCAAACGCTCTATTCGCACAACGTTAACTTTCAACTTCAAATAAATACATATTTGTAATCTTCAATTTTTAGGCTTTCATAAAATATATACTTTACTGGGGTTTGCGATAAACGCGGAGCGGTAAAGCAGCTTCAACGGAAGATGGTCATTTGTTGCATCTAAACTTATGAAGCATCAAATGTGTATTCTTCCTCGTTATGTACAGTAGGGGCGTTCCCATTCCACCCCACTTCAATTTGCCCATTTCTGGTTACATTTTGTACATAACATTTGAGAGACTCTTTTACAAATAGCCTTCAGTTTATTACATACGTCAACAATGTACAAAAGTACTAGCAAATTTCACCTCTGCCCTTATTTACATCTGGACTGTACAGATAAGTGGATTTAATATTAACATAATCCTAACATTTAAATATGAATAGATCAAACATTGGTGTTTGGTGTAGAATTTCTAATAAACACGGTATTGTTATAACAGCTCGAAACCTGATAGAGCAATCTTCAGATGTTCTTTGACATCAAAAATCCAAAATAATATTAAACAAATAAACAAAATTCTAAGGAAATCTCCATTTACCGAGAGCCTCTTACATCCGAGTAAGCAATAGCATGAACAGGAATGCTGGGCAGTTATAGTCAAAACATTTAGAATTACATCATTCAGATATGGAGGAAGTACTTTGCAGCACAGTTAAGTTCATTCTCCTCAGCACTTTAACAACAAATGGATAGATCACATATTACCTTTCCAAAATTAATAGAAATAAAAAAAAAAATTAATGGAGGGTTATAGAACTGCAAAACTGCATTGATATCCAGAAGGCTTGCTTCTCAGAACACAGTTGCTCAGTTACTTAAAATTTTCTACAGTTTTTTTTTATAGTTTAAACTTTTCGAGGCATTTAGGTACAGAGGTGACACGACCCCTTCCCAAACAGTGGTGACGAAAAAGGCGGGTGCCCCAACCTGTCACCTCTAGGTAATTCTGTATCCTGAATCTGAACTCCTGTATGTGACCATTATTGGTCAGAATGAAAATTGATCAACTTTACAGAAAAAGCAAGATGGAAATACAAAATGTTGAACAAAGTTTAACTTTAACTTTTAAACATGAACTAAAACTTGCACACCAAAGTTAACCTGTGCTTCTAACTTCAATAGACCAAGTCTAACAGAAAAAAACAAAGTTGTGAAAACCAAATTCACATTCTAGACAATTTCAAATTTACGGCACCTTGAATTTTACTGTTATGGAGTGATCTGTAGAAAACAGTTTTTTCTTGCACATTTACTAATCTTGTCATCAAGAACCAAACCAAACAATATACATTACCAACAACTCACTCTATTGATACCTCAAAGTTATAATGGATATTGATGCACCATAAGTTCATATTCTGGCATGCACATGTACAGTGATAACTTTTAAATGCCATCAAAATGTCACTGTTTATACTCCTCAAGTAACACACCACTGAAAAGAGACCAATATTAAACTTTAACTCTGGACAATATTATCACAATGTCAAACAAACAGATGTTGGGAATGAGAAAATTATTCCTTCTCTAACATTTGAAATCTGTTCAATTTTAACGGGATAATTATGAACAAAGATTGTTTCAATGGTTTTTTACTTTGAATAGATGCAGTTCAAAAACTTCCCTATAACATGTGATGAGACAGATTATGTGGCATTACCAAAAGGGAATTACCACTCATGTTTAAATGACCCAGGATATGTTCAGCAGTTCTACTTAGTAAGTACCATAGGCTTGAATTCATGTTGGTTAGAAGAAGGCAATTCTCAACATGTGTTTGCTTTACAATAACATAGTACACCTGAGGAGTTGAATATTGAAGCAAGTGAAAAGGTTACTAAGCGAAGAGTTTCTTCCTTTGAGACAAATGAAGCAATAATCACTATTTATCTTAGCAAAATATACAAACTGCCTCCAAATTATTGGTCATTTATCTCTCTTACACTATTTACAAAATTTACAACTTTCGCTTTTCTTTGGGACTGTGTATTAGCTTAAAAGCCTACTGATTTCATCTATTTTGTTGAAAAATATTCTTGAAGGTATAAAAGAAAAAATACAAGCTATCGAGTTATGCTTCTGTGTTCAAGATATACATGGCAACCTTCCTAAATCATTTAAGGTATGAAAGAAAAGTTTCTTTTTTAAGCATTGATGTCAGACTTTGAAATACACAAGGTATGTTAGCAGTTTTTATAAATTAGGTAAAGAAACAATGTGGTTGCTCTGACACTGACTCTACAATGGCAAAATCTGTATATGAACTGTTATATTCAAACCTCGCTGCATAGTTTAAGCAATAATAGAATAAAGCTTTCTGTTATCTCTTGCTAAAATATTGAAAAAATAATTGTAATGACCCAAAGTAGAATTACATGTAGGGTTGACTTTGAAGTGCTTTATATTAGGTTTGTGTTTGATTATAAGAGACTACCTGATGATCACCTATGCATGTAACTTAAGGTTTGCTCATTTTCAATGGCCGAATTTATTCAATGAGAAAACCTAAAGTTTCAAATGCCAAATAAGGGATTCAACAAAACACTTAAGCACAACATGTGCATGACCAGTCTGGATTCAATTGCTGATTTTGGACGAAAAAGAGAATGAAAAGCCACCAAAACCTGTTTCAAAATTTGGAAAATACAGCACTAGAAAGTGAGTTTTGCAGAAGACAGTTCATTGGAAATACTGATGATTGTGAACCAGGCAAATGTCAAACAGTTAAAATGCTTATGTAACAGAGTGTCAGTAGCATCACAGAAAACATGCACCAGTGTTACGAAACTAGCTCTTAAAGATAAACACTATAATAACCACATATACTATAAGCAAAACACACTACATCCATAATTTAAATAATTATATGTATCAATGAAATGCCATATCATCACCAGGATGCAGCATATTAATAATGTACCCTATGCAACTCTATAATAATGTGTAACCTCAATTTGATAACCTATGTAGAGCGCTGTTAACCCCTCAAGCAAATTTACCCTCTTAGCTCATTAACACTCAACTCAACTGCACAGTTCCTTTTTCACATAATTACCGTATGTAATTTAATTGCCTAAAAGTCACACACTCTTCTAAAAAGACTCTGATAGTGACCTTGAATTAAATATAGAAAAAAAAAAGGAACATTGCAGCCTCGGGTGTCATTCCTTTAGCTAGGACGGTAAATTTACTTGAGAGGCTATCATTTATATGCTAGCAGTTGCTCACTTCCACTTCATTTCCAAAAGAATTCTGCAATAAAAAAGAACCATTAACATTTACAGTAGGCTCAATATAATAACGAAGAGCATCGAATTATTGCTTGCAACCCACTGGACGACACCAGTATACTAAATTAGCATTGAACTGTACTCTGTAGAAGTATATGATACGGTTCCATTTTATCCTTGGTTTAAATTTTATTTACCTTTCTTTCAAACTCATTATCATACATTACCATAACGAAAAAAAAAAAACAAAACAAAGGAAAATGAAATTTAAACCAAGGAAAATTGAACTGCAACATCTACACTATTAGTGTTTCCATTAAATGTGTAAGATGAACAGCACAATCACCCCTCCATTTTCTGTTACAGGGGTCCAAAATAATTTTTTTTCAGTCATCACCAATTTATTACAAATAATCCTTCCTGTTTACATGCATTGTACTGTTAACTAAAAAATATCTGTTTGAATCCATACTAAGACAAAGACTTCAACGTTTCAAGGCTTGTATGGTGTTTTCCTCACAAACTGCAACGTAAGTTTTCTGCATTACACCTTGTGAACACATACAGCATCATGGCAGAAAGCGTTTCCAACTTGTATAGCATGGAATATCTCGAGAATATCAGGAGATTTTGGATAAGTACATGCCCAAACCAGAAACACTGAGTGAGTAGCATCCCTAACTCTGGTCTACAAGAAATGCGCAGTTTTAAGATGCACCTGAGGACAATTTTGCCTCATGTTATGCATTACAAAAACTGTTTCTGAATAGTATTTTGTTGTAAATAAATTTTACTTCGAACTTTCAACACAAACACAGAAGGCATAATATTTCAACATCACCCAACACACAGTTGTTGTCAGTTGATGTGAGAAATGCAATTGTCAACCTTGGAGCTGGAATTTATTTTAGAATGCAGCAGCAAAATCGGCAAGCATTACCTACCAAAATGACACAATGTACACTTGCTTTCTACATTGATTTCTAAACACTGAATTAAAAATACTAGAGAGGAATAATAGAGCAGTATGTTTTGTGTTGCGAGAAACCCACATTTAGTTGAATTTCTGCCGCTATTTGCAGCACTATGATGTGACGTGCTACATTCGCATTTCTCTGTGTATATTAAATTCGGGATTTTTTACATTTTAGTTGGGAAAGGATAATCAAATATTTTACCACAAATTCGACGTTAAGGCTTTTCTCTGTTAACAGAAAAAGTCTCAGCAGAATGAGATTCTTTGGACCTGAAGGCCCTTATATGCAATAATTGAAAAAAAAAAAAATGTTGTGCTGACCATGCTACTCACTGGAAATAATGCAGTCACACTGGTCTATAGGTATAAACCACTGCTATGTTGATTTTGCTTCCATGGATTTTGGATCATACTTTATAAAACAAATTAAATAAAATACTTGGGATAAGCTGGTTGAAGCAACAATGCTAAACAATTTGGAGGGTACATTTTGACGACATGCATTAATGATGCACTTTGCGATATTGTTTTAACAAAGCAAGGTTAACGATTCTTACATGAAGTTTACACTAGCATGGAAAAGGAGCAAAATGACAAAACAAATTTTAACTCACCAGTAATGACTGACATTTCCCATATGAATGTCGTACATGTATACTAATTTTATCAAGAGAGCTGATTGATTCAGTTGTTTTCCTATATACAGGATTATCAAAGTTCATTGACCTTCGGTTGCTGTACAGTCAAAAAGAAGAAAAATAAATACAGAATTAATTGAAGCAAAAATTAAGTGAAAAATCTTCTAATTCTTTTTAAACTACTGTTATATATGACTGGTGATTCAATAAGCAACTTGAGTATAAATGGGCATCCTTTGTTTAGTTGAAACTTGTTTTGCCTTGGGAAATTCATGAAGAATCCCTTGCAATTTTCTTTTTGCTGCCCATACTTTGTGTGACCACCTGAAACATTGTGCTTGGCAGGCTGGTTCTTTGTTTTAATACACTTGTTGTGTTTTGCTGTGCGCTTGCAATCGTAACAGGTATGACCTTAAATCAAAATGCAAGAAAGGCTGTTTTCTTACCTTCTTTGTATTCTTCTGAATACAAACCAGCCAACCAGAAGACCAACTAATGAAATGAACAGGACAACACCAATGGATATCCCAACAGTGGTCCCTGATAAAAAGAACAAGGTACACCTTAAATAAATACAAAGTATTTTCGTTCGG
Organism: Ricordea florida; assembly: GCA_949710005.1. Classification (NCBI taxonomy): domain Eukaryota; kingdom Metazoa; phylum Cnidaria; class Anthozoa; order Corallimorpharia; family Ricordeidae; genus Ricordea; species Ricordea florida. The sequence goes on along the minus strand of OX453282.1, from coordinate 27,878,457 downwards.
CTTCCAATGATATTTTGAAATTAAAAAGTGAGAAAAGGCAAACTTGTAGGTGAGCTCAAAATTATAAAAAAAACATACTGAATAACATTTTACTTAACTTTTTTTCTTTGCAAGTTTGAAGAGGTAATGCAGTGAAAAATTGTAATTAACTCTCTCATTTGTTACCTCTGAGTTGCAATTTTAATTATTTTATGAGTGCACTGCAACTTTTTATAACCTCATTTGGGAAAACTGATAATTTCTCAGCATCTATATGGAGAAGTTGTGTTCTGGTCACCTCAAAGAATAAAACTATTAAATGTGATGAAGCCTTACCAACATCTTCTTTGCTGGCTGCAACTTGCGTTTTTGGAGTATTACTAGGTTTAGGAGAAGGTGTGTCCACTTCTTCGGGCACAAATGGTGTGGTTTGACAGCGATTTCCGGTATAACCAGAAGGGCACCTGTGGAAAATGATTATTCAATTTAAAATTAACAGCCAAGAACACTTGAGGTCACACAACAACTTTGAAAAGATGCTATACTTTTCCTCTGCCAAATGCTCAACAAAACAAAATTTGAGATAAAGGATTTCCATTTTGCTGAAAAAAGACAATAATTCCTACCTTCAAAGTAATGTTACAAAATCAACAATGAATTTTGTTTTTCATATGGTGAAAAAGACTTACTGGCACTTTGGAAGCTCCTGATATTCTTTTCCAGGTATGCAAGTCCCACCATGGAGACAAAATGTGTCTTTACACTTGAATGCATCTAAAAAAATGAAAAAGGAAGTTACATATGGGAAATTATTTATGCATCACAGGTTGAAACATAAATCCTATGAAGGTACACAAAATGGTATGACATGTTTAATAAACATCAGTTAGCAAGCTCCTTTATTGGCTGTCCCCGGGAATGAAACCTTGGCCATGTTGATGGAAGGCGAGTGCCCTCACCACTGCAGCAACCCTGCTCCCTCAGGAAAGGAAATATTTAAATTTGATTGTAGCACACACTAAAAGCTCAAAATGCAAGCTTGTGTAAGTAACACAAATTATCTCTAAGGGATAGCAGTGCTCGACCTTAGCGGTAGTCCACTAGTCCTGGACTAGTGCAAAATGCTTCTGGACTAGTAGAAACTTGGAACCACTAGTCACAGGACCAGTAACTACTTTGTAGTTTGTAATGTTTAAAAAATAATACAAGGTGAAAACAAAATATTTTTCTTGTAAACGCTGTTTCGATGCGTTCCTCGCAATGTTCCGACTACCACAGATTTACTCAGGACTAGTAAATTTTCAGTTCAACTAGTCCAAGGACCAGCGATTTAAAAAATTAAGGTAGAGCACTGGATAGCCACTACAGGGTACAATCTAATGCTCATTAAATTTTGCTAAGATGACGAAGAAGCCGATTTCTAATATTCCATTCCTTGTTTTTAAAGTTGGAACCCACCAAATGATAACTTTCAAATTTAGATCAGCATTTTGATCTCTGGCCTTAATAACAGCATTCAATAAAATTAGGAGACTATCAAAATATAATTAATTTACTACAAAACTTATGTGGTATAAAAGAAAATAGTATAACATATGATTGATTCTGTATTAGAGAATTGCTTTCTTACAGTTGTTGAAGCCCTGGCATAGCACTGTGCTTTGAACAAACATTAAGCATCAAAACAAAGAAAATTTGTAGCTTTTTCCAGTCTTAAAAAAAATACTTAAACCACCAAACAATGACTATAAATGAAGCAAGACAGTGCAAGTACTTGAAGGGACTTTTCACCAACCTATCACAGGGATTAAAACTACAACCACACACAAAGAAAGCATCTCTGTCACAGAAATAAGAACATATGGATGTACAAAGCAAAGCCAGGACTTGCTGGCTGAATGTAAGAAACAAGGAACTGGTACCTGTTGTATTACACGTCTTGTGATCATAGAGCAATTTTAACCCTGGGGGGCAGTGACAGGAGAATCCATCAGGGTAAACATGACGTGGAGCCAGAAGACAGATGTGGCTACATCCACCAATCATAGACGGAGGCCTACAAGGGTTAACACCTGTTCACCAAATAAAACAAAGGTGTCACCTTTAGTGCAAAGGATGCAGGTAACACTTAACCCTTTACTCCCTGAGAGTGACCAACATGCATCTTCTCTTACACATAATACTACAAAGGCAACCATAGAGCTCATGAGAATATGCAATCTGAAAACTTGTATAGGTTTTTGTTGATATAACATCAAAATCTCCACACTGTTGTAATGTAAGATGTATTGAGATCAGTCAGAAGAATTCAGATTTTGATCTCAGGGGTTAAAGGGTTAATAAAGATATAAACTACTTATTAACAGTCCTACATTATTTAAAGCAAATTTATGTTTAGCCCTGTTAACACTGCCTAAAACTGGTTTTAATTTTGACTTACAGTAACAATAAGAGAAGAATAACTTGGCAAAGGATTTGCAGATTGCAAGTATCAAGACGGCATGCATAACATGTTATTAAATATATTATTCCACAGGAAGTTGTATTTTCTTCCTTTAATTGCTCAGTTCAGAAAATATTTTCTAATCTTAAACTTTCTGATTCAGGAGCTTCACAGGATAAAGTAGTTGATTTTAAGCTCAAGAACAGCTACTTCACTATTTAATACTTAATAACATGTTTAAAAGCATCACATGGTATAAATGATCTGAACCCACAAGTCTCAGAAGTCTCACTTGAACCTGGAGATGGAATGTCAGTCAGAAGCTCTTTTCACCCAAACAAGCAAGTGGACGATCAAACTTGAAAGACTGTTTACGTCCGAAACTTGATTTGTGTTTTGTAGTTCCTTTTCTTGCTCCTTGAATCGGGGACATTTAAATGTTAATTACATAATGTTCCAATCGCTTGTCATGAGGACACAGGTTGTAGTTGCACGTGTTTACACAATCTTGCACTTGTTTGTTGCAATCTCTCTCTTTTCTGGCACAGAATGTAAGTATCTTTTACCCTCTATTAATCCCTTTTCTTTGTTTGGTTTTAGTTTTCACCTTTTTTGCTACCATTTAAACACACACGGCAAGATGTTATGCAAGTAAAAATTACGTACAGTAGACTAGTATTCAGTGTAAAGGTGCGATTACTGTGCCAACCCAAGCGAGTCACAGTCAGCACTGTGTTCTTCAATACCATGCAATGCCTTGGTTGTGACTACAGTGTAGATAAATCAAAGTTTCAAAACTGAACTTAATTTTTTACTGTCTGTACTCGCCTGCTGGTTGACGCTGTCGATGGAATACATGTAAATCCATAGGTGAATATAAATTCTCTGCAAGTAGAGAAAATTCTTTGCCAGTGAACTTGTTGGCCTTATGAATTGAATTAGTATCCCAGTCAGTCCAATACATGTAGTTATGGAAAACAGTCAGTGCAAATGGATGTTTAATGTTTTCACTGAGGATCACTTGTCGATGTCGTCCATTGAGATCAGCGGATTCGATTGTGTGAAGTTTGGCATCTGCCCACCAGATTCTATCCACAGTGTAATCAACAGTAAGAGCATTTGGCCACAGAATGTTGGTACTTATAAGCACATGTCTGGTTTCAGGATCGCCATTCATTCCACATTTTTCTATCTTGGCTGATTCACCCCAATCTGTCCAAAACATGTACCTGGAAAAATCAATGCATTATAGGTACAGTAAACGAATTGTCAGAAACAAGCAACAGGATTGCAAAGGAAAATCTTACACTCTCAGATGTATAAAAACAAGAGGGACTGTATCAAAAGAGAACTGTGTAGTGGTTTATCTGCTAAGACGTCTTTCAATACGGACCACATGTACTTCCTTTCCAAACCACTAATGTTCCAAGTGGATTAAAAATTCAGCCATCAGAGTTGAAATTAAAGCAATTACAATCTCTACGAACTTAAATGACGACAATAAAAACATGTGTAAGGGTCACAGTGAGAACCCTTTAACACCAGTATATATGACATATATGACACAACTACAAAGATATGCACCTACATTTCCTGAAACTGCTGAAAATGTCACCAGATCAACTGCTTGTGCTATTATTCTGTTGTTTCAATGTAACTTATAGTAGGAAGCGTTTGCATTAGAAGTCTATTAGGTAAATCATGTTTTTTAAAAGACTTGTATCTCAGTGACATTTTGATTTACTAGCTGTGGTTGTGTTTTTGTGATTAACAAAAATTTTTTTGGTTACAGAACAGAAAAATCTAGTTGCCTTCGCAACCACATTGGTCAAAATTTCAAGCCCTTAACACTGTTCCCAATTGACTACATTACTCAATACATTTATACATTAAGATTCGTTTCAGTGTTACTGACAAGGATAAACAGCAATGAATCTTCATTATTCAAAAGTTAACTATTAATTTTACTTTTTAGATTGGCAAGCAACTACTATGTTATCAAGTGTTCAACCTGAGGAACAAGTAACAGGTAAAATTGATGTTATTTTAAAATTTGCAATTTTTTCAAACATACCCTGAGGCAGGATGCACTACAATGGCCCTTGGCTCCTCCACCCCTAATGAAATCAAAACAAGCCGGTTCTTTCCATTCAAATCAGAAACCTCAATCAAATCTGTTCCAGTGTCTGTCCAGTAGAGTTTCTTATTGATCCAATCCACTGCAATGCCATCAGGGGTATGGAGGTTTACACTGACAAGCACCTCAACCTTAGGTTCTTCTCCCATAGATGATCGCTTAATATTCTCTTCAATAACATCCGTCCAAAAGATGAGACCAGTATCAATGTCAAAATCTAAAGCTATTGCACCTTTCTGGCCAGGAATAACTTCCCTGTAATCTGATGCATCTAAAAGAATGCGACGTATGTCATGCCTGTTTGCAAAGACCAGAAACCCTTCAGGGCCTAAAACAAAAACAAGGCAGGAATACTGAGCATCAATTTTGTACTACGCTTAAGCAAAAAAAGAAATTACTTTTGCCTTAACTACACTGTAACTTCAAAGGGAAGAGAAATCTTGATATAAAAAAGGAAGAAATTGCAGAGGATATATGTCACCTAATGCTTTGCAGGTTCGTCGGTCTGGCTCCATGAAGTAGCCCTCTCTGCAAATACATTTAAAGCTTCCTTTTGTATTAATGCACACCTGACTGCACGATCCAGGAATCAAGCATTCATTAGTATCTGTAAAATGGGAAATGAATACAACATTGATGCAGCTGTTTATTAGCAAGGAGGATAAAAAAGTAAGTTACGAAAAAAAGCAAAACAACACTGAAAACATGTGTTTCAGAGAGCAATTACAAGCATATCAAACACTTGATACATGTTTCCTCCTATATTAAATATTCTATATATCACATATTCTTAGTATTTGATATGTGATGATACACTGCACCTTGTGCTGGCTATTTTACTTCTAGCTGCAAAACACAGTACAAACTAAACATAAATATCATTACATGAGTTAAAACCATTACCCTGGCAAAGCTTTTTGTCTTCTTTATCTACTTCAAAGCCAGGGCGGCAGGAACAGAAATATGATGTCTTAGTGTCATTACATATCTGCTGGCAATATCCATTGTGGTCAATGCACTCATCAATTCCTAGAGGAAGCAACAACCAAAATATTTCAGCACTGTCATGGGCAAACTCAGAAAAAGGAAAATTAAAGTTTGCCCAAAAGGAGAGGCACCTATGATCTTCAGATCACCAGTTGGGATGCTGTACCACTGAGCTATACATTATAGAAGACTTGTGAAAGAAAGGCCATTAAACTAGGTTTAACCTAAACCTGTAGCAAGTTTTTTTTAATAAACATTGCTCAGACAGATTTAAAGATTAAAAACACCTTATGAACTGTGTTCTTTAATTTACCTTGAGTAATGGTCATAATTATTTTGCGTCTTAGAAAATAGCCCTGCCTGCATTGCTAAGTATTCAGCACTTCAAGTGAATGTTCTGTCAAATTTGAAAGAATTCTTATCAAGCTAACATTTGAGAGGACATGTCTAAAAGTATAGTACTACTGGTTGACTTACCACACTGCATAACTTCATCTTCACCATCACTGCAATCTTTACGTGCATCACAGACCCTACTTTCAGGAATACACTGATCAGACGTTCCACATTGAAATTCTCCATTTTTGCATGGTTTCTGTGAGGGTTGAGCTATGAGAGAAAAGAAATTTGCCAGTCAAATCATAAGTTACCATATTTACTCGTGTATAAGTTGACCTTTTATGACCAAAAAATCATCCCAAAAAATCGCCCTCGACTTATACACGAGTCATACACAAAGACCTGACCAAGCAATCCAAGAAATTAGCATAACAATTGCCCGAAGTCCGTTACGAAAACCGAGTTTACAAAACCAGTTCTAATTGTGCTCGAGTTTTGTCAGTTTTCGGCACATTTTTCATCAACAGAAAAGTGTGAAACTCTAAATGTTAAGTGGTTTAAACGCAGACCTACTGGAGATGATTTCTATTGTGTCTTTTGATCTGTAGAGCAGACATTTTTCTTCAAGCTTCGCTGGTGTTTACAGTGCTGAACTTTCGTTTTCATCGAACAATTGCAGTAGCTTAGTGACCTGGCAAATGCTGGCAAACACCGCCATCTTTTCCAAGATGGCGGTGTTTTCATCAAGCGATCCTTCGAAGTTCTTCGGCATTCCTCTGGTCTTCTTAATCTCCTTTCAAACTCAACATTCAGATAAAGGCTAGTTAAATGCCATGCAATTTACAGGTACTTCCAAATATTGTAAAAGAATTCTCTAGAAAATCGAAGTGCTCGAGTGTGCTTAAATCGTGATGATATAAACAAGTCCTAATAAACTTCACAGCACATGAATACATTTCGCTCTGCCTTTTTTAATTTACCGTGTTTTCAGTATAATTAATATTATTCTTAGGAAGAAAAGATTAACTTTCTTGGAAAATTTCTATTGGACTGAATTTCACTACTTTAACCAGAAATGATGAAAAATCCAATTTTTTTGACCTTGAGAATGGGGGGTCGACTTATACACGAGTAAATACGGTAATTAACAGCAAATGATACATGTCACTAACGGGATAACCAACGACAGAACTGGTGTTAACACCAAGTAATCTAAAACTTAAAGGAACAATTGACATACGGCAGTCAAGCTCATCTGAGCTATCTAAACAATCATCTTTTCCATCACACTGCTTGTGTGGCTCAATGCATCGTCCATTGGTACAGGTGAACTTGTCTGGCTGGCATGAGCTGACATCTGAAAGTAATATTATTACCATCCACATTAATGACTGAAAATAAGGATACAATAAGGTTAAAACAGGACTTCATCAAGCCACGGAATGTAATGCTTACTGCATGACTTTTCATCAGAGCCATCATTGCAATCTTGTTCACCATCACACAACCAACTCTTATGGACACACTGCCCATTGTCGCACTGAAACTCAGTGATTTTACAAGGCCTAGCAGGGGAGGGAGTGTCGGGACAGCCAACCTCATCTGAGCCATCATGACAATCAAGGTCCCCATCACACTTCCAGCTTCCTCTTATACACCGCCCACTGCTACATGTAAACTCTTGTGGTTTGCACGTCTTAAGAGCTGCAGGCAAAAAAATAGAACAGTTATAGCAACAGACCCCTTCAACAGGAAAAACATGAAATAGCCAGGAAAGATGGCCTGGTCTCTATGTGACTTAAGAAAAAAATAATAATCCCAACCACCCTGTCACTAGCATTCTTTACACATCCTTGCAGTAAAATTGACAACATCAGCAAAAGGCCAGTTTTAAATTATGTTCAAAGGTTAATTGACAGAAGAAAGCAACTTACGGCAATTTTTCTCATCTGACCCATCTCCACAATCATCGTCTTGGTCACAATGCCAACTACGTTGTATGCATTTCCCGTTGGCGCAGGTAAATTCATCACCTGAACATGTCTTGTTACCTGAAGAAATTTGTCCTTGTTTTCAGAAAAAATGCAGAGCAAAATAGAAACAGAAAAAGAAATCGGTTACTGACAAAATTCAACTGCCAGACAAAGAGAGGAGTTTTGGCAATTTGATGGGCTGAGAGTTAAACGTTTAATACACTGAATGTTGTGTAACTTATTTACTGGAGGACTTTGCAACCCAGATAATTTACATTTAGTCTAACAAAAGAGTGGAGAATTTTACTCAAGCCTCAATGCATTAAGTTAGCAGTCCAACTACAATTAACGACTGGAGTGGAGCACTTGCTGCAACTTACTGCAGACTTATGGCGCTTGCTCAATTAAATTTATAAATCAATTTATGCATCAGTTTTACGAGACAATCATGCATTATTATGCTCTTACATTTTCATGGAATTACTGTAACCACTTTCTATCAGATCTCATACTTTACATTTGCATGACTTAATATTTACTAACTTAAATGTGACTTGCAAAACGTGTACATATTATTATTATTATTATTGTAATTACTTCTATTAAATGCAACACTTGGTCAAGGGTATTAAAGAGATGTTAATTGATTTCAAAATAAACACAATTATATTATAAACACAAAAACCTTTATAATAAAATCATAATGCACATGGATTTAGCAAAACGATAATAGCTAAAAATAAATCAAAACATGACATGAACGTGCTAAGAGGATGGCTTGCAAAAATGAAATGAGCAGGTGTTGTTGACTTTGAACTATTTTTAAAAGCACCAAGGTCAGGTCATGAAAACAAGTTTTGAAATACTTTAAACAATTACATGATTTTTGGCAATTTATCAGTTCTTATGGTTTTTTTTTTCAAAGATTATTCGGCGTATAATGAGGAATAACAAATTTAACCCACATATGGACAGCAGGCAAACAGCAATTGTTATGGTTAAATCAATTTAAATTGAAATCATTTACCTTTCTGTGTACAAAAATTTATCTCTGTATATTAAAAAATTCTGTTTTGGGTGATTGCAAGAATTATATTTCAATTTCATTTCTCTTGTCATCCTCTCAATGTCTGGCTTGCTGTTGTACAGGACACCTTACCACATCCTTGTTCATCACTACCATCATCACAATCACGATCATGATCACAAATCCAGTTGCTTGAAATACATCTTCCATTTCCACATGAAAACTCTGTGGGTGAACAAGTTCTATTGGCTGCAACAAGAACAAGCATGAACATCACCCTGTGTCAAAATTAACCTCTGTTCCCAAAACCTGAGTAACAATTTATTATCCATACAGTAAGTAGTGAATTTCATTCACTTCCCCACATGTTAAATTAAAAAGTTTCTAAACAACTTATTACCGAGAGTGAGGTCATTACAGGGAAATCTTGGACCAAGGCTTAGGTCTGAGATTTCCTTGTAATGACCGAACAGGCGAGGCTAATAAGTAATTTATTATATGGTCTTTTAGCACTGGAAAGAAGGAACGGAAGGGTTTTTCAATATCTAATTGCGCATGCAAGAGGTCATAAGAGGTCATGTTCACTGAACCGAAACACACCTGACCATGCGATCGAAACAAGAAGTAACTGAAAAAACAGTTTCTTTGAAAACGAGACAACTTCTGTCTATATTAACGCATTGAATCCTGTGCTGCCTTAAGCCACCAGCACAAGACTCCCAAGCTTTAAAACATTGCAACTTTCTCAATCGTGTGTATATTGCCTTAACCCTTTACTCCCTGAGAGTGACCAACATGCATCTTCTCTTAAACATAATACTACAAAGGCAACCATAGAGCTCATGAGAATATGCAATCTGAAAACTTGTATAGGTTTTTGTTGATATAACATCAAAATCTCCACACTGTTGTAATGAAAGATGTATTCAGATCAGTTAGAAGAATTAAGATTTTGATCTCAGGGGTTAAAGGGTTAACGGTCAGTTGTGAGCACGAAATGGAATGCCCTTTAAATTTGTATATCCAATAAACGCAAGAAATGTAGCGCCGTTTAACAAATATGGCCTTTTAAGTTTGGACAAGAACGAAAATGACTCTTTAATGTCAAAGAAAAATGACAGAAATGCCTCTTTTTGCCTTTACGTTTAACTTCAACCATCATAATAAAATTCAGTCCATGTTCCAGCTTAGAATTGACTTTTTTTCATATTTTTCTCCTGAGCGTAGATACAGCCTTTTGTTTTAGTGCATTCAGGCCTTCCTGCTACTTTCAATGTCTCGACTGCATTGTATGCTAGGAAATAACAAGAATTTTTGACAGCACCCATTCCTTCCCTCAATTTGCAGCCACTCTGACCTACCAATAAAAAAATTGTGCTTGAAAATGGCTTTAAACTTAGTAAAAATTGCAAACAAACCAAACTTGGGCCATTCTTGTAACTCCATGGTTGAAAAAATATTAGCTATGTCAGAATGACGTTTTCAGAAACCTTTAGCCTTCAGTTCTTTAGGATAGCACCACGTTTCGTGGTAGTTTCAAATGAAGAGTCACTAAATGCTATGGATTGTTTATAGGTGGAAAATCACTCCGAAAACATAAAATGGAAGTCAATGGGTTAACAAAAAAATTTTTTTTTTTAAACTCTCATAATGTCCGGTCATTACAAGAAAATCTTGACAGCCAATCAGAGAGTGCATAATACAGTATGGTAGCCATATAATAGTGACAGATAATTCTGATATCAATAATTCATAGTATTTTAGATCCTCATCAGTTGGCCTGTCACTGAATTGGTATGGTAATGAGTAGTAAGAGAACATGCTTCACGATGTGGTCGTAGGAACACGCTTCACAAGAGAGTTACATGTAGTTTTCAAGGAAACTACAGTATGGTGGTCTTGCTAGGGAACATGAACACAAAATTTAAAATTTGGGGTAATCAACCATATTGACCGAGTTATGTACACTAACAAGAAATAGAGACCTTACGCAACAGGACGGCTGGAAGACTGAGGACGGTAGAATGATGAAAAAATGTCGCGCAAGACTGTGCATTCCCATTCTTACGCGACATTTTTTCGTCATTATTATGCTGTCCTGAGTCTTCCAGCCGTCCTGTTGTGTAAGCTCTCTAATAACAGAGGCTGACAGCACAGTGTCAGTCTTAGTTCTCTTATCAGAGTAGAAATAATCAACACATACCACAGCTTATACTCTCATCTGAGCCATCTTTACAGTCAGGGTCAAAATCACACACCCATCTCTGTGGAATGCAGTGGTTGTTGTCATGGCACTGGAAGTACATGGTGACATCGCATTTTACAGCCGCTGGAACAAAATAAAATTACTTTAAAACTTGATAAAAAAATCTTATTTAGGCTCCCATATGCAGCAATTTGGAAGGAAAATTGTACAAGGATGAAAAACCTCTAAAGTGACTTGAAAGTCAATAACTCTGATTAATACAAATGATCTATGGACAATGCCTTGGGAGTATAAATCAGATATAAAGAGCAGAACTACGTGTATAACAAGAAATGAGGAGATGGCAAGGACCGAAACATTCCCATACCACCACTTAAATTATATAAAAAATCACAAATCCTGCAATCTTATTGCCAAACATACTATCTATCAAGTGACATACAATGGGTATCAAAAAATCCAGTGTTGAAGCAACATATTATGGAATACAACACTAAGACAGTGCTCTCAATGGTTTCCACTAAAAGCATTAATTACTTAATTATAGCAGTAACCGTTCTTGATTTTTACGACATACTTGCTGCAATATAGGATAAACCTTGTTGATGTCCTTTATGGACTCATGGAAAACTGGAATTCAAAGTCCAGCTGTTTTATGATTCAAGTCTTAAAGCCATGAACAACATCTAGAGTAAATCAACCACAGGGAGTATTTTCTTGGTACACTAAACTAATGATATTCTTGGACTTCAGAATCCAAAAATTGTCAAGCACTCACTAACTTTTTTACAGAATTTACTTAAGCAAGCACTGTGCCTAAGGTTCATACAGGGATTTAAATATTTTTTACCTCATTTTTATAATGGTCTTATTTCCTTTTCAATGTACTTTTAATAATTCCATATTACCTAGTTATAAACTACCCAGATATAGGATTTTTCATAATCATATTTTTCCTTTCTTTGCTTTAGTTAAGATTTATTAATAATCTTTTTTACCCTTCCTGGGATGCCATGATTTTTGATATTTTTACTGAAGCAGTAAGGATATTTTCTCTTCCAGAAGTATGAGATCACAACTTATATCTTTTTAACTTTCATAAAGAATTTCAAATCAAGCAACAAAAACACAAGAGTCTCTACAGGAGTGACTTTAAGTGTAGTATCAGCTATAGACACCGGCCATGGGTGAAATTTGATCTCTTTGTGCACGTGCGATCATTGCGATTCAGAACTTTGTACCCGACAGGGTGATCCCCACGTGAAATCCGAAATTACTGGCATCGCGAAATTTACGGTCTTCCTAAACTTTACAAAAAACTTTAGAGGGTCTGTTACCACAACAACTAACGTTGCATGAAAACACGTCGAGGGCTTACGATCACTATTTTTAAGACACTCAGTCGCGACTTAAATGGAGCTACGTTAGTTTGAAGGCGAGCGAAATTGAGTGGGCGGAAAACATTTCAGTTGCTTCGCAAACTTGGTGAGAACTGATTGATCCCATTGGGGAGAAAAAGATAAACACGTCAGCCTCTCTGTTGTGTAGACTTATTTTCACGTAGCCAATAAAGATTGAGTTGTTATTTGATGGTCCGCCTTATGCCCAAATGAGACCGGAGGTCTTGTATGCAAATGAACCCTACCTGTGGCGACGAACAATAACAAGCGATCACTCATACACCGAAAATTGCATGAAATTCCGTAGTTTATTCGCGGATTGCTCTTTCAGATAAAATTTTGTGGCAGAATGTTAAGAGGAAAGTAGAGAAGTAAAAACGAACATATGAAAAATTTCGATTCACGAATCAGGGTCCAGAAAGTCACAGGCGAAAACAACAGACCAACGCCAGTGTGAAAGCCACACAATCCACAAGGAAAACTCCTTACTACTCGAAGCCACAGCCTCTACTTACCCTTTTAAATACATATCGAAAGCTTTGACATCAAGCTATAATATTTGATAAGATCCAAATACTTTCGAGCAGTTTTTTCCCGTAACAAAATCATGCTCGGGCGAACTTCATTCATCCAGTATGGCGGGCTCTTTTACCAGTACATCGACGCGCAATCATTTGTAGGTCTACTCAAACAAGTATCACTAAGTCCTGCACACTGGAATCTTGTTTAAGGTAAAAATTTCGATATGTAAATCTACGAATAAACGAGGGAAGGTCAGATTGACACAAATACCACCAACACTGTCAGTCGCCGCCATGAACGCGTTGTGGCTTCCCAATAACAAGCAGGTTCCACTAAAATCCATCAAATAACATCTTAAACACTTACGACAGTTTTTTTCATCGGAATTGTCCCCACAATCGTTATCACCGTCACAGCGCCAATCCTTTGGTCTACAATCACGGTTCGCACACGTAAACTCATCACTGCCACACTGAAAACCTGAAAACAACGGTTATAAAACGCATGTGAGAGAGATACACCAAGTATTACTTGCACGATCGCGATACGAGAACACATTTGAAAATCTACTAGCGTGTTTATACAAGATCTACTGTTAGATTTTTATGGAAGCCAAAAATTTAACTCAATATGGGGCATATGAGATTGCTTAGTTCCTAAAAATAAGACTGCGAACCATGAAGACAACAATCAAAACTATCGATAAGGAAAGTTTGGTTTGTAGGGAAGATTTGAACTGTATTTTCAGCCACACTTTTAAACTTCTTAACATAAGAAGTGAATTAGTATAATGTTAGATATGATGAACGAAAAGAATAGTTAACGTCGTATGCCAAACAAAAGGAAATCGCGTCGGTATACACTACTACATTTTACGACTACGAAAATCACAACAAACGTAGCACGTACACTACGTCGACGATATTTACCATTTGTTTGAAAGAAATCCGATGCGGCTAACACACAGACCAAAATCCCAAAAACTGTCCCTCTGAATATTTTCATCTTCAAGATCCACTTGACGAAACAGTATTCTAAGACCCAAAGAAAACGATAATCAACATTTAGCCATTATTTCCGCAGCATTACTCATAAAGAACTCTATACTCCGTTGTTGTTGTTATGACATGAACACTTGGCGGGAAAACTGCCAAAGATCCCATATTTGGGGGCGACGCTACATCATGTGACTTAGCTTCAACCAATCAAGACACAGGGTAGAGCCCAAGATTTGGTGGTATTTTCGGAATTTCGTCGCTTTATCCCTTGAGAACGAGGTTCACCCGCAACGGGCGATAAAACGCGATAAACTCGTGTTTGTCGCGAGCGTAGGTAGACGCAGACGCCGCGAGGAAGCGCCGTGAAAACCGATAAGAATATCAGACAACGATTGGTGGAAAGATTATGACGCTATGTTTATCAACAAATCTTTCTCAGTTACAAGAAAAGACATCTGCCTGGAGACTAAACTGAGTTTTTCAACGAACAACAGCAGATTATAAGATAACAATATTACGAGATTTCCACATGTAAAATACACTCAAGACAACTCTCCTGTACACTCTTAGATAAAATCTCGATACAAATAACAAATTATCTTCCCGCATGTGACCATTGCAAAAAGAAAGAATAAAGCCCAAGGAATTCCAAAATGGAACAAACACACATTGCACCCAGGCGCATAAACAGTTCCCAGCCTAGTATCTGAAGTCGAAATTTTAATTTACATTTTAATCGCAAGAATCTGCAGGTCTCGTGATGGTCTCATGCTTTGGTCCGAAATATAGTTGATGTAATTTTTATTAAGACTAACCCGGTCAGAACATATGATGCACCTGTACACAGTATCAAAACAAACTGCGTCACCGGGTTCAATGCCAAAAAAAGACAGTTTGTTTTATAAACAAAACTGAGTAGTTTTTCGACTGGCAGCTAGACTAGTTACCGGCTAATTTGTCTGTTTATCAGAAGACGTTTTGTTTGTTTTCGCTGCAGATCACAACAGTAGGAAGAAGCACCTAGATTTAAGTTTTAAGACCTTGCAAGATAACATAACATTAAAAAAATGTAATGTCCAATAAGATCCCAAAGAAAAATGATTTTTAAAGAAGATCGTTCCATCAGTAGAAGGAAGGTTTGAAACAAACTACACAGTGAAAGACGCAGCACAACAGCAAAGTATAGTTCAGAAGAATTCCACAGAATGGTCCCATGAGGTATACGAAAAAGTCATAGCCACACTGCAAAGTAAAAAAATACCACAGTACTGTTCAACTTTTTAAAGAAATTTTAGATAATTGTAGTCGAGTGGCATGGGTTCTTCCAGATATAGTTGTTAAATAACAAATTCAAGTAAATATGATTAGTAATATTGTATGTACAAACTTTGAAACTCTACGAGTACAAATAATTTTATGACGGCAGTGAAAATTCAGATTAATATTTCTTTTAGTTTTCACTTAGAATACATAACTGTCTCTACTGATCTACACATGTTCGTCCAATTTTTTTTCTTGAAAGCTTGTACTTTCAATACTTTTGTTTCATGTTTCCAAAATTTGCGATCCAGTGAAAGTAAAATGTTAGTTGTTCAAAATCTTAAATTCGAGGGCGAATAATTCCCTGTAAGTTCTGTCCACGCGCCAACAATTGTGTTGTCAATTACTAAATTGCGAACGTTGTCATCAACTTCTAAAGGCTGATTTTTCACTAGCGACGGTGTCGGAGTCGGAGTTGTAGTCAGAAGCGTAGAGCGATACGATCTAGTGAAAATCAAATCGACGGAATCGGTAGAAAAATATCGATTCTGCTTACTACTCCATCGTCAAGTTTACGAGCTAGTGAAAACTAGGATTGTCGGAGTCGGAAGCACAAGCGGAAGAATAAACCAATCACAATGCTAGAATCCAAGCCTTACTATTGGTTTGTCCTTTCGCTTCTGCTTGCGACTCGGACAATCTAGTTTTCACTTGATCATAAGCGTTGGAATCATGAGCGGAATCGGAAGAAAATGGAACCGTTCTGATTCTTCCGACTCCGATTCCGTCGAGCTTATGACTCCGCTTACGACTCCGATATTCAATTTTCACTCGGTCATAATCGCTCTTACGACTCCGACTACGACTCCATCGTTAGTGAAAACCAGCCTTAACGGATTTCAGGCATTAGTTCTGCAATAAACTGATTCTTTGCGTTCTCTAATCGAAGAAAGCTTTACTTGACCAGCAAAAACAATTTGAAACAACTTGAAATATTCAATCGTGTCTAAGGAACCTCAAAACATGCATAAAGCCTCTCAGGTGAAACCGGCGTTTGTGGCGCAGTCCGCAAATCCATTCCGGTCTGACCAGTTAAACCGGTATAATTTTTACATGAATGGAACTTCGAGACCGGAAACGCTGATATAGCAGATTTACTTAACACGGACCTATTACGATCAGCTTTTGTAAGAAGATACATCGATTCCAAGAAAAAGAAGGGAAGGAACAAAAATTAAGAAAAAAAACAAATAATCATAAAACATTGCCTTTGGAGTGAGTTGGTTTACTTCATCAAAACATGTTTTATAACTGTTTCAGTTTCGTTGATATAAATTTCAATTGATTGGAGGTTAGTTTGATCCACGGAATGTTAATTTTTTTTCTTCGAAGAGCTATTTAAATACTTGGACATTAAGTGTGAAAAGCGAATCGTCACTGAAACAAACTCAAAACAAATCCATACGTGGATAGTGGATGAGTACTCTACGAATCTGAAAAGAACTTGTAATTAGAAACGAATTAAGAATTTCTCTTTCTAAATAGATCAGGTGTAAAAAGTAAAGCTGCTCAATAAAGTTGATAAAAAGTTATACGATGTCGTAGTTTGTCCTTCTGTTAACTTATAGCACCATTGAGAGAGGATTTTGTACATACATGTAGTAGTTAACCGTTAGGGTAGAAACGCAATAATCAACCTCTCCAGACTGACGTGCAATATACTCTCACAGGAGGACAAAATACAATGAATCGCAAACATCATTCTGGCAGCAATATTTTACAGGGCTTATTTGAATATTCATCCATGGGAATTATCAGTCCAACCTTTTCATACAAAGTACGTTTGGGCCGCTTTTGAATTCAGTGAAACCATTTTGAAACCAAAGCAATTCTTCAAATTGTTTCAAGTTGCACGTGAGGTTCACTGTGTTAATTCACTTCTGAAGGACTTTGATTTTATTATTATATGAAATCGATATCAAAGTTCTCACAGAATACTATCTAGAGAGCAAATGAAATCGAATAACAATAAATTCGCACGCTAAAAAAAACTATAAAAAAGACTCGTAGAAAAATGCAACGAACACTAACAGAATATTATGCTTGTAAGAATACCAAATGGTAAGTTGTCTGACAATATCACTCTACCTCCACGAAGACAAAACGCAATAAATATACTAAGCATAGCTATTTATGGAGCTCTAAAAACAAAAAGAAGCAGAATTAAGAACTGATTGTCTAATCCTATAAACGAAAAAGTGCTTCACTTAGTGTAAAAACAGCTTGTGGTACCTGATTAGTGGTAGGCCTCAAAAAATGTAACCGTTATAAATAAACAGAAAAAAAAATTATATTTGCAGGATTGGCGAATAATCGGAAAGTATGAAATAAATAAGTATATTTTCACCAATTCATTTTCCTTTTGAATGATTAAAACTTAATTAATTTTGAATAAATAACGGCAAACGACAACAGTGAGGGCTCAAAAAAATGAAAAAGAAAAGAATATGAAACAGTTAATTTAAGTCAACAAAGGTAAAGTGGCGCTGAAAGAGGCAGTCGCAAGTTGGCAAGACGAGATAATAACACCAAAGGGAGTTCTCCAAAATTTTGCATGAAAGCTAACTTCGAAAAACTATGCTCAACTTCCGGTGAAGTGTACAACAAATGTACGTAACAGACAGCTGAACGCGAAGAGATGGCTTTCTTAGTCAATCAGTCAATGATCTTGGTGCTACGAAGAAATGATTTGGTACTTGATTATAGGAGTTGATTTCGGTCCAATTGCTCAAAGAATTTGATTATGACTCTGAGGAAAAGGGTGATCGAAGAAGCCCCCGATGGAACGTTTTCATGAGTCACGATATTTCCTAACGTAAGAGGTTGGTTATTAAGATCGTGAAAGCGAATTCTTAACATTGGAACCAACTTTAGATCAGATTCAAGCCCTAGCAAGGCACACATGGTAAACGAAGTGCATGTATGCATTGGAATGGATTAAAAATTACCAAAGTAAACTTACGCAATGATGGAAATTGACGTACAAACACTTTGCTAAAACATGCATAGATTTGAAGTTCAAGTCAGGTAGCATTTTGAACAATCAAATTTATCATATCATAGAAACGAACGGCGTTTTAATGCTGTTTAAAACAACGCAGTACGGAGCTTACCTGAGCACTTTTACACCAAACCCGTCGAACTACGAAGGCAATTTAAAATCAAGTATGATCACGAAATTACTGGATAAAGCAGCTGTCACTTCGAACGTTTGCAACTGTTAAGGTTTCACGAACTGCAAGCACATAAAGAGAGAAACTTAACCACATGAAGTACGAAACACTGCCCCTGTTGACGCCGATTGACTCGTAAAGACTCGACACCACTCGTGATATGTAATACCGCATTCCTTGTTGCTTGATGCTGATCATATTGTGTTCACTCACCCTACCGGGGCCGGTAAAACCGTATGACGCAGTTTATAAAATGGATAGCTGCTGGAAAATTCCAAACATCAGTCAGTCAATGTAAACGTTTATAAGAGCGTATTACAGACAACGGGAGGCATGCGCGCGTGTTCAAATGCACTCGAAGTAAACGTGGACACGTCAGTCAGTGTGGATGTGCACGAATTCAACTGTATACAAATTACAAACCCTTCTCTTTCCTGGTGGGCTGTCCCACAATCTCCTCTAATTATAGTAAGTAGTAACGCTTGGCATAATCTGATGATGCTCAACGGTGCAAAAGGTACGCAAATTCTTTCAAACTTACGACAGTGATTTCGTGAGTTGTGAAATCCTCTTCTGTTTAAGTTCCACACCGCAGAACTCTAAATGCAATCTAATGTTGTTGAAGTTCCTAAAGTCGCTATTGGTATCTCTCCAGTTATTCAAGCAAAGAACTTTAAACTCCACTTTGGCTACGAGTCTTGGCGGATTTTAGTCCACGAAATTCATGAAAACCACTGAATTTTTTGCTGCTCAGTTGCAAAACACCGAACAACCCGGCCATGTGCCGATTTAAATATGCATAAGTTCTGATTTGTATAACAATAGGTTGTTGTCTCATTTGAAATCACCTCACGTTGTCTACATAGCTTTTCAAAGAGTTCGGTCAATCAATGTTGTGTGACCAGCGGTATAAAGGACCCTAAAATGACACAACGATATATTCTTCCTATCAAAAGACAAAACCCTTTTGAAAATTATCGCTCAAGGGCTATTTTTATCGCAGATTCATTGAGCCTCGCGTGAAAAGAAAGAGAAATCCAAAACAACGAGTCTTCACAACTTTTGAGACGCGTTAACCATGACCCATAAGCAGGGAAAAAAACGGCAGTTGGTATTAAAATAATCAAAATGAAAAAGAGCTGTTTGAAAATATCATGCAGACATTTTTCGCAATCATAATATTCGTTATAAAAGCATCAACCAACAGTGCTCACGACTCTAACATTCCAGACTTTTCCAGACTTACGTCGATTGCTCCTGAAGCCAAGCTTTTATTTTATAGCCGACAAGTTACGAACGCTTTGATGACTAAACCAGACGGTCTCGATAAGGCCTATTTTTAAGCTACCTCACTAGATATCGACAAATCCGGCGTCTGCCAATTAAAAGTAAGCGTACCGCAAACGGCAGAGGATAACTTACCTTTAAAAAACAGTGACACCAACTGTTAAGACGCCAGTTTATGGATGTACCCTGTTGTTTTCAAGTCTTTATCCCTTGAAGCAGGCGTTTTGTACGGTTTTTTTTTCGGTTCTTTAACAGTTCGATCCTCCTTGCCCTTTGTTTCGCAATTTGGGGGCAGTACGGAGGCGTATTATGGGGTGTCCTGCAGCAGCGTTTTGAATGATTTGCGTGGATATGTTAACTCAGCTGTAAGCAATTGTGAGCAGTGCTGTGTTCCCTTCAATACGGTGACGTGAGCAGGAAATAGGAATAGAAGTAGCGTTCTCACGGGGCGCCAATTTGGCGGGGAAATATGTTCATTTATTTCCTCTCCATACTGTAGACCCATATACGTGAGTTCACAACTCGACATCAAAGCTATATGGACCAGCATTCAAGGCTAAACGGTTACCAAACACTAAATTAACAGGTATGAATTCGACCATCAGTTTGCTTTAACGCCATTAAAATGGGTTTATTTGAAGCTACTTAAATACAATCAAGTATGCCTCAACCAGGGTATCAAATGATGGTTAAAAAACAATTCAGTCATTGGAAGAGAAAATGATGATACCAATCCTTGATTTTTTTCCAAGTTTATTCAAGGGATTGTCGACGGGCGCAAGGTGTGAAAAGAGGGGAAATTCTAAATGTCAAAATGGTTCCATAAAGGCAAACTGCCATTTGAAGAGGCTCTGCCAGGGTAAATTCCGACAAGCGACACGGGCCGAAAAGTAGCGACAGCGCCCAAATGAAATAGCGACAAACGACTGCCATTCTATTAAAAATGTCGACAGCGACATCAAAGCCGAGAATTAGCGACAAAGAACTGAAGTAGTTGTCCCTTAATTTCCGACAGCGACGTGAAGCCTTGACAAAAGGCCGACACGAGGCATTTTAAAATTCCGACAAGCGACCTGGGACCCCCCCTGGCAGGGCCTCTTTGAATGTTGGCTTGTTTCCTAAAGCGAGTTCGCGTTTATACAGAGATAGTCTCTTGATACTTTCTTTAGTTCTCCGGTTGTTTACAATCTCACTCCTGAAAATGCCTCTAAGCAAATTTTGTGCTAGTTTATTTAACATCTTTAACGGGCGAGGGCGGTAAAACCTCAGATGGTTTAGGGGAGTACACTACAAAAACTAAAAATAAAATAACTGCAGTAAAAATGAAGTGAATAATGATAAGATTTATGAGAAGAGCATCAGTTAGGTATCTGAAAGTAAAACATGGAAAGCATGTTCAGAGTTGCATAGCTTGTAGTTCAGTGTCTGGCACAACTATGTGCAACTCGGATTGTATCGATTTTTCTACTATATATTATCATGGAAGCTATATTGCATTTCTATTTATCTGTGATAGGAGATACAGTAATCCATCACAGAATATAAAGGTGCGGCTTCCTATATTCAAGAACTACAGCAAGTTACGAGAATATTCCTCCATTAGTGTCGTGATGTAGAAATATCAGAGGAGATAGGAAAGAGATTTGTGAGGAAGTAGTTGAAAAACACAAAACGGAAACTCTAATTCCGGCTTGTCTCGGCTTAGAAGGGTTTTTTTGTATCTCGTCCTGTTTACATTGAAGGGGGAGGGGATGTGGCAGCTAGCCAGTCTTTCCTACGTGACCAGCCCCTCCCTTATCATGTTACGACAATGATCGGACTTTGCACTTACAAGGTGCTTAACCCTGTGACATTTTTTGTTAGACTGGTTATGTCCTTAGTGATGCCGGCCAACAACTCTTTGCCTCTCAGAGCAAAAACGCAGGTCCAACATAAAACAATGATGAACTCTTTTGGGCTGACATGATACCGGTCTTTAGGCAAACAGACGCGTCTGTCAGCATTCTTGTTTTAAAATCACTTGTTTTTATCTTCTGTGTGAGATGACGGGCGTTTTGGATCCTGGTCTAGGGAAAGCTGGAACGAACTAAAGAACAAAGGGTCACCTTGAAAGCCCAGTGAATGAAAGATGGAGGAACACTTTTAGCAGGGCTGTGCCGATATGTTGGTTCAAACTGTTAAGTGTCCCTGTCAAGTAGGAGGCAAATCAAGGCTCTTGCCTCAATCATTTAGAGACAATAGAATGAGTTTATGTCAAAATTGCGTGATCTCAGTTTTGTTTTCAAATTTAGTCATCATGACTCGAAACCCCTAGTAAAGAATTTTTACCATGGACATAACCACTGTCATATTTGGCTATGGCCCTGCCTGCATTCCACAGATAAGCTGGGCTCCTGGCATGTCAGGAGCCCATCAAGAGGACTCCTGAACATGCCCAATACTGGAGAAAAAGGGCAGCCTATTGAGTACCAGTTCACTTGGCAAAACGGAAAGCAAAGTTATTTTAAAAAACAAAGACGTTTATCTTGACAATCAGCCTCACACATATCTGCCGTGAGAGCTTTAGGGATGAGGGACCAGACAAAACTGTATTGACGCCTTGCGACGATAAGTCGAGCGTTTCTTGTACGTGATTATAGATCACAACACGCTGGGCAACAAGTATCAGCTAGATATAGGGAACAAAGTTTCTGTAAAGAAGTCGTTGTATACTCCCAAATCCGAAAAAAAAAATCCAAGGAGTAAACGCGACGATGCATTGTATGAAACAAAGTACAACTGGTGTAGGTTGACGGAGTCTGGGTAGAGCTTTGACTCGCAAGTTTTGCAAGGTCGTGGCCCGGTTATATTCTTGCACAGAATCATACTTGATAACTTTCTCCCACGAAAGCCCGGGGGGGGGGACTCCCATATGGAGTGGACGGGGATGCTCGTCGGAAATTTTGAATTTAACCCCTAAAAGGGACCAATCTGGGCGTGGCCGAAGCTTATGCAGATCCCTAAAAGAGACCAGTTTCGACGAGTTTCAGTTCGTCAAGTTTCGTATAACACTCTCGTAAAACAATAGACAAAGACATTTTGTTACAGTGGACTTTGGATATTATGGTATGGAAAACTTTGTTTATATGAATTGAGCAAATATAAAGAATCAAAATTCTTTCTGTTTTGTTCTTACTTCGCGTGCAACCCTTAACGAGACCTTGACGGTTAAAAATAATGACATTTTGCCCAGAACACCCTAAGCGAGACCAAAATCCGAAATTTACACCCCTAAGCGAGACGACGAGCATCCCCGTCCATTCCATATGGGAGTCCCCCCACCGGGCACGAAAGTCACTGCTTGATACTTCGCAAGCGAGTTACGTCATAAAGAACTTAACTTAACAAGATCTCAACCCTAAGACAATAAAACTATAAACTTGAAATAAAAGAACACTGTAACCAACAATAGACTACAACATACAACAAAACAATGCAATAGATATACGATAGATCTAATACATCCAGCAGCAACCTGAATCTTCCCACGGTGTGTCATGTCCTGAATGAATGTGACTTCCTCTTTACCCCCGCGTTCACAACAGCTTTGCCAGGAGCCGACCGTTAATATTATGCAAAATACAACCTTCTTACAATCTCTTTTATTAGCCGTAAATTGGCTTATAGGGCAAGTCAAGGGTTAAAACAATAAGCTGAGGTACGAGGCAGAAATGGTAGCGAAGGACATTAAGAGGTATTTAGATATCAGAAATTATCTTGAAATATTTAAAACATATATTAAAAAACAGGACAACATAACACGAACTAACAAAAGGAGGTTTTCGTGTTTACAATTTTTTTTTCATACCAGCTGAAAAGGCGAACGTATGCTCCTAATAGGTTAGATAAAGCATTCTGTCTTATCCCCACTGAGGAGGCCCTGTTAGGGGTAAATTCCCGTAAGCGACATGGCCTTGAAACGGCGACACGAGAGAGCTGAAATGACGACGAACGACAAGCTGCTCACGCGAAATTACGACAGCGACCTGCGAACCTTCCAAATTACGACGTGAAAAGGTTAGAAACTCAGACGAGCGACATAAAGACTCACTGAGCACAGTTAAATGACAAAAGAATTCCTCAACGACAATGTTTTTATCAAATACCCGGTGTCATATTTTCGCGAGAATTCACGACTCGCATGACACACTCGTGTAAGACACGGAGACGCTCGCGTGTATAAAAGCCATACCAAACTAAACCCGGAAGTCAATGTCATGACAAGTCATCGTTAAACAAGATGTTGGCACGTGGTCTTAACAACTTATTTCTTGTATTGCGCACATTCTATGAAATAATAACGACCTAAACCAGGAGCCCATTACAAACCTAATACCAAACTTGCACTGACGACACCTGGATCGACGGATGAGTAAAGACAACTAATACTTCCTTTCATGCAAAAGTATTTTTTTATGATGATCTCGATACAGTGTTAGAAGACTTTGCTGGTGCGGCACCTGGTTTATGGCCAACATTTAAAATCGAATAAGGTCGACCCCACAAGCATCTCTCAGGCCGTGATATTTATTGGTGTGAGAGCGCGTGGACTGCAACAAGTCGAAAGAGTAAAATAATTATTTCGTAGTTTCGTTTTATTTGCTGTAGTTTACTGGTTTCGTTCGGTTACGATGGCTTGCCATTTAAGGAGTAAAAGCTTAAAGGAAGTGTCAACTTTGGATCGGAAATCGTTAACCATAATGAAGAGATGTCAAGGGTATTTTCATTTTGTCTACTCATTATTAAATCGCTATAACGAAATGCAAATTTTGAATCATATTTCAATAACGTACAATTTTATAAATTGAAAGTGAGAATGTTAAGAGATGTGCTGATGAGAGCCGAGCCAATCAGGCAACACTTGTAAAACTTGGAACCCACTCAACACGTGCCAAACCGCTGTATCGAAGACCTGTATCACATATTGACACTGGAAATTATCCCGCATTCATCAAGACAATTAAGTGCGCGCCGCCTCCGCTCAGTAGTCAAGTATTTTCTTTTTGAAAATAACCTGTACATAAAAAAAACTGTAGGAAGTGAAATGTGATAAAACCCTTGTCAAATATTATCATAGTTTTAAAGTAAGACAAAAAAGTCCCTCAATTTGCTTCAATAGTGCAGATGCGTCAGGAGGGCTCCTGGATGCGTATAACACTGAGTTTTCAATTAGCAAAATTTCGATCTCATCTTCTCTGAGGGCGGTCTGTCCAAACAGCTTTCAACATAAAATTGATTTTAGCAATAACACCAAAAACTGTTATGATTAAAGAAGACGCACTTATTGCATATTTATTAGAACAGTAACTTCCGCTTAAAAAGTTTATTACTAATCTCGTAATATTCTGCTGCCGTTTGTCCGATCAGTTCTTACATGGTGCAACAAAAGAAAACCGTTGTTACTGGAGTTATAATTTGCGCTTGTTATAATTTATGCGCTCCAAACGATACTACCAGTGATCATTAACAGCGCTTTCCTTAAATGTAAAATTTCATATTGGCGTATTCTGTGTGCCACATTGGAGATCCTTTTTGGGGCAAAACCAATGCCATCCGTCAAGCGGAAGAGTTGAGACATGACGATAGAGATAAACAGGAACAGATACTAAAGCCGGTAAGAGATATCCGGCCACGCGTGGAAGAAAGAAATTAGTGAATGCATAAATGAGAAGCTTTGATGAAAACGAAAGATTCTCTTTAACAATACCGGAAGTACTTGCTTTGAACTGGGGGCGATAGAAGACAATGCCATGGTTAACTGAGACGCCTCCAGTGTCTTGGCCGATACAATCTAATGACATAACCAAGAAAATGGTTCACATAAGAACCACAGGAGGCCCAAAGAGCGATGTTCAGTCCCAGTTTTCTCACGTGAAACTTAGTCGCTTTAAGAACTATTGAATTTCTGGTCAGCAGTGCAAAGCTTCAACTAATGCCCTCCAGATTTTTCACTTTTCAGCAAATAAATTTACATCAAAAACTGTAGTTGAAGACACTCTTCAGATGATTTGTGCTGCAGTACACTTTGTTCCACTGCAGTGCATAGTAAAAAGTGTACCAGCCCAGAACCCAGAGCTACTTATTTTACTGATTCAGTATGGTTCAAATTGAGGCACCATTTTTTGTAATACCCCGACAACGTTCATATATTTTTAGTGCCTCCAGTTTCGACACATTCCACGAAACTGGATTTGTTTTTTTAATTCTTATTCTGTTCTTTGTTTTGAGCAATTGTTTCCTGTGGAAAGTATAATTGACCACAATGAGCGAGAATATTCCCCAGCACGTGCCAGGAGTGACACGTGCGCTGCGCTTTCTTTACTTTCCCTCGGTTAGTCTCACTTGGCCAGTTAATACACAACAACCAATCCACCTGTTAACTGGTAAAACACGTGCTGTGTAATAACAGGTGTCAATAACAACCTGCTGCGGAATATCGCAAATCTTACTGGTTCTTTCACTGTTTACCAACATAATCGCGTGCGAGAAGCTTCATCACAACTCACCCAAACTATAGATATCAACGCAATTTTTTTTTTGCTCTAGACTGATGGTCTATCACTTATTCTGTTATGGGGACACCTGTGTATCCTACTATTCACTCTAATAAGATTGTGAACTGCGTGGCTGCAATTTGCGCCTTAATAATCAGTCTGGCAAAGTCCCTCACAAAAGAGTTGTAAAACGCATTGAGCCTTGGGATAAAGCGCTATATAAATCCCTCGTTATTTATTTTTCATACCACAGTAGCAATATATTCAGTAGAAAACAACATCGTTTTGCAGACCATCGAGTCTTGTAACACAGTGGTGAGCAGGTTTATGTACAGTCATCCGATTAATATCAGCTCTCTAATAAATACAAGAGACCGCGATATCCAACTATGTCTTCAAACGTAAGCTGTGTTTCACTGTTTTTCGTGCTATCTGCCATATACTCGCAGAGAACCCAAGTTTCAAGCTTAACTGGAGCTTAACAATGAAACTGAGACCACAGTGGAATTAATAATTTAGTTAACAATTGCATCCACATACTTCGTAAACAACATACGCAGGGCAGATCCCACAGTGACTGTAGTAAAATACAAAATGGGAGGACTTCATTACAAGTTAAGTATAGAGACGCCTACCATTTTCTACTGTGTATAAGTTAGACTTCAGTACTAGGAAACATGCATTCACTACTGGACAAAATGCGGTAACACGAGCATACAAAACAACTTTACAATGGGTATTACACCTTTCACTTTATCAACTTGTGTATCTGTTACGTGCAACAAAATTAAAGTAAAAAAAACTTATACCGCGAGGGACACTTTAGTGCCCAACGGCAAAAACAATAGAGCCTATTGACTTACATGATCACCGACCATGTTTTAACGGAAACAAAAGAAGATTTGCAAAAGAATAATATTCAATTCCTGGAGGATCAGTTTGGGACACCAACGGGGCCGCCTTTTCTTTGTTTGGGGACACCAACATGGCCGCCGTGGCGTCATGTGCATACGCTCTATAAGGATTCCTGTGTTAACACGGTATATCATTTACTTTTACAAATGCAGAAAACATGAATGACTACCGAAAAAGAAGGTAGCCGTATGTCAATAGGAGATAACTGCTACTGAGTTCTTGTAGAAGTACTTGAACTGAAGGTTTGTGATTCCTTTAGGGTAAGATAGTAGAGCAAGCATCAACCAGAGTCTTCACCATCACAGGACAGACGGCTTATCAAAATGCTGAATTTTCTTGCTGACTGACAGCTTGTCTGACCTTTTCTAGGTCGATCTCCTAGTCTTCCAAGGGTCCTCACACGAGTCCATCGACAGACACCTGCCATTCCATTTGCAGCTTAGCTGTTATTGGTCGAGACTGCCTAGTCCATCAGATAGCACCTTGCTTGTAGTCATCCAATGAACAGCTCAAACTAACTTTGACTTGATCAGTCTCCTCCCGCACTTGACAAAGGCGTTTTCTGATTGGCTATCTTGTTACACAGAGTGATATGATTGGCTGATGCAATTTTCCCTGCTGCAGTTCTCTAGACTTCACTGATAACGTATCACTGAGTTTGCAAACTTTACTTGGCGGTCTCTAACTTTCGATTTGACAGTACGAACTCAGATACAATTCACCTATTCACTATTTACAATGTTATACGTATTTTAAGACCAGGAATTACGTCATCTTTAACCAAAAAGTATACACAATTAAACACATTTTTGAGGGTTCATTTAAGGCCAAAGGAAGTGTCGCCTCACTGCTTTTTTCTCTGTGAAGGGGAATGTGCAGCAGCTGGTGAACCCTGTGATGAGCCGGCAAACCCTACATCGCGGTCAGAGGCTTCCTATTTAAGAATAAAAAGACAGTAATCCTCGACAGTCCTCGACAGATATTGATGTTGTATTCTCAATTAGTATAAATACTCAGGTGATTATACAAAATCGCGCGCTCTGATTGGTTCGCTATCTCGGATTATCAGCCGATAATCACCTCGACGAACAAAATGGCTGCCAGTCGTTCGCGCGCTTTTGATGAAATAAAACTTTTTCGTGTTGTAAAATGCTTTTCTTTTCTTTTTTGAAGTAATCACCTGTGTATTTATACTAAAACAATTATTCGCCTCAGGCTCAGTGATTCTCGGTGAATATTCACCAAGAATCACTTCGCCTTCGGCGAATAATTGTTAATTATATTTTCAACCCTGTACTGATCAGCATCCGATTTATATCAATACATCACAATTTTAAAACACTGGTAAACCGTGATCACTGTGTAAACTGTACACAGAAGTTGCACTGTTGCAAGAACCTTCTAGAACCTATTAATATGCAAATATTTGCTTAGTCACGCAACATTCTTTCTAGAAAGTTCTAACACTATAACATGATTTATTATATGACCACAATAGTACGCGCGCTCTGATTGGCTGCTGAGAGGCCAAGATTTTCTTTTAATGGCCGGGCATTACAAAATACAGACGAAAATTGTCTCATTTTCAAAGAAATTGTTTTTTCAGTCACTTCTGGTTTCGATAGCATGGTCAGGTGTGTTTCGTTTTAATGAACATGACCTTGATTTGACATCTAGCGCGCGCAAGCGGATATTGAAAAACCCTTCCGTTCCTCCAGGACGATCGCTCTGTAGTAGTCTAAAATGGTCAAGATGAAAAATGGTAGGGTTGTGGGATGTAGCTTGAAATGAGAACGTCAAAATGTAATAAGGGTAAGTTGAAGCCACACATATGCGCACTGAGGCGACAGTGGTAGAAGGGATTAAACCCTGTTGCTACCAAAAAAAAATGAAAAAATTGAGCTCAAAAATGGTCAACAGTTGATTGAGGTCTGGAGATCGCGTTTGCTGTGAAGTTGTCTAGAGAATCTGTCCAAAGGATTATACAGGAGTTGTTATCCTCAAGTGGATACTTTCAAGGAGCTCATGAATTGTGGTGTCAGTGGTGACTGAAATATTGAGCTGAAAGAGCTTATTAGCGTATATTTAAGTTCAGCGATCGTTCCCTTTGAAGACTACTCGAGTTATAACATTTCAGGTGTCAGTTACAAATAAATAGTTGAGTTCGTAGCGAAAGAACGATTGTCTTTTCTGGCGGACTGAGAGTAAGATTTATATGTCCGTAAAAGCATATTGAATCGACTCACCCCTTCACTGCTGTAGCCTTTCTCCGAAGGTGGATACGAGTCTGCTTCGTTATCGCTAGGATCTGGTCGGATTCGTGGAGGTCGCCCTCGGCGTTTCTTTTTCTGTCGATCATGCACAGGTAATTAGACGAATTTGGGTAGGCAAAAAGGAATTTTAATTAAAGTATAAAAGCAATGTTATAGTTCCTTGACACTCTCTTTCCAATTATTACAGGGTCCGAAATAGCGCTTTCCTGGTCGCCAATGCGACTAAAAATTTTGCACTGGCGACCAGAATTTCACAACCGGTCGCCAGCGGGCGATTAACTATTTCATAGCGATGTGTCGATCGTCTTGACAGAACGCAAAAGGATAGATCGTTTTGAACATAGAGCAAAGAACCAAACGGCAGTTTTTTAGTCGCGTACATTTCTTCTCCAAAACGTAGACACAAGAGAAGGTATAAAGTTGACTTGAAACACTTGGCAGTCGCACGAAACTGCGATTATGGCCGGCATTTGATTCGTTCGTGGTGGTTTTTCAGTGGTAGGTGTATAAATAATCAGCGTGTTTGTATTTAATCTTATTCGTTAGCGGAAAAATCGCCATTGCGGCCCCAAACACGTTCTCTTCGTTATGATTCTTAAACGAAAAATTGGCGACCAAAAATTGTGGCTTGTGTTTCGCTGCAAAGGAAAAATTTTATTGTCGCTTTTTGGCGACCACATTTTTCCATATGGCGACTGAAAAAAAAATTCCAGTCGCCAGTTAGCGCCTGCCTAAAAAAGTTAATTTCGGACCCTGTATTATATTTTCGAATAGCATAACCTGATAAATTCCTCCCAGCAGCATAACTCACAAAAGCCTCTCAAAACGATTCTTTTGTTATGCTGTTGCCGCTGAGTTGCGTGCTACGTATCGCACGCTGTGTCCTAACGTCCTTACCACTCCACCAAGCTCAGCTTTGGCCTTCTCCACTGACTGCTTGCCGAGTTTTATACGCATCTTCAACGAACTCTGGCTGGTTCCAGCTAAACCAAAGAGGAAAGAGAGAAGGTTAAGGTATACAGTATGACCATTGTTGTACTTTTGGTACGGTGCTACACAGTACTGTAGTGCTGTATGGACTGCTTGTTTTCCCACACAGCGTAACTCTCACTTTTTCATCCATAGATCAAACCGTATAGGGTGACAATTCTTCTGTCAACTTACTGAACTGTACTATAGAGGAGTCACACCACATTACTGTACAGTGCAGTTGTTTTGGCAATACAGCATGGTCCTAACTTTCTTATCAGTGGAAAGGGTTCATCCCATGTTGTCTGAGGGACCTAAACCCGTGAGAGTGTAGACCTACCTTCAGGGTCTGAACCGATCGATTCTTCCAGTTCTTCTCCATCACCTTCCTGTGACAAAAGCAGCGAACACGTTCAATACTTTAAAACTTATACAGTAAGCCCCACCACCAAACCTGGATTTACGTTTTTCAATAAAGATGTGGATACGAGAAGACAAGAAAGCGATTGACTTATAATTTTATATATTTTGGCTACTAATTTTCTCTGCCTTTACCTCTTCTTCTTCGTCTCCCTCTCTGTCACTCATTTCTTTGTCACTCTCTACTTCCGGTTCCTGGGAAGAGGTTGTCTGTGCCTGCAATTCCTCACCAGCCTGCACCCTTTGCCGTGCATGCGCAAATAATGACTAGAAAAAAAAGAGACCATATATTGTCCTTTGACTTTCGGAAAAGATCAATATACTATCTCTCCTCTTTACAGTGTCGATTATTTGACAACCAAACAGATAATGATGACTAATAGGATATTGTATTGATCAAACGCAACATTCCCTATACTTAAATGCGAGAGGACCAGAGCGTTTACTGAGGACAATTGCTCTTCACACCATGACGAAGACAGCGCATAAATGATTTAGTACTTCAACGGGTACATCTTACCTCGTCTCTCAATATGCGTCAATCAAGGGATTTGGGCATCAAATTGGAGGTCACTTTAATATACACCAGTACACAATAACGACACTTTCAAATCTCTGC
Source organism: Ricordea florida (assembly GCA_949710005.1). NCBI lineage: Eukaryota > Metazoa > Cnidaria > Anthozoa > Corallimorpharia > Ricordeidae > Ricordea > Ricordea florida. Next base: position 27,846,937 of record OX453282.1, on the reverse strand, counting down.
AGGGATTTTTTTTTTACATGAAAAAATTACTCGATTCTGATTGGCTGAGAGCAGCGCAGTTCAAGTGTAACACAAGTGCAAATTACACATCGAAATTCTGGATTATGATTGGTTGAAAGATAATAGGAAATTTTCGAAGCCAATTATATTACGTAAAATGATGACGAAAATGTTCTGCGGAAACTTTTAAAAACGTTTTCTCGATTGAGAAAAAAATGGCTACATTAAATCAAGAAAGGTTTACTCTGGCCAATACTTTTATTTCATGTTTATATTACTTAGTAATCATACGGGTTTTCTCGTTCAATTTGAAATTAATTTGCCCTTGACAGTTTCTCAAAAAGCTCACTCGTGCAAATTAATTCCAAATCGAACTCGAAACCGTATGATTACCATTACTAACTGCACACCTGTAACTTGATGGAATCTTCATAAATCTGTAATCAAACAAAAAAAAAAATAATAAGAAGAAATTGAAACCGTCGAAACAGCTTTGAAGAGCCGAGCTAGAATGATTGACTGAGAGAAAAATATTGATTTTCTGTTGTGGTAAAAGCGTTACCCTTGTTTGTTTCAACACACTTCATATGCCTAGCAGGAGAAGATTTAACGAACTCATTGATGTAAGACAGCTTGAAGTGGGCCATCGACAAATGGTTAGGACAGTGTAGAGGAGTGGTAACTTACAATAGAGCTTTCAATGTTGTAGGTTTGAGCATTCTTGCACATCAGCAGAAAGTCTTCTTCCAGGTCATCGAGTGTGCGATATCTGTGCGAGTTGATTCGCTCCTGCAACACCAAAGTGCAATCACTTGACTGTATCAATAAATGCACAATACCAACGATTACACACAGAAGACAAGGCAGAGCACATAATCAATGGGGAAACCATGCTTGTCTAACGTCCAGTCAGTCTTCTTACCCGTATTTTTCTGATGTCCACTGGGTGTTTGATAATCTGATAGTAGTCTGGTAACTCTTTTCGCGTGGGAAGAACCATGAAAATTTCAGCCAGATTCCGTCCAGTGGCACTAAAATATAACAATAATGAGAACACGAGAGAAACTCCTTTAGAACGCAAGAGATATAAACTGATCGCGCTGTTTACATGAGCTGGTGCAAGCATGAGAGGGAGAAAGACAAAATCCCATTAAATCTTTTTATGGGATTGCGTGACCGGGGCCGGACGGGTCACATGATAATGAAAAAGTTTCAACACTTACTCATCCACGTGACGAACAACGTGCTTGATCAACTTCTTCATCTGTTTTGTTAGTTCTGGCGGATTGGGAGCCAGTTTGACTGCAACACAATAGAAAATTACTGCATTAAAGGGACTGAGAATAAAAAGTGAATCAGATGTTTCAGCGAGATTTCTATAAGACAACAAACAATGTAGGAGGATACTTTCATTTAAAACAGGGTAATTTCTGCAGTAATTATAAGACAAATTACCGTTATCAACGGACGCCCAAAAATTCAAGCACTAATATTACAAGTTAAAAATCTTACATTAATAGAAACATGAAACTGTTAAAGAAAATCTACATGGAAAATATACAATCTACTAATTTTAATGAAGGAAAACAAAGGATTTTCTACCATTACATATGAAATGTAAACCGTACCTGAAGGAGGTCGGCCACGCTTCTTTTTAACCTACAAAGAAATAAACATCACTCATTATACTGTAGAAGAAATATGGTAAACAAAATATTTGGAGTACAAATAACTGCACTATAATTTCTAACTCTACATCTGTATTCCTTGGGTATTTTCATGAAGTGAGTTCAGAAAACTTAGAAATAAGATGAAGGACTCATACTTACAAATAATTTCTGCGAGGGTATTTTTCCACAATTTTCTGGGTGATGTGCATTGCTAATTCAGATAAGTGATAATCTAGGGTCTAGCAGAAACTCACTGTAAACGTTGAACCACAGATAAGTTCTAATTGCCTTTCCTGGTTGTTAGGAGTTGATGTTTCAGTAATGTTTACCTTCGGTGATCCTACGTCGTCACCGCCTTCGTTCTTTCGCTTCTTTGCAGTCTTCCTCACTTTTTGCCTTTCTTCTATTTCATCCAGCCGACCATCTTCAACGGCCTGTTAGGTCAACAACAAGGAGATGATTAGCCCTTTCACTCCCATGGTCTGAGTAATCACTCTCCCAGTAAGTGACATACACCTCTTTATTGTATGCATAATAGTGTTTTTCCGGAAACTAAAACACTCGTATTATCCATATTTTCACTCAGTGAGGATATGAAAAAGTTATCTACCAAATGTCCCGTATGTACGCACGCGTCCCAACAAAATTTTCCCATCCATTTAATAAAAAGAACATTACACGGCGGCTTGAAGATATGAATTTTATTTTCTCGTGTTAAAAACAACATTTTACTCGCTGGCTGCGCTCGCTCGTAAAACGCTTTCACCGCTCGAAAATAAAATCCATATTTTCGCGCCAACGTGTAATAACCTCTATATATGTCTTGGTTTGGAGAATTGAGTAGTTGATTGTTTTGTCAATACTCATCAGCTGCTTGCATCGCCATATTGTAGTAAAGTAGTAAGAGGAAGTTGTATGTTGAATCAACTTGATGAATCCTGGGTGAATACTCTCTTCACACGACAGGACATAAAGATGGAAAATTTGCACCGTCATGATGAAGCTTTTGAAGAGTACATATGATTGTAAAAAGCAGGGATGAATTACTTGATCTCGGTAGCTTCTGAATCAAACAAAACGCACGAGGCTTGAGATTATCTCGGTTTCTGTTGCATGAGTCTCCTTGAAATATTGTTACTACCCCTCCCCTCCCCCCAGATACAATGATTGTTAGGGTTATACACTTCATCATGTCGCCCGTACTAATTAGTTCCCAGGGCTAAAAATTGGCGGTCGCACGGTCGCCAGTGGTGAGTTAAAACTGACCAGGGCTACCAAAAGTTAAGGTTTGAACGCCCGATGTACGACTATGCTACAGAATTTCGAAAAATGTCAATATAAATTATGCGAAGTACGAAGTTAAAAATAAAACTCAATGTGTAGATTAATTGGACTACCTTTCTTTTCGTTTCTTTGCCTGGACTCTACCATCATCCATTTTAGTGTATTTTTTAGTTCTGAAGTGGAAATTCCAAGCCGTTTTAACAGTAATTTCACAAGCGATCCACATTCACAACATATAAACCCCATTTTGATTTTGTGATTGCCACGTGACTCTGAAAAAAAAAATCGATGGCTTCTTCATTTTGGGATGGGCCTCTAAGAATTCAAGCAAACTGGCCCGACTGGCCAACAAGCACTGGAGTTAATTTTTAGCCCTGACTGTTCATATGACGGTTTTCACCTTTTGTGACTTACCAGAGTAATTACTTTTGTTTTGGTTTTACGACAGTAGACTGAAAACAGCTTCAAGGTGAAACGAGAAACTGAGTCACTCCTAGGAGTAAAAGGATTCTACGTTTATTGAGAGCGATGAACCACTGAACCAACCTTGAGCCACTGTCTCTCCGTCAGGTGCTCACTGTAATCAACCTCTTTACGAATCCGGGAACCGCGCCCGAAGATCTTCTCTGATTCCTCCTCCCATGTCAGACGTTCAACCTGAGAAGGAGAACAGTGCAGCAACCATCTATATAACACTGACCTGGGTGACTAACACCAATGTTCCAAGACGCATCAGAACATTGCAAATACATGGAATGCACAGCTTTCAGAATGCGTCAACTCGCACACTCTCACCGATGCGACCAATTGGGGCATTGTAATTGATGAAGTACTGCATCAATAAGTATGGGTATATAAATGAAATACAAACGTAGTAGGCTAGTTGGTTTCCAATAAATGATTAGACTAATCGTTCTCGTTGCAATGGATCAAACTCAACTCTATGCCACTTGCCTTGTCGACTGTTCTTAACTCATAGAAATTTCAAACTCGCAGATTTAAGTGTTCATTGTCAAAGTGCCTCAAGGATATTAGTCGGTAGCTGAAGCTGAAAATGCGGTCTTTTTGCCAAAATAAGAATGTAACAGGCTCTACAGTTAAACTCCACTCATGGAGAGTATTGGTTTTCTCTAGTGGTATTAGCAAAATCCTGGTTTATTCTAGCACACTTCGTACGCCTAGCATGCACAAATAACTTCTGCTAGGTTCTAGCAATGTGCAGTGACGAAAATCAAGACACAGAAAGGAGGATATCGAGTAGCTGTGTGTTTTACCATTCATGTACAGTGTGGTTCTACCTTTTCCATCGGTGGATCAAATCATACAGTGTGATCATTCTTTGTAAAGCTACTGAACAGTACTATACTGTGGTACTGTTTGTTTTACTACACAGTGTGGTTCTGTGGATCAAACCATGCAGTGTGACCATTCTTTGGAAACTAATGAACAGTACTGTACTGTGGTACTGTTTGTTTTGCTACACAGTGTGGTTCTAGCTTTTTCATCTGTGTATCAAACCATGCAGTGTGACCATTCTTTGTAAAGCTACTGAACAGTACTGTACTGTGGTACTGTTTGTTTTACTACACAATGTGGTTCTAACTTTTTCATCTGTGTATCAAACCATGCAGTGTGACCACTCTTTGTAAAGCTACTGAACAGTACTGTACTGTGGTACTGTTTGTCTTACTACACAGTGTGGTTCTAACTTTTTCATATATGTATCAAACCATGCAGTGCGAGCATTCTTTGGAAAGCTACTGAAAGTCACTTTACTATATATACACTGTGTTTCTTTCAGAGTACCTCTGCATCATCTTTGACAATCCATCGAGGCAACTCGCTCTCATGCATCAGCCTTGGGCGGCGACGATGGGATCCCGCCTCCTGCAAACAACAAACACAACAGAAACTAAAACTTCTCACATCCATCACAACATGTATATGTTGTGGCTCAAGTTTATCCTTGGTTTAAATTTCATTCCTTTGTTTTAAACTCATTATCAAACATTACCATACCAAAGAGAAAGGAAAATAAAATTTAAACCAAGGAAAAAATTGAACCATAACATATCCACATCCCTTTTTAATAACAACACAGCTCTCTGAACCTCCTAAATAGTGAATTAGTCAATAAGACAAGGAGATTATCATGTGTTATTATTCAACTTTATACACTGCACGAAATCTACCTGGTTGATTTATACCACGTGATACTGGGTTGTGACGAAACAACCTCCTTGACGTCATTATCGTGGTGTTATAACCGAGGTGTAAATTCAACACACCACTGTTACTACTTCGGCTGAACCAAAGTTTGACGATTTGTCAGACGAAGTGATTTATTTTCACTTATAAATGATGCAATTCCTAAAAACACCAAGAAAGTAACTGCTTGGAAAATATCTGTTTTAAAAGGCAAGGTTGTGAATTTTAAATTTTTCATTCAAACTAGTTGAGGTGTTTTTGCATTTTGTCAACAGTTTTCAATGCAGTGTTTCTTTGTGCAGTGCATTCAGTTTGAATAATACAAATGTTAACGCACTCATTGCTCGTGAATTATCGGGATTTTTACCTGTAACTCGAAATTTTCAATACGGTACTCGGCAAAGCCTCGTGCAGTATTGAAATTTCTCGTTCATTGTTAGTGAACTCGTGCAGTAAATCCCGATGATTCACTCGCTGAGTGCGTTAACCTGTAATCAAAATGCTGTTGCAAGTCTGACTCTAAGAGTTTCCAGACATCATGTAAATGATACTTACTGCGCGTGCACATGTTACTACAGTAAGTACATATAAGTGTGTTAAACGTATTTGAACGGTAAGAAAAAAGACAAGCTAAAAACCTAATGCGTATTGAATACTTACTCTCACTTCCTGGCGCCGTCGATCAATGTCCATGCGCTGTAAGAATGAACAAGATAAAGTTAATCTAAGGGTACTGATAACAGTATACTCATCAGGGGACAGACTCATGGGTAGACAGTCTAAGCCTTAGCAGTTGGCAATACTTGTCTTTCCTTCAATACCATAGTATTCACTTTATCGTGTTTCTCAACGCTCTTTGCACAGACCTGATACAGTTCAAATTCTTCTTCTGTTCTTGCTATCATCTGATTAATGGTTTCATCATCCGGGACCTCACTCTCCTCCTGAAATGTGATAAAACCACAATATCTCATTTCATTTGAAGAATCCAGAGACAAAAAGCATCTATATTCTCTTTTCAAAACAAAACCCGCTGCGCGTTGCACTTAAAACTCTTTTCTCGGTGAATGATGTGATAAAACACAGTACTTCTGTAGGCATTTCATATACTAATTCTTAAAACAGAACCTGCGTACCTCATCATCATCATTCTGTGTGTCAAGAAGTGCCATCAGAAAAGCTCTGCGTTCACTTGATGTGGAGTTCTGATTGAACATACCAGCCTGGATGACCTGTCACGCAAACATACGTTCATGTAACTTAGCAATAAGGCAGCAAAAAGGTGAGAGTCACAGGATGCCCAAACCCTGACGTTACTATAATTTGTTGGTTTCTACTGCATGGAGCACGTGGGCGTGCTCTTTCTCCTCCTGATTGAGACTCTCGTTCATGTCAATTTTCCCCTTAGTATCAAATTACTGGTATCCATATAAACACCTGAGTGAAGACATCAACATTTAACGAGGTTCATTGGACAAAGGTCCTGCATATACTGCTATGATTCGATTGTAAATGTGAATGGGATGTGGAATGTAATGAAAAATGCATTATTCACAAATTCACCAGGCCCAGCATACATGTAAACGATCCTCTTTATGTTGTTAAACGAACCTTTTCATCTACATTCAGCTTGTATCTGGCTGCGGCAAGTATCTTCTCTTCAACACTGTTCACTGTCATCAGTCTCAGTACTCGCACCTCATTCTTTTGACCGATACGATGGGCGCGGTCCTGAGCTTGAAGATCCTGTAGATGGGTAAGCCAGCCAATCAGTGACAGGAGGTGGTACGATGCAATGAAAAGTATAGTGACCTACACGTTTAAACTAAAACCTCCTCAGAGAACAATGTGCTGTGTTAAAAGAAAAGAACGAATAACTTCCTTGTTAGAGGGCAGGGGTTTCAATAGAAGCCGGCAAACGGCGAATTTCGCCACCTACTTCCCAAATCATCGCCGCCTACTTTCTAACATTAAATTTCTTTTTGGTCCCTTGAGTTTCTCGAGTCACAGAATTTCTCACCTGTTGCAGCCGCCTACTTTAATGTGGTCAGCCGTCTACTTTAGAACTTATTGAAACCCCTGAGAGGGCTTTTCAATTATCCATTAAACCGTAGTTCGATGGTCGTTTTGGTCTTGTATTGCATAGCAATAACGGGCTTTTGACACCATAAGTTTTCCTTTCTCAACATTCTTTTTTCTATGTATTATTTTTTAACATATTGTAGGGGGTTGATGTCAATTGGGGCTTGCCCTGTTTCTTCCTCCTGTCATAGATGTTTTCTTTTTTTCTTGTGCAATATATCTACTTTTTGTGACGAAAATAATAAAACAAAACAAAACAAACAAAACCCCACTCCCATTAAGATCACCAATTATGTCCAAATACTACTTGCAGAAATGAAATAACTAAAGGGAAGGGAGGGACAGTAGTAAACCAACCTGATGAGGATTCCAATCACTGTCAAAGATCACAACAGTGTCAGCGGCTTGCAAGTTCAGCCCCAAGCCACCAGCTCTTGTACTCAATAAAAAGATGAAATAAGGGGAGTCCTTAGCATTGAACAGGGAAAGGAGTGTACCCCGGTCCTCACTCTTTGTAGTGCCATCCAAACGTAGATAAAGAAAGCCTATGTTGTTGATTAAACAAGGTGAATACTTTATAACAACTAAACTATACTAAAACAATTATTCGCCGAAGGCGAAGTGATTCTTGGTGAATATTCACCGAGACGAAGTCGAGGTGAATATTCACCGAGAATCACTGAGCCTGAGGCGAATAATTGTTTTAGTATAAATACACAGGTGATTATTCCAAAAAAGAAAAGAAAAGCATTTTACAACACGAAAAAGTTTTATTTCATCAAAAGCGCGCGAACGACTGGTAGCCATTTTGTTCGTCGAGGTGATTATAGGCTGATAATCCGAAATAGCGAACCAATCAGAGCGCGCGATTTTGTATAATCACCTGAGTATTTATACTAAAAAACGATAAAATGATTTTTGTAAGTTAAGTTATTCATAAGATATCTTGGGCAGGGAGAGAATTTAAATGAAACGAAAAAATGACCGATAGGGGGTGAGAGGGGAATTCTTAACATGGAAACATTTTCTTGCCTCAAAATTGTGGGTTCAAGTCATCAAAAACACTCATTCAAACCAGCATTAACGTAAAGCCCTATAAATGTACTTTAGAGAAATAGTCTCCAAGAGACATTTTGACAAGCAAAGCAAACTTTTTAATACAGTGAGCCGCAGATTAATGGAGGCCTGCTGAATTGACATTGCATGAACTAAATGAAAGATATGATAACAACTGTATTGTTAGGTTTCAGAATCATATGGAAAAAGAAACGGAAACTATATACTGTGTTAACGCACCTTTCCAGTTGAAATAATCCTCCAGAATGGTCATCAAGGAAGTCATCTGAGAAAACAGTAGCACCCTACATGACACCACAAATCACAGGCAAGGAAGTAGTTTAGTATTACATCAGACCTCTGTTCTTAAGAATACTATTAAAACTATACAGTTGTCAGAGCAACTGCAGAATTACCTGCCACTACTGACCACTTCAATAACATGTGCTAGAATGCTTTGTGGGATGAAACATACAACAATAGGCACTACTATTATTCAGCAAGATTTTAGAAAGTGGCAGGTTGTATCATTTAAGAGTGGAAACTGTTAAGCAACATCTACACTGTTTGTCCCCCTGACCTGTACATGGACTAACTAGACCTAAGCAAAAGTTTTAAGACCCAATGTTAGTATTTGTAAAATGGTTAGGGTTGTTTCTGTATTGGTAAAACAATGACCTGTGACCTGTATTTTATACCTGCCACAACTTGACCTAGGTTGAAACAAATTGACCTAAGGATCAAAATGACCTGCAACATAGACATTGTTTATCTTTTTAGCATATAATTAATATAATTTTTCAGTACTTGTACTAGAATGCCAATATTAACTGAGATGCAAAAAAAAAAAATACCTATGCCCAGTTCTCTTGAGTTTGGGTAGAATCCTCTCTAGTATTTCAAACTTCCCTGACACTCTCACAATATCAGGCCTAGAGGAGTAACATCAACCCATCATCTTTTATTAGAATCCACAAATAGGTTTAGATACACAAACTACATGTAAATCTAGTCTAGGCCTGTAGTCTGGACTAACAAACTACATTATATGCTACATTTCCAACTAAAGTATGCTACATTACAAACTACATTATGCTACATTACAAACTACTTTATGTATGACAAGCAATAGCAACTTCAGATAACAAAATTTAGGTTTGGAACACTGGATTGTGATACACAGTTACACCTTATTTCCCTTTACTGTGGACATAGCATCAGTTAGTTCAATCATATCAAGATAACTCTCCCGATCTTGAAAGACTTTGAATAAGGTCCTAATTATTTGGTTCTTAAAATTGCATTTTTAAAATCCACATATTACTACTAACTCACGTACACTGCATGTTAGCACACCATATAACAGCCATGACACTTCTTTGCCCAGAAACCATCACAAAAGATTGATTTTGGTCATTGACTAATCACTGCACTTGTAAATCAAATGAGGTAGTAAGGTAGCTAATATTGAGCCCTAAGAGTGACTTTATACATTTTATTCTGGCTAACACCAGCCGATTGTACTCGTGACAGGGAGACCCCTTAGTGCTTAAAGGGATAAAAAACTATCTCCCTTAATGCAATTCAAAAGCAAAATCAACAATCATAGGTCTGGCATTTAGCTTCACCAAAGGGTAAAAACTGTAGTATAAACCCTACCCTTGAACAATTCCATTTGGAAATCCCAAATGTTCAGCCATAGATTCCTAAGGAAACAACACAGGATAAATATTTGATCACCACTGGAGAACACTAGTAAGGAATATCAACAACAGAACTACTTCTCCCCGGACAATCAAACTAAACGAACAACTACTGGGAATCCCAAGTTCAGACCATTTACAAACATGTAATTGATTCAACTAATGAAAATTTCCTTTGAACATCTATATAACCATGATTGAGACAAAGGTGAAGGTAAGCACTAGACAAAACGCCCCAGCATTAATTTTACGTCCACCACCCCTTGCAGTAAGTAAAAAAATGATAACAGTAACACTAACATTTCTGCTGAATGTTTTACCTCAATATGCTGAAACATGAAAGGGTGGTTACAAATTTTCCTCAGCTGCATGATAGTGTTCATCAAAGTCTTGGTGCCTCCACGACCCTGAACATTAACAGCAATAGTTTTCAGCAACATATGTCAGTTAATAATACTGTACATAAACTGGTTCTTAGACATTGGATTATTAATAATATTATGACAAGGCTCTCTACCTGAAGCATGAGAGATCAAGAGATCAGTGTGGCAGAAAGACAAAGAGCATTGTCACTTCAATATTATTTCAAATATTATGACTTGGGTGTTTTTATACAGACGCATGTGGGAAATCTAATATCTGGGTTCTTATCACTGATGATGTTAAAGTGTAGGCAGCAGCAACCAAAAATGCAGTAACTACATTTATTGTTATTCTTATCATAATTACTGGTATTATCAGTGTTGTCACTGTTGCTTATTATGATCAGAATAATGAAATCTTCAAAGATTCAAGTACATGAACATGTTACCAAGCCCAGTATTTTCTAGGACAGAGTAGAACTACGTAGAAAGTACATTAAAAATCCCAAATATTAATCTTAAACTAGAGAATACTATTATTTTTCCTATACAGTATTAGAGAAGTGATGTTCCAGGTTCTACTATCAAACCCCATTAATTGACTTGTGTCTATCATGGTGTTAGCAAAACCCTGGATAAGTATTGCACACTCAGTACTCCTGGAATACATGGATAACTTCCGCCAGGGTTGAAACAGTGTGCTGGTGATAGTGCTGTTTATTGTAGACACCTGTGTCCAGACATAGGCCAAAGAGATACTACGAACTTGAATGGGTCTGATTGTAGGATAATCATACCTTATCTATCTATCTTCTTAAATCATGAGAATCCTGGGCAATGTAGTTCGCTGTTTAAGATTAAGCTCTGCTCAATGCCTATGTTTCTTCTAGTTTACACCTCTGCTAGGTTGAACTTTAAAACTTTTACTTCCCCTGCTTGGCCACTGATCAATGAATTAACTATCCAAAAAACTGTAGTTTTGCATAGTACATTTTCTTACACTGTAGTACAGGGATAGAACCTCATTTTCTTGGTCCACAGTCAGAGAGTATTTTCACCTTTATCTACATACAGTTTGGGACTCAAACTCAGCTTGTAACAGGTACTAAATGTAATAATACCATTGCACAGTGTACAAAACAAGTACCTTCTTGTCTTTCTCAGAGCCATCAGTCAGCAGTACACCTGCTTTGTGCATGTGGTTGTAAAGGATGCGCTGAAGTGAGGACATGTCACATTTGATGACATACTCGACCTTAATAGAAAAAATGATGGGCTCCAAATAAGTACAAAGTTAAATTAAACAAAACTAGACGCTCTCGGGAGCGTTCACTCAGGCTACACTTGATAATACGGCTTCGAACAAACGTGAATGTCAGTTTACGCCTAAGTTTTGTATATATTGTATACTATATGGTTGGTTCCACGACCGCAAAAAACCTACCAGACTGTATATCGTACCGTAATTCTTGTCAACGTCAGGTGTAAGCTGAGCGATTTTATCAGAAAGTTTTCTAAGGTTTTACAGAAATTTCAGTGATAGTTGGGTTTGTTTACTAATCGAATTAATGTTGACCAATCAGCTTTCTTGGTTCCCACGGTAAAAAACAGTCGTGAAACTTGATGCCATTCATCTGATTCCAAGTTATCGAAGGCGAAGAAGCGATATGTGGGAAAAACAACAATATTACTCCTCAATCGCCGGATATACTTTTCTTCCGATTTAGCCTTATTGGCCCTGTTCCCGCTAATCTCTTTCCACACGACCACGTAGAAAAAAAAAACTTGTGTTTGAATAAGAAAAGATCCATGGATGATTTTGAAATAAGGCGCCTCGCTTTCATGCCTTCAGGGACACCGCAGACTGCGAGCAGCGCAGGCTTGCTCATTCTCGACGTCGACGATAGACTTATAGAAAACCAAAACCTAGACTCGTGCTACCACAGGTAGCCCGAGTAATTAATGCTGCTAAAATAATACCAGTACTGCATTTCATGGAATAAAAAATCTATAACTAGTGCAATAATTCTGTTAAGTTTTGCCAGAAACGTCTGGGCTGCGAAGTAAGATTTGTAAGTACTGTACCTTTTCTGGCAGCTGAGATTCAACTTCTTTCTTCAAACGACGCAGCAAGAATGGGCGGAGCACCTGTGTCCAGAAATAGTATAAAAATGTTTTAATTGGCATAATAACATTTTCCACATAAATGTATTCACGACAGTGATTTATGGTCATAAATAAAGCAATGCAGGAGACATTGAGGTCCAAAGTAAACTTTTACCACTTACAATACCATCTCTTAAATGGCAAGAAAAAGAGGGGTAACAGAGATTGCACTGTTGCTTCAAAGATTTTCCCAGGCATTGAATTCCTCATACAATGGGTTTTTACTCATGTGCCCAAGAGAAAATACATATGCCTCTAAGGGTTTTTTTATCAGTCACTAAGTTCTGACTCACCTTGTGAAGACGACGAATGATCAAGATCGTTTCCTCTTCATTCAGTTCAACCTGGGAATGATTTTATTACATATGAGCATAAAAGAAGCATGGATTGGTTAATATGAGAGACTGCTAGAAGAAATTATTACTATTGTAACAAATTGCTCTGAACTGATCCTGGCTAAATTAAACCTTTCATTACTGAGATCTGTGTTATAGTTATGTAATTCCCCTGTGGTGAGTATCCCTCAATAAATTGCTTATGAAATAGTAAGGAGAGTTTAGCACTAGACCAGTTCAAATAATATTGATTTGTTGGATTGACAATGAACTGATAATATAAAGAGAAGTTGCAATTATTCAGAGATAGAAAGGAATGATGCAGTAATACAGTACCGCTCACATGTCAGTTACTGCTCTCATTTCATTTCTCGCAAGAATCACTGAACCATTTAGTACGGCATATATTACTCGTAAGAAACTGCCACTCATGTATCGAAGGTTTCGACTCCGTCTTGTGTACATGTATTCCTAAATCAAACATTACAAAAAACTGAAAACTATTCATCTATGCAAACGAAGCTATGATTTGCGAAAGTTTTGACTTGTCGGACAAAGTATTTGTGAAATAGATGCATAAGTTCACTGGCCCAGCAACGCATTGTTTTTGCATAGTTACAACAATGAAGGATGCCGAAAATCATCAGTTTGGCGAAAGAACCATTTGCTTGCTTCACTCATGTTCTTTCTTTAGCGTCAAAAAGTGAAAAAAAATGGAAAAAGAACAAAACCCATAATTCATTAAACCAAGCAAAGAAAGCTTTGATTTGACTAAATGATTGGAGAAATGTAATCCAGTCAACAATATGCTCCAGGCTCAGTTCCCTAGCTGGTCATGCTCACTCATAATACAGAGCCTATTTGCAAGCTACATGTACAGCTGTAACTTTGATGTCCATCAATAATTTCACTCTCACAGTCATACTTACAGATTCTGACGGGCTCTTACGAGAAACGAGACTCTCATCGAGAGAAAAAAGACTCATATCGAGAGAAACCAGACTCGTACCAAAAGAAATCAGACTTATATCGAAAGAAACCAGACACATCTTGCGAGAAGGTGGTAACTTACATTTGAGCAGTCCTGTAACAGTAACACTAATTGACTATGAGTAAAAAAGAATTGCTTGTTTGAAGTCAACTACTGTACGTCATTCCTACAGTGTATGTATCCAAATCACACAAAGTAGTGAAAAAGCTTATTATTGCTCATTTGGAGTCAACCTAAATCCTACAAAACAATCCACAAAAGAAATAACATTCCTTATTTTTTTCTCAAACATCTGAGTGGCCCAGAATCCTAAATCCTTGCATATGATTGGCTAATCACGTGCATGTGACCAGTCCAACTTTTTACAATATGGCCGACAGATTTTTTCCTCGATGTAGCAATTTGCTGACTCTTTTGATACTTTAAAAGGAAGACATTAAAAAAAATAAGTTATTTACCACGCTAGGTTGGTCCGTATAAGAAAAACTGTGCCCTTGGTCTTGAGTATGGCCCAAGGCCTCGCTTCCCCAAGACCTTGGGCACAGTTTTTTTCCATACGGACCTCCCATCCGGTAAATAACATAATTATTATAAAGGAGGAAACTGACATTGCAAGAGCCACATACGAGTTTACCTTTTCGCCTGTCATAGCAAATGGAGCATTAAACCACTGTTCAAAGGTGCTGCAGGATTTGAAGATAGTTGGTAGAAGGAAGTTCAACAACGCCCACAACTCTGGCAACCGGTTCTACAAAATACAATAATGCCACATCATGTATTGGAATGCACTACTGTATACAGAACAAACAGTATACCATGAGAAAATAAATTAAACTATATAATACAGTAATTATTATTTCTAAATAAAATGCTCTAGGCTAGAATAATTGTTAAAAGTCTTGAACAATGTCCCAGGTTCTACTATCAAACTCCAGCCAATGAGAAAACTTTCTCTACTGATGTTAGCGAAACCCTGGGTCACTATAGCACACCTCCGACACCAAACACAGGATTACAATTTCCTGGGAGGCCTTAAAAAGTGTGCATCTCCTAAACAGAATGGGTTACAATAAGAAATAGCCACTATGGAACTTTAAGTGGTCAGAGATTAAAATCATCTTAATCAGGAAGTTCTAACGGAAAGTTCCACTGCATAACTTTTTTTGCACGACACTAGACTCAATTACACAGGGTATTTGGTCCATGAACAGCCTTTAATGCTTTTCCTCCCACGGGCCTCCCAAACCTCAGTAGTAAGTACTCATAGGTAACAGACTAGGATTACGGGATAAATTTAAATTTCATTATTCTGAGATTGCCTGGACTATTCACTAAAGAAAAATAAAGCACCATAAGCTCAATTATTTGCAAAGTCAAGGTTTGTATAGGTAATAGCATGGTTTGTAGTGATATTTGGTATAAATACCACGAGGGATATTTCAAAATTGTTGTATGTAATTTCAAGAGCCGTTAGGCGAGTGAAATTTGGGACAATTTTGAAATATCTCGAGTGGTATTTATGCCAAATATCATGTACAAATCATGATATTATTTGTTTATACTACTACTCACAAAAGGTTTGTAATTTTCACACCTAGGTATTTCAAATTAAACAGAAATACCACTGCTCTTAGCCAATCAAATTACAGAAATTTCTCATGTAGTAGTATAACTATCATAACCATGCAATGCATTTTTCAGCATTATTCCCTTTCGTTACTGTAGTCCTCTTGTCTAGTGACATACCTGTAATGGCGTGCCAGTAAGTAACACTCGGTGAGGTGCAGCATAATGAGTGTTCAAAATCTGTGTCAGCTTACAGTGATGATTCTTCATTCTGTGACCCTCATCCACAACCATGTAACGCCAGCGAACCTTTTACAAAAGTACAATAATCCCAATTATCTACTGTCAGCACTTATCATCAAAATATCAATGTTCTGTTCCTACTGTAGACCTTAAATGAAGTTCTTTATGATCACATCAGAATAAAGGATGTCTCATTAACACAGGGTGTTCATTTGGTATCGGAGATCAGAGAATCCTCCCGCTACTACAAAGAATTCTCAAGCCAAATTAAGATGGCCTGAGCTAGTTTTAAATTTAGACCTGGAGCACTTTCAGAATATTCTCCTATTACTTTACACAATTCTCCACTGCCCTGCTACCACAATTCTTATTGAAAACCATGTAAACAGTAATCTATATTAAAAAAATGAAAATCCCAGTTTAATAAGTTTAGAATTTCAATTTGTTCTCTGGAAATTTATTTCATAAATTATCCCTTGTCAACTGCATGAGAACAAAACTTCTACATTAAGCTACACGTAGCAACCATGAATACCTTTGACAGGACTGACTTGTCCTTCATGACATATTCATAGGTGGTGAGCACAACATTGAATTTTCCTCCTCTGATTTGAGCTGCAGCTGAGCGTCGCATATTGGGTGAACCCTTCAAAGACAATAATAAAGACATAAGTATTATGAAGGTTAAATAAAGGTACAGAAATGTATCGACAAATAATGCAAAAAGTAATGGTGAAAATCGTTTGGAAAAACTTGAATGGATTTAACATTTATTACATAAAAGGACTTACCAGTACTGTGTACCAACAATGGATTGCAATATGAATAAAGGTGATCATATAAACATCTACAGTATTTTACTTTACATTGTTTCAACACAAAAAAACTGGCATACAGAACAGAAAGGAAAATTTAAAACATGAACTTGACAACATGAACTCACCTTATAGCTGACTACAATAACTGAGGGGGACCACTTCTCAAATTCCAACTGCCAGTTAGATAAAGTTCTACAAGAGGACAAAAATAATTTAATCAAAACCAATAAATCTTGTGACTTGCAATGAATAAAATTGGTATAGATTACACCACACCACATAAGAAGACTAAAGTGCACTGTAAGGACTGAACATGATTTCAGATGGTCGTTGCCTGGTACGTGATTCTAAAATCATGAACTTGGGCATTTTGGAATCCCTGGAAGGAACAGATTTTAAAATCTATGCAGGCCTTCTGATAGGGTGCGATAAAAAAATGCAAATTATGCGAAATTTGCAGGGCAGATTACGCGATTACAGAGGCCAATTATGCGATAAATAATGAAGATTGTGTGATTTTTTCTGAGCAATTTTAAGCTTGTTTTATAAGGTTTCAAGATAAGAAAAACACTTTTTTGCTGCTCTTAAGACATTTTGAATGCGTTTCTGCTTTATATGAAACAATTTTATTGTGTAAAACACAAAGCTAAACTCAACCTTGTTCCCAGGGTCCTCTCCCACTTGGCCCACGAGTAGGAGAGAACCCTGGGAACGAGGTGGAGCTAAACTGAAACACGATGCTGACGTCAATCGACACACGTGTAGTGCAAACCTAACATTGTCTGTGATAAAAAAATAATGTAAGAATACTCAACGCATCAGCGAAATATTCCTAGCTAGCACTACCTTACGTTGTGGAGTATATTCCCGTTTCAAGTGATTTTTTAGACTAAGTAGAACCTGAGATAAATAAATGTTTTGGTGATCTGTTCAATTCATAGCGCCGCATAATTAGTTCAAGGCGATAAAAATATAATTGTCGGCACGCATGTAAACAAAACACTGATAAGGATCAGGAGCCCAGGATCGGGGTAATGGGCTCCTGCAAGGATAGAAATAATACCAAAATACTCGATGCATCCCGTTTCAAGCAATTTCTAAGACCCGGAAGATCCCGAGATATTGTTTCTTGAGGAAATTGCGAACCGAATTTTACAAGTTTGTTCAATTCTCAATAGTTTTCAGTGGTTCTGAAAACTTGCTAACAGCATGCTGAAAAGTATTTTGTTAAGCAAAAAACAAGGAATAAAGTTTTCTTCGATTCTAATACCATACGATAAGTGTTTTCACGACTCAATTACAAGAAATACGAGTTCAATTAAAAAATGCCTGAAAGGCTCAGAGCAATTTTCAAAGCGCTCCATCGCTTCAAATTTTGTGAGTTCTCTAACTGTTTTGCATAACTTTCTTTTGTTTTTGTGTGCGGGTTATCTGCAAGTGCGTGTTCTGACGATTCCCTTTTTCCTTTTGGCAAAAATCACCCGTGGGGGTAGTCCGGAAATTACAGCCATTCAGATCGGCTAATCTGAACAAGGGGCGTGTTTGTGTTAAAACAATAGGCGACTCTTTAAGAATGAGACTCGTACCAGGTCCTTGACATTCAAAATAAGGCCTCAACTTCGAATGAATATGAAATCGAAGGTGAAAGAGTCTTGTTAGCCTTTTTCCAAGGTAAATCATCTTGAAAATGGCGTATTTTTGCAGGAATTCCAAAGAAACTTGTTGATTCATGCTTTATTTTATGAACATTGTGCGTTATTTTTTGAATTATGCGATTTTTCGTGAATTGTGTGATCGGATGCGATTTGAGGTCGATTGTGCGAAATCGCACCATCGCGTAATATCAGAAGGCCTGTCTATGCATGAAAAAGATACATGAATTCTTCTACTGAATTGGCAGTTTATTAATTGCCCAACCATGTTTTCAGAAAAACAGATACTCACGACAGGGGCACAATCACAAGGAAAGGACCATTAAGTCTTTTTTTCTCAATCAGATAGGCAAACAAAGCAATCGTCTGGATTGTCTTGCCCAGTCCCATCTCATCAGCAAGAATACCATTCAATGCATTGTTGTGCAGTGAAACCAACCACTCTAAGCCACGCATCTGCAGTCAAAACACAGTTTCAATGGTGATATGCTTTATTTTTGAAAACTTATTAAATTAAATACTAAGCAACAGCAGCCTTATCCATTACAGCATGATTTTAACTTTTTTATTTGAGCATAACTTACAACTTAAAAGGCTTTGAACAGCACAGTATCATGGTACTGTTTGTTTTACTGCACAGTACAAGTGTAGTTCCAATGTGTGATTCCAGAAAATATCCATACCCCCCCCCACGGATGGTTAATGGAAATTCCTAGGGGGTGGGGGGGCTAAAGGGTAGAAATTTCCGAGGGGTATGGGGGATGCCCACGGGAGGAATTTTCCACAGGGTTGTAAAAGATGCGATCGATCGTACGAGGTACTTACGTGGATTATTTTGATTTGTAGCACAACAAAAATTAGAAATAGATGACTTTTCAAGAAAAACCTTAAGGATGTTTGTCTCAAAACGTTTTTTTCTTTGCTGGGCATTCGCTATCATCTCTCCGACGATGAATGGTCACTTCATTTTTGCTCGCACTGTACTGTGTTTACACGTGAAAAATCAAGATGGCTGACCGTAGCATATTAATACCCAGACCCCAGGTTCTCTCTGCCTACTGGAAGAAAACATGATTCTACAACAACTATAAACTAGAACTTTAAACGCGCAAAATTATAGAGAAAGCAACGACTTTAAAAACACATGGTCGAAAATCTCCAAATGCGGCTATTTAAGGCCATGAAAAAGAAAATAGGAAATTCCTAGGGGGTGGGGGGGTTATACACGACCCCTCTGGAACAGGGGGGGTCTAATCGGAAGAACCATCCGTGGGGGGGCTATGGATATTTTCTGGAATCACACAATGTTTTCATCTGTGGATCAAACCATGCAGTGTGATCACTCTTTGTAAAGCTACTAAACAGTACTGTACTGTGGTGCTGTTTGTTTTACTACACAATGTGGTTCCCATGTTTTTATCTGTGGATCATGCAGTATGACCCTTCTTTGGAAAGATAATGAACAGTAATTGTACTGTGGCAATGTTTGTTTTACAATGTCATCTTTAAGAGCGGCAGTGTGATCAGTCTATTGAAAGATATCAATACTTGCTATAAAATCCAGTGTTCCTATTGAACAGGTTGGCTGAATATGTAACAGGCTCTACAGTTAAACTCCACTCATGGAGAGTATTGGTTTTCTCTAGTGGTGTTAGCAAAATCCTGGTTTATTCTAGCACACTTCGTACGCCTAGCATGCATGAATAACTTCTGCTAGGTTCTAGCAATGTGCGGTGATGATTTGCAGCATAATTACTAAAAGCACAAACCTGATATTCCTTCAAAGTTCCTCCAACAAGAATGGTAGGTTGCTCTGTGATGTCTTCTCTGAAGCTGTGTGCTATCTGGTAATACCGGCGACTTTCCAGGACACTTGGATCATCAAGTCTTAATCAGAAAGAACAGTGCACAATTGCTTCATCATTTAAATGCAACAACATTTGCGGATAGGCACTGTGTAATATCTGGGAAGATTGTACAATTAACTGTTTGGTCTTCAATCAACAGTGACTTCTAACAAATTTAGAAATGCCTCTTATGCCACTGACCTTGTCACTATGTTACTGTATACCAGGAGCAATCATACAACATACTGTTTGGCATTTAATTACCATAATAATACTATACATGCAAAAATTTCAATGCACTGATTGGCTGATAAAAAGTCAATAAATCCCAAACAGTGCAGAAATTTGAAATTACATGTATGTTATTAACAAGTTGTCAAATGATTTCGAGCACAATTTTGTATAAATAAGCACCCCTAATTTTTTTAAAGACAACAAATTGTACTTGCCCTACAGGCTTGTGCAATTTTTTCAGTCTTGTGCTCATTTATTCCAAATTGCACTGGAAACCATTTGATTGTATATAAAAATGCTTATCAATACATGTGCCTCTGGCCTTGCCAGTGGTACAGTAATGCATGGTGATGGGTGACTCACTCTTCTTCCAACTCTTCATCCTTTCCATATTCTTCTCTCTTCTTATCTTTCTCAGTCTTTTCATCTGGCTCTTTGTCATTTTCACCCTCTGCATCTTCTATCGATCCCTCTTCTTCATCCTCGTCATCAGACTCTTGTTCTTGCCGTGGCGCGACTTGATATCTATAAGATGACAAACAAACAACACGTAATTTATTTACTCCACTTAAGGGTTGAGTATGCAAGTTCTCCTCACAATATGAATGCATGGCGAGCAAACAAGTGATGGAAATTGGGAAGAGCAACAACTCAAGAAAACTGAAAAGATCTCACCAAAAGTTCCAAACTAATATATAAGGAAAACAGTTTATGGTGGTCACTGCAGAGAATTACTACTCAGCTCTTAAAGGTAAGAGGACAAAATCTGCACTACAAGGAAAAGTGCTACAGTCTGCTGACTTGAAACTCAGTACAAAACAGTGGTTAGAATACAGTAAATGGCCAAACAAATCATTTTAAAAGCAAAAGCGTCATTTACAGACCACACCCTGCACAGTTCCAACAAAATTAAATAAAGGAACTTTTTTAAGTTTCCTGTTAAAGGTTGTGATTCTAGAGATGAATAGGATGAATAACCATAGTAAACCACATTAAGTGACTGATTCCATACCCTGGGTGATGAGCCAGCCAAGCATCTAGATCATCGGCGGTAGGGGCATCTTCTCCTTTGAGAACAACACCAGTTTCTGTATCCACCACAGGCACATGTCGATCTCCTTCAGGGGTTTCATCATCATCATAGTCAGACTTGGTCCTTTTTCTCTTGCCTTTGAGCATTTTTTTCCTTTGTTCTCGTTTGTGCTGTTGAACCATTTTTGTCAGACTGGCAACATACTCATCAGTCTGACCCAGTAGGTATGCCAGACGTTTGTCTTTCTTCTGGTCAATCAATTTCCTGTAACCTTCTTCATCTTCAGCCTACAGCCAAACAAACATAAAGTAAGGAAGAAAGTCAGAAATCTAATCCTATCTCTCCCAAGATATGATTGATAATTCTTCCCAGTAAGTGCCAGGCACTTCCTTGGAAAAATTTGGCAAAATTGTAGTTAAATAAATAAAACATTTTTCGATAAGGTTCTAAATTCTCCAAGGGCAAGAATCTTTCACATTCTATTTGTTTGACAATGTGTTGATATTTTAAGGAGTAGTGACACGTAAATATCAATAATTGATATAAAATCATACCTTCTTATCAAAGGAAAGTAGCAAGAAGGTACGATTTTGATAGAGAATGAAACATACCATAAGCCTCCTCATTCTTTCTTTCTCTATTCGCTCCTCTTCTTTCTTCTTTTCACGGTCTGTGATGGAATGATAACTCATAACTGCTTTGTTTAGTTTTGCAACCTTGGACTGGATGGAACGATGGTATTCCCTGAAGTCACGAGCATGCTGCAGAATTGTGTTCAAGTATTCTTGGTGTTTTTGACGACGTTTCCTCTCCTGCTCCATCTTCTGTTGTTTTTCAAGCTTTTCAGTGATCCTGTCATATCCAAGAATAAGTGATAATAAGCTGTTAAATAATGAAAGGAAAAATAGGCATGATTCAAACAAAACTTTGAAGGGTATTAAGTGCCACCAGTCATGATATGTACATTTACATATCCTGGTGTTTGATATGCATTTAAATGAACATACCTTGCTTCTCTCAAAGACTGCTTCTTGCTTCGTTTGTAAGCCTTGGAGTTTAGGGCTGTCTCTAAGGTTGTGTCCCTTCTAGTGCAAGCAACCACTTCTGCTCGCAACTGTTAAAAAAATAATAAAAATAAATAATAACAATAATAATAATAATAATAATAACAATAACAATAACAATAACAATAATCTTTAAGCAGGGTGCATTCTCATAAGAGTGGTTTTCAGAACTGCCCTGTATAACATAAATAAATAAATTATTTAATTATTTTATTATTAACCCTTTCACTCCTACCTTGTCTGGACTCAAATATCACCTTGGTCCTGAATTAATTAGGCTTACATCACATAATTATGAAGTACTGTTTATTTCACCTTAATAACTTTAAAATACTAGAAAAAACCCTATTGCACCTAAAAGAAAAGTTGTAGTCAAGAGAATAAGCTATCGAACAGGTCAAATGTGTCAACATACAAACGCCTACAAAATAAGAAAACTAATTTTTAATTAGCACAATTTGAATTTCCCGCGCCATGCTGTTGTCCATTCACGGCTCGGAATGAAACAAATCTACTTCGAGTCTCAGGAAAACTTCTAAATACAAATTTAAGGTACAAAAAATTGTCAAAGAAATAAAATAATGTCTAACTGTCAGTGTCTGAACCCTTATTTTCACCCTCTGGGCGAAGACTGCTATGCCATTCGGCGAAACAATTTCCCTTACAAAGAATGACCTTCCACCCGCGGCAGCCATATCAGGATTCGCGAGGCCGATTGCCCTTTTTGTTCGCTTTTTTAAGCCTGAGACTTCGGGCCTTGCAGGCTTCACAGAGCAGTGCTTTCTTATTCTTTTGAACAATTCGACCAGATATATGATCTAGTACATACGCAAAGACAGGTTCTGCTCGTAGACGGCCAGCACGCTTTCGTTGAATAACACGCTTTATTCGGTAGAGTTTTTCTGCTCTGGATGATTCGGTGCTGGCAGTGTTCTTGGGTCGGAGATGTGAAGATATATATCGCATTAGTTCGAGAAATCTGTCCAGAAAGACAACTTTCGCTATGCTTGTCTGATGGAACCGCTCATGCGAAGACCAATAAGGGAAAATATTTGACAACTTAATAATTCCCATCAAAATCAGAACGCCAAGGAATGCTTTAAATCCTGTCACAGAAGTAGGCAAAAAAATCACCTAGCATTTCTTCTCGGTTGAGGTTGATTTCAGCCGTGTAACCATTGTTGTTGTTGGTGAAATTTCGAACAGGTCCACGGTAAACAAAAGCAAGAAATAATATAGAACGGACGAATTTGGAGGCATTCTTCTTGCAGGGCCAACATGCTCGGTAAACTCAGGTGTCTCTACGTTCTCGGGGCTTTCATTCCACTAAATTTCGTCGCTTTCCTTCGTCCTCCATTTCCTCTTCAAGTGACACTTTGTCACCGTAGTCAAAATCTTTACGCGCTTGGCAAAAGATTTCTACTTCTTCTCGGCTAAAGCCCAGAAAATCACCCTCATCATCAGAGTCATCGAACCACGACGCCATTTTTCGATAACAGCGAAAAAATGGCGAAGTTTAACTTCAAAATTTTCGGTGAAAGCAACGTTTCACGGGGAACTCATGTATGAGAAAATTTTCATTTGACACGTGCTGGTTTCGTTACTGGATGTCACATGACCTCAGCATTAACCAATGAAGAGAAAAGAGCTGTTGAACAGAGCTACCCCAAGGAAACGTCGCTTGATGTAAATCGGACTTTCGCGTGACATGAGCGTCACGTCAATTGACGTAAACAGGAGTGAAAGGGTTAATAATTATTGGAAATTTGCAAAATACGGTAAGACTGCCCTTTCTTTTCAAACAGTAAAATCAATTCAGTTCCCTGTATTTCTGGATTAAGATTGTTAAAATTGGTATGTAAGTTTTTGTTTTCCCCACTTTGTTTTGGGAGGATGCAGTCTGCTGCACAGGTGGGTATTATAATTATTATGAAAGGTAAGTGTTAGACTTAAAGTAAAAGTCAACGATGTCATTCAAGCCAACAATGTGTTGAGTAATCCTTGCATACAGTACTGTCTTAATCTCAAAGGGAAAACAATTTTTCTTGCCACGGATAAATATATTTCTCACATAGCCAAGTCACAGTGGTGACTTTTAAGTCTGCTCACACAGTGTGACATTCCTACCTGTTTTTGGAAGTTCAGAAGCCTAAGAGCTCTGAGTTCTATCATGGCTTTAATTCTCAGGTCATCTGGTATACTGCCAGGCAGTCCTTCTAGTTCTCCAATACGCTGTACAATTCGAGCCTGGATCCTAAATAATGTAAAAATGTAACTTAACACTTCATCTTCCAGAGGCAATCAATTTGAAACAATTGATAAAAACACTAATTAAACAAAGCAAGTTTTAATGGAAATATCAAAGTAAATGGCCCTTTATAACCTAGCATGTCATCAGCACTTTGACTGCCTGACAAGAGAATGATGTATTATTTTTGTCCCATTAACAATCAGTGTGGTCCATCCAGACAAATGTAGCTTTATAGCGCAGGCAGTTCGTAAGTTATCTTAAGGGATGTTTCTTTTGTACGTCAGTCTTTTATTTTGCCAGCTTTTAATTTAGGGAAGTAATCTGAAAAATTTTTTTTCTCAGCACCCTCTAATGATCTGGATCAGAGCAGTGTGTAAGAAATTATGCAGATTTGTACAATTACTTATTGTCCGGTAGTTTACCTGTTTTCTCGTTCTTTAAGAATGGTAACAGGGTCAAGGCCAACAGGTTTGGCAACTGGTGCCAGCCGAGGCTTACTGGACATCTGAATCCCACTCTGTGAAGAGGAGCTTTGAGGCTGCAACTTACGCTGTTGCTCTGCTAAAGCTTGACGCTGCTGTTCTTTAAGCTTATGCTGTCGACTGGCTGCTGCTATGGCACTGGCTGCAGCACCCTTGGCTGCGGCCCATGACCCTGCATTGGTAGACTGACTTGATACTGGTTGCTGTTTAGCTTGAAGATGCTGAGCTGCTAATAAAGGGAAAAAGCAGATAAGTTTCCCACCATTTTCTGGACTGCACTGATTGCTACGTATCTCAGTGCTTTCAATAAGATTTGAAGCAGGTGGCTACCTGATGTTACAGCGTAGCACCCGACGGAATTGACTAAAGTTGCCTTAAATTGTTTGTTAATAACCGCATTAACGCAAGACATATACAGGGGTTTCAGTAAGTTCTGAAGTAGGCGGCTGACCATATTAAAGTAGGCGGATGTAACAGGTGAGAAATTCTGTGACTCAAGAAACTCAAGGGACCAAAAAGAAATTAAATGTTAGAAAGTAGGCTGAGACGATTTGGGAAATAAGCGGCGAAATTCGCCGGTTGCCGGCTTCTATTGAAACCCCTGCCCTCTAACAAGGAAGTTATTCGTTCTTTTCTTTTAACACAGCACATTGTTCTCTGAGGAGGTTTTAGTTTAAACGTGTAGGTCACTATGCTTTTCATTGCATCGTACCACCTCCTGTCACTGATTGGCTGGCTTACCCATCTACAGGATCTTCAAGCTCAGGACCGCGCCCATCGTATCGGTCAAAAGAATGAGGTGCGAGTACTGAGACTGATGACAGTGAACAGTGTTGAAGAGAAGATTCTTGCCGCAGCCAGATACAAGCATATATAGCTGGCGATTTGGAATAGAGTACCCACAGGAGCTCTGGCGGGAGCCGGGTCTTATTCATTAAAACTTGACTAGTGAACTGGACAAAAGGTTTAAATCTATCACCAACAGTCACTGAAGACTTGCTACACTGTATCACTAAATTCACAAGGACTGATGTAAGAACACCCTTGATACAGCAGCCTCTTTTAAGCTTTTTAGCAAGATGTTTCATCTGACACTTGCTTGATAACAGATACAATGTAAACATGTTGTGGTTCAATTTTATCCTTGGTTCAACATTGGTTTTCTTTTGTTTTGGTTACGGTAATTTGATAACAATGAGTTTGAAACAAACAAAAATAAAATTTGAACAAGGGATAAAAATAATTTAATTGAACCACAACATATACACAATGTATAAAACTGGGAAACAAAGGAAAAGGAATAGGAAAGGCATCTTATGCCCCATTCAAACCACCTAAACATGTTTAGTTAAACCTGGCTTTAAAACGTGAAAATTGGTAACTGAACACTGGAACACGGGCCTTTACACAGGATTCACATAAACTTGACCATGTTCTTTCTATTTGTGCTAAATTTGTACTCTACAACGCCACTAAGCAACTCATATAAAGGAAACAATCTTAAACTGTGTTTAACTAAACAGCATTTAAACGTCTTTAAGCTTTGGTGTGAACAGGGTATTAGCTTATCAAGCCACAGTAAGTACGAAGAATGTACCAAAATACATGTAGGACACAGAATTCTCATCTTTTTTTGTTACAAAAGGGGTTGATTGGGTTAGTAAATAAAAGGCAACCTTACTTAGAAGATAAATCAACCTAACAGAGACAAACATCATAACTTTGGATTGTGGGCATGAAAATCATAGAAAACAACAATATTCTTTAAAAGTCAGAACTCACAGTTTGTCATTCCAGGCACATTATAAGCCGTCTGATTGGGTACGGGTCCTGCTGTGGATGCTGTAACATTGCTGACCACTGACTGGCCATAATTAGCCACAGGTTGGTTCTGACTTACAGACTGCATCTGACCTGGAGGTGGTTGGCCTCCCACATTTAGACCAACAGGTATCCCTGTCCCTGTTGGTTTCACAGATGGTGCCTTGCCCTGGATAGCACTGCGAATGTGCTCTGGTAATGGCTGACTGCGTGCTAAAAGCTTATAAGCCATTATCTGTGCTCTTAGTTGCAACAGCTGCGGAGATGTAAATGGGTGGGGCTTCTGGGGTCCAGGTGACATTATACCAGGGGAACTCCTTGTCTGCATATCAGTCATTCCAGACCCAGGCATGTTGGGCATACCACCTGCGCCACCCATACCCATCGGCATTGAAGGCTGCTCCAGCTGGAGTCCATGGCTTCCATCTGGCATATCAACAGTTGGAGCTTTGGCTCTCATTAGAGAGATCAACTGAGCATAGCGTGGGTCTGATTCCATGCCTCTTTCTTGCATGGTCTGCAAGGCCTAAAGGAAAAACATTTTGATCCAATGTCTTCAAGTTTTTCAACTGACAAGAACTAGAAACTACTAGGAATTTGTAGGCAAAGTACCCCACTAGAATTGCAGCCAGAGATGTCTATTTCTTACTACCAGGCAATCATAGTCTCTTTCGTTGTTTTTAAGTGAAGACTAATTCTATACTTTCTCAAGAAAATACCCCAAGATATGATTACCATGGTGATCAATTGTTTTTGTTTTTATTTTTCAGCAATTTCACTTTTCACAAATCCTGGAGATTCAGTTGCTCAGCCAGAATCTCAACTAAAGGGAGTAAAATCTTTTTAAGAGTATAAGTGATGTTAAGTGATGTAAAAGATCTCAGTGGAAGTCTAAAGTTTGCAAGGCAAATGCCAGTAGTGCAACCAAAAAGAAGGAAGACAATAATGGAATTAATGTAAATCCATAGTAATGGGAAGTTGCTGAGGATTTTTTGAGGGTCTGAAGCTTTTGGTCTGGGGACTTTTATGGGATAAAGATTATAGTACCATAATAATTTTCGTTTTAATATAATAGTGACTTGCAATGGATTTCCTTGGCTCTTAAGAAAAGGAAATGGATTTAGTAACACAATAACCATCAAATTTGTTCTACAGCTTTAATCTTTTCTGGAAATCCTATAATTTCATAACAATGGAAAGGGCACATGGATGTTTCTGTTCTTGTAGAGGGGTGTTTTGCAACTGAGTATATTACTTTCCAATGGATTTTCAATCCAGAGGGATACCATTGTCTTTCTTGAAGATAACTTTTCCACAATTTGCATAGAATTGATCATTCTCTTGCACATACTTTCCACACGGTAGACTAACATTACTAAAGAGGATAAAACTGCTAGGAAATGGGCAAAGCTATTCAAAGAATGACAGAATTTACAGCTAGCAATCCATCAAAGCAGGCAAAATTATATTCCCATGTAATACACCACTGCCTGTCTACCACTGACCATTTTTTTCTAGTCTTGTCACTGTATTGTTATTTTGAGGTGAGTGAAGTTTATTTTGCCATGAGTTAATTTTCTTGCTGTGAGTTTTGCTATTTTGCCCTGACAGTTGTGGGCCACCCTATATATGTACCTTTTCAAGTCTTTGCACATTTTCAGGTGTATACTGAAATCCAGCCAAAGATGCCATCTTTAACTATTATTTTTCTGTTTTGACTTTCCCTTCAGACCTGAATGAAAAAAGATCGCAAATGCAAAGTTAAGTTAATTTTCTAGTTATCTCTTCTATGAAGTAATCTCTTCTATGAAGGCAAAGCCATTCACATTAATTGATTTTAAACAGCAAGTGTTTGATAACAAAAGTTCAAATTCATTCTTAAGATAGCAGTTACAAGTAATGATAACAATCAAATCAAGTAATCTTCCGACAATTGAAAACAAGGGAGACATAATAAGGACGAAACGACCGAGTTTATGTTTTCAGAACATAAACTCGGTTCACACATGTATAGAAATCGCAACCAGCAAAGAATGTAATCTCGTTGAGCAAAACCAAGGGAATCAAAGGTTTTGATAGAAGAGGTAGAGGGAAAGGAAAAAACAGTGAGTGAGTGAGTGACAGTGAGAAAGTACGAAAACTATACAGTCGAAGCAGAAATGATTTGACACTGACAGACAACAGGAAAAAAAATGCTTCTTTTTCTCCCGTGTTCAAACACAGTCGCGACAAAATTGACCACAATTTCCGATTAAACACTTTTAGAAGGAAAGAAGGAAAATCATACCAGCATTTATGCACGTTTATACACAAAAACAGGACGAATAAAACTTCATACCTCAAAGAAGAAAGCAGAAAAAACAGCCAAAGCCTATACATCCAATACACTACCAGCCATCGCCATGTTGCTTTGTCTTCAACAGTTGGCCTCGTCGTCACGTTGCACCCGACGTTGCACCCTCGACCATTATCACTACCGCTGCCCTAGAAAGGATGTTTATCGTCCCCCGTGGGGAGAATAGACATTTATAACTTTCTTTTCTTACTGATCATTTTTTCCCATTATCGTTGCTATTATTTTGAGGATAACAGCACAATATTTTTTTCAAGGTAACCCATTTTTTGAACTGTTGATACACACCACTTAATTTTCGGGAGATGTGAATGTGTACCCAACATAAATTAAAGTTATGGTCCTTTCAGAATTTGTTGCCACCAACTTAAGATGAACTCTAACAAAGTAAATATTGTAAAAATTGTGAATATTTAAAATAATAAAAACTAACTATAAACCAGATGAAGAGGTAAAAAAATTTGCCGAGACCCGGGATTGTTCAGGGTTCAGAACCCTCCGGAATTGAACCAGGGACCTTCAGATCTTCAGTCTGACGCTCTCCCAACTGAGCTATCTCGGCAACCGATTTCTACAATGTGAAAATTATAATATTTATTGTTGGATCCATATTGTCTCGCTTCCGGTGTATATTGTACTGTAAGTGAAGAACACACTTTGTTTCTACCTCAATGCACACATACGAGACTTTCATAATTATATATATATACCTTCATTTCTTCATCTTCTACGGGTACAATACGAACTCACAAATGACCAGCTCCCGTGTTGGCTTGATAGCTCAGGTGGTTCATATATAGAGCATTTAACCGGTATCGCAAGAGGATACTTGAAAACTTCTAACTAGAAAGAAAATAGCCCACCCTTTGTTTAGCTGCCCACATGAACCAGCTAGAAGAGTCAAATAGAAAACCAGCAACAACTTATAAATATGCAATTATTTTACGGCTAAAAGCACTTCTTGAATCGCAAGATTATATTAATTGGTGTGACTGAGCTAGCCGGGTTGGTTATTGGACCATGGCACTGGGTTTGCTTTTGCTGATGGTATGTTTTCATGATCACTTGCAACTGACATGCTCCCAGGATCTTCATAATGTGAGCATTATTAATCTGCAAAATATTGAGAAGGAATTGTTAGTTGATATGGACTCGTTCATCAATGATAAGGAGGAAACCTTACAGGAGTTAGAAGCCATTATTAATCAAACTTCACTCGCATCCGCCTCAAGGGCTGCTCAAACTATAGAGGAATACCTTGGTAATCCGCTCAATCAATACTTGGTTCTCAAGCGGTTTTTCAAAAGCTGGGGGAAGCTCAGAGACTTTTTGTACTCCGATAGCTCTACTGATGGTAAGTCAATTTACCCTTTGAATAATCAAGGGAAAATAAAATAAAACTGGACAATTCAATCCTGGAATAAAAAAAAATTAGGGGAGTGGGCTAGGGATGGAGCTGAACAGATTTCCAAATTTGAACGGATCCTATTTAAAGGAAGTCAGTGCTGTTTCCAGCGAGCACGTGGGAGAGAATAGTTTCAATTTAGTAATATTAAGCTTTTATAACTAGAACAATATAATATGATTAGGATACTGTCACTGTTACAGGTTCGTTACATGGACGATATTTTATTTTATTAGAAGAAATGCAACACTCTGAGTCATTTTAGGAAATTAGTAAGACAAGTAGATCTCTCTAACTCAGTTAGCAACGAATGTGGATCTGGCTGTTTTCTATGCAGCTCGTAGAGACAAGGAATATCTTTTTAATAGGTATATTTCTATATCTTTCTTAATAGTATAGTATTGGTATTTTTGCATAAGTATCTCACTGGAATCTTGTTTAATATTAATTTAATATTTAGGGGTATTAGTTTTGCTTTGTTACTGTGTCTCCAATTAGCAGGTATGTTTAAGTATTTTGACACAAAAATAAAGTTATTCATTTGATTTGTTTTGATTTGAAAGACCAATATAGCAGGGCAGGGTCTTAACCCTGAGGGGTCTTTATTACTTACACCATATAGTCTACACCGTTTCATTGTATCGCTCTCAGTCTTTATTCGGGTGCATTTACCAAGAGAAGTAAATACACTTACTGAGAAGGGCAGTCGTATAAGGGGAATCATGAGTTCTCTCTCTATAAAGAGAAGATGCATTGATTCTGTCTTCTTATCGTTCTAGCGTTGCTAACCACGATAGACAAGTTTAAGAATGATATTCCTGGCAAAGATAAACTACACCAAGTCCTGAAGGAAATGGAGAAATCCCTGCATATTGATGCGGATACTGAAGATCATCGAAATTTGTCATGAAAAAATATAAATGTGAAAAACCAAATAAAAATACTTCTTCACGTTCTCTTTGATCTTAGCTCGTTTTTTCCCGCCAGGAATCCCGAGCATTTAGGATACTTCTATCTTGCCCACGTGGGTAGCCAATCAGAGAGCAGAATTGAGTTAATCTTGATTGCTCGGATTGCCAATAACAGCGCAGGATCATACTTGGTAAAACTAGCCAGACTAGGAAGCCAATCATAGAGAGGGGTTGAGTTCACCATACCCTCTTAAGTAGCCAATCACATGCAGGGATAGAGTGAAGCCACCTTGATTCCTTGGGTGATGAATTACAGATGTGATGAGGGATATTGTTCGTTGCTGCGCAGCTGATCAACGTAAAGAAGTTGCATATTTCTGTTTTAAGTCTCTGACGTGACAGAACCTACGTTTCAAAGCTAATCTTGGGATGACCTTCCTTCCTTTTTATAACTTTAAATTGTAAACAAGTAAATCCTCAAAAAGACGATTACGAATGGTTTGAATATTTTCAGTCACGAATTCTAACTTTCTTTTAATATTCGATCTGTATATGCAATAAATCTTATAGGTTTTTTTTTCAAAACTGTAATCTCGCCCTTCAGCTGAAGGAAATACGAAAAGAGTCTGAACAATAATTGCAAAAACGAAAACAAGCAAGAGCAATAATAACTTTTTTCTGGAAAAGAAACAATCTTTTTAAAATATTTCTTCCGGAAGACAACATTGATGTTGTACTAAATCCATTCCTTTGGTTCTTGCAGACGGCCACCGTGAAGCGTTAAACGGGTTTCTCATATCGCAGACATTAATCGCTTGTGCTAACGTTTTCCATTCCCTTAGAAAGTATGTTGGAATTAGAGTCTGAAAACAACGGGATATTCACATTGCGAGTTTTCATTACATTACAGTAGCATGGTTACAACTACACTTGATTATAGTAAAAACAACAGCAACAACAACTTTATTCTAGCACATACACACCACACTTCATGGTAATAAGAGTACCACAGTACAGTACTGTGCACAGAAGAAAAAGGCAGAGCTACAGAGTGTATAGTAAGACTAACAATACTACTTTTGAAAATAGATACAACGTTTTTTGATTGTCACGCTGTATTTAGAAATATCATTCATAGTCTTCAACTCAACTCCTTTATAGAACCACAAGAAATTGGATAAATCAAACGAGTTGATTAAGTAAGTTATACCACCGTAAGGTGAATGGGAGGTGCTGACGTTTCGAGCGTTAGCCCTTCGTCGGAGGACGCATTCGCTCCGACGAAGGGCTAAAGCTCGAAACGTCAGCACCTCCCATTCACCTTACGGTGGTATAACTTACTTAATCAACTCGTTTGATTTATCCAATTTCTTGTGTTTCAATTTCCCACCGACGCAGCACCAGTTTCTTTAGAAACTATCTCCACAATCCTTTATAAAACGTTTACTTGTGAATTCATTATGACTCGGTTTTGTCAAATATAAGGACATCGTTGCGCACAAGCAATACTCGATACCGGTTCAGAGTACAAACAAACTGTCGGGTTATGGCTTTCGAACCCATTCATTTTTTTGGCGCCTGCATGTGAAATAATACAGGAGCCAATATGTCAAAGGAAACACGAGTGATTGAGTGAGTGAAGGAGCGAATCATCGCGTGCCTAGTATTTAGCCAATCACAATGCACAATACAATTCGCGCACCGCGACGACATTCCTAAAAGAAAGACACTAGAGTTCATATCTTGTAACTTTTATATCGATTTATTTTTAAACGCAGAAGAGAATATGTAAAAGTATTGAAATCGAGGAAAGGGGATAGGTATGGTAAAAATATCCGAATAAACTTGATAAATACAGTAGCCACATGCATGTAATGCTTGCCTATTTCAATTTTTTCTGTAGGAACAGTAAGGTTTTTACTTGCAGCTTCATTGTAATCAGCAAGTTTTGGCACGTTTCGGAATTCCAAGGAATATAACCTCTAAGAAACAATTATGGTATCTCCTCTCTCCTCAGTTACACGAGGAAAGCATCGACTAGCTTAATCCCCGAATTCGGTTCTTATAAAATTCATGACATTTCTTAAGATCGTGTGTTCATTCTAAGCCTCCTAAATTTACCCAAGGGTCCATAACCAAATTCATCACATATTTCTAATAGCTTTCTCATATTATAAAACAAAGTTATGTCTCTAATTTTATTGACAAGAGGCCAGACGCTGTTACCTAACGTAAACGTTTTAATAGATTACGTTGCAAATTTACGTTCTTTAAGTATTGTGCCTTGTTCTTTTTTGCAAAATATTTTGATACTTGGAACCAAAACTTTTATATCGTCTGAGATTCGTCCGCCGACATTTTATCGCTGATTGTGGCAAGTGCGTTCGTTTCCTTGATGTTTCCGCCTGCTTGCATTTCATTGGTTAAAATAATCTGTTGCTACTCATGTTTCCCTCCACGGCCTTGGAAAAGTGCCTCTCTTATCATTCCAATTTAAGAGCGCCATTTGTTTTAAAGCGGTTCTTTTTATCCCTTTCTTTGTTTTTTTCCTCTCAAACGGTCGCCGAACTACGTGCCTAGAAACGTGCAATTGTACAGCCGAGCAATACTGCAAAACTTACGACCCCTGATGAGTAGCGGGTTCCACTTGAAACAACAGAGAGCCTGCAAGGATTTTAATCCTATCAAATGCAATCGCTAAATGGTTTCTTTTATTTATAGAAAGAGGCGATTCCTGTTACACCTGCCAAAAGTGCGTAAAAAATATTACATTCATCAAGAAAAGTATGTTTCGACTTACATTTTTACGCGAATATGAAGTTCGTGTAGTTTAGAAGCAATGATCGGCATTGTTTCGAAGCAATGATTGGTGATGTGATTAGCGAGGTCAAACGTGTCTCTCAGTTGTACAATATACGGAAGAATAATCCTCCCTTTGTCATTATGTTGCGATGCCATATTTAACTGGATTACAATATTTACTTTCCGACCTCATTGGCATATTTTTATCCCTTAAGTTATTTTAGAACGCTGGTGCCTATTTTCATTCAATTAGAAACTCTGGCTTTAAGCGACACTTGCGGTAAGTAAAAACAGGATAAGAGGTTAAAAACAATGAAACTCCGGCGGACCAAATAGAAGAGAATAAACCGCAGCAGGTTTCAAGCTCCCGGCTCAGAAATCAACAGCAAGGTCCAAGATCTTTCCATAGTTCCTCATTGAAAGACCGCTGTATTTTGAGGTATGTTGCTTGACTTAGCGTTCAGAGGCGATTTTCTTTCTTTAGTGTCATTAACGAAATAAGGGAAGCGTTAGTTACAATCAGTCTAAGTGAAAAACGACGAGAAATTCCTTTTTGGAAAAGTTATAAAACAAACAGCTCCATTTAAATTTAATGTTCAGTAGCTGGACAGTGCCGTACTGTTCCCTGTCTTTTCAAACAATGGCTGCACTGCATGTTTAAGTTGATCCACAGACTGACTTCGAAGCTACCCTTTAAAGTGTCGAAAAAGCAGTACACGATATAATACTTTTTGATAGCTTTTTGACACATATCAACGAAAACACTTTTGAGAATCGTTGGTTGAGAAAGTTACGAATATTTGGATTGTGAAAAATCAGTTTGGGCTCCTGGGTGTTTGGCAGCAAAAATTTTAAACTGAAAAGCGTTGGATTTCTACTGAAATACAAACGACAGAAATGTGTTCACCATTTGCGTTCAAACGCGTTGCTTGTCGCAAACGATTCTGTTCGAAATATCGCAAGCAAATCTCTTTACTTTATTATTAATAGAGTAAGTACTCAGGAAAGATCATAAGGTTTTATCACCACGACAAGCTATCTCTGACAGTATATGTTTCAACATAACATGGCTTTTACATTCCAACTCAGACGTCTCGTTCTCTCGCTATTACTCAGTTCCTTTATTACGACGACAACTTCAGTTGACGATATTGCCTGAGGCCACAAAAAAGTAACTAGTGCTGAATTTAAAACGTAATTCTAAACTCATCGGGATAGCTCAGTCTAGTATCTGTTGAATTCTTGGCAAATTAAAACCTTTTTCCCACGTTAAAGACTTTTTTGGCAACATTGAAGGTACTTCAGCCGGAATGCACTAGACTAAGTATACGTAATAATGATTTGAGGCTACAAATATACTGATTCGATTATGTTAAACGTGCATTTCCACCAGTAACTTAAGTCAGCGCAGCCCAAATTCATAGCAAATTAATTACGAAAGGATCGCAATTGAGAGTTCGAGACTGTGAAGCAACTTTCTCCGCACTTTTTCCGAAGAAAGAATTCTTACAGTCTGCGGCAGGTGACTGTTTTCTGTGATCTGCATGTTGCGACTTGAGTGTACCGGATGAAAACGAAACTTCCGGTCTGTGTAGTTAACTTAAGTATAACTAACCTATTTAGCCTATTACAGTAATTGTTATTTATTTTCCAACAAAATGTTTGGCTTTGCTCATCGTCCTGCGCCCCTTTTCTTAGTTAGGCGATAAAATTGCAGTCTACTTTTTATTTGGTAAGCTTTTGACTCCTGCCATACAGTGACTGGCACCAATATTACTACAAACATTCAACCTATATAATGTTAACTGAAGCGTTGTTTTCCACTTTCAGCTTTCATCTGACTCTTTAACCGCTAAATTATAAAGTTTCCACAGTTTGTGTTCACTGAGAATGCAAACGCTTGGTAAACAATAGAGATGCCTTTACTAGAGATGTTATATTCTCAAAAGGTGTAATCTGTCCTTTGAAATGAAGTGACAAGGAGGAGTCTATGGGCACTCGCTGATCACGTCTGAATATGGTCACGTTTGCCTTAAGCAAAACACGTTATATAATCCCGGTACGGGTTTGAGAAGTGAAGGGTGCAAGTTTTGTCACGAGGTCCAACCTCTTACCATTTGTTATAGTGTTATCATTGAAAAGGAATTCCCTTTCTTGTGCCTGCCGTTGAAATCATTTCAAATCCCTTTCACAAATCTAATTTAAGGAAACAGTTAAATACCTAAATGGCAGACTTTCTTAATCTTTTCAAGTGAATGCTTATAAACCCGATTCTAAAATTGGGGGGAGACACTATAGTGGATAACCCCCACCCCCCACAGTAGATGATGCACCAAACATACACTGTGATACGTGAGGAGATGCACATGAAAAAGTCGAAAAAG
This sequence comes from Ricordea florida, assembly GCA_949710005.1. Lineage (NCBI taxonomy): Eukaryota > Metazoa > Cnidaria > Anthozoa > Corallimorpharia > Ricordeidae > Ricordea > Ricordea florida. The sequence goes on along the minus strand of OX453282.1, from coordinate 27,810,214 downwards.
ACCAGCTTATGTTGATATAGCTATAATCTTCTTGTAACCTTTCATAACAAGAGAGAGAGAAACAACCGCGCCGAATGACTTCCCTCAGCTGTAAAGTGTTAATGGATTGAATACCACCATGTTATAATCATTTCATTGTATTTGGCATGTTTTGGTGACAATATCGTTCAAAGATCTTCAACTCCTGGTGCGGTCGTTCGTCATTGCACGTCTCTAAAATGACAAACATGCGCATTAAATTCCTTCATCTCAATCATTTGTACATAGTAGTTTTGATGACGGTTGGGCATTGCAATTTGGCAATTCCGCTCGAAGCAATGTCTTGGTTCAATTTATAGTTTTCTTGACTCGCTCAATCATAAAGATGGACTTTCAAATCCTGTAAGTCGTTTAGATAAAAAAAAGAAATACGAATACGACAATTAGTGCAGCAGACTGAATCACAGGTAGTTAAGGCACTTATCAGGGGGCAGGTAATTTGTGTATGACCCCCTGGAACCGGAAACTAATTATTTCCCCAAACTCTAGACAATATGGAGTTTATTTACCAGCAATAACTCGTGAGAGATATGAAGGAATCAACTCAAGATGAAATTACATTCTGATCTCAAACTGCATTTCACAATTAACATTCCACATTTCTGCTCTGATTTCTACGTCACGTGACCTCCTATGCCGGCATGGTACTTTGGTTCAGTTTGTTTTACTATACGTTCAGTGTCGTCTCAATGTATTCTTCTGCAGTCGGTTAAAACTATGCAATGTTACCAGTTTTCGAAAAGCCACTGAACAGTTCTGAGATACGGTACGGTTATGTTTTTTTTTTTCCACTGTGCAGAGTGGCTCGAGTGTTTTCATTTTTTTGAGGAACCATGCAATGTAACCATTTTTTGAAGAGATACTGAACAGCGCACGGTACTGTGGAACTGTTTGTTTTTCCATGCAGTGTTTTCGTACTTTCACCCAACTTCCACTGAGCTGTGGATTAAATCATGCATTGTAACCTGTGAATCTTTAAAAGCTTGTTTACGTACAGTTTTTATTTGATGTTGGTGGTTTTTCGACATTCCCTAAAGTTTCTTTTTTATGTTTGACTAGTTTCTCTCACAACCATTTCGTGATTCTTCAAGCTTTCGTGTTCAATTTCGAAACATGCTCCAGAATATAAATAACTTCAAGATATTTTTAAAACTAGTAAAGTAATATGCGCTCAACAATAAGGTTATTTCTATTCTTTAAGTTTCGAAGACAATTGAGATATTAATCCCAATAACTGACGCCTTTTTTGCGTGACTTTGAAGTGATCTTTTGAAACATCACGCATAAGTATATTGTCACGATCGAGCAACTGATCGTAAACGAAGAATAATGCAATCGTGGGGTTGCATTCTGATTAAACTTGCAAGCAAGTTTGTCAAGGTTTCCATTCTTTCCAAATTTGATGCTGATAGTTTGACTTAGTCGCCTTTTTAGCAACGTTATCATTTTAAATCGTTATCAGGTCACAAGTTTGAAATGCTTTGGGTACTGAACAGTATCGATGACATAAGGTGACTAATGGTTCGCCACTGAAATCTCACTAGGACCCGATGTATCTGCTGTTTTTATCCCAATAAAATTGTATTCAATGTGCGTCTGGAATAGCTTTAAGGCGGAGTTTTTAGCAGAACACTCGATCTTATTTTCCAACTTCCGTTTTTCACTTTTCAACATGAATCGGAAACCAACACAATCCAATGGAAAAGCAGTGATTACATTGAATATGTCGTGATCATAGCCACCCACGATTTGGCACTTCTCTTAGGTGGATTAACACAGGAAACAATTAACAATCACTAGTCCAGCAGAGCTGCGGATATCCGTATTTTCAATAGTTCAAGAGTATAAAAGAGGTAGTTTTAATCTAAAAGGCAACAGTAAGTGTCATGACCTGGAGTTATTGCTTCTAAAGCCAAGAGTTATTTTCCACACCATACAAAGTACTTCAGCAGGTTGGTAGCGTTTTCTATTTTCCTTTTATTTCTGCCAGCTTCAGAACAGGCTTTAAAATGCGAAACGCGAATCTAAAAATTTAGGGAATGTTTACCATTGTAGTGGCTGTCAGCAAAACACTTCACTTCAGTTTCATGTCCATCTCGGCTTTGTCAAGACTCATACACAGCAATCTATTAACATAGTTTTCACCTTGGTGACATTTATAATATTTCTTCAATATACTATGTATTTTTTTCCAACGTAAATCGATCTCCTCAATTATTTATCTGACGCAAACTGCAGTGGAAGAAAGGTTGTGCTGACTGTTGCTGTACTGAGGTTGTGAAAACAAACGAGACGCAGTGTAAATTATTCAGTGTACACCCAAGACATCCGCTCAGTTAATTGGAGGATTGATGAAAAGAGATCGGTGAAGCGAAAGGAAGCATTAGAGGTGTTGAATTTGTTTGGCATAACTTGGCGAGGTCAACTGCTCTCATTGCTGAGCTGCTCTGACTTATCCTAACTGCCTCAAGTCGACAATTTCAAATGTAAGTCTTATATCCCCTAAAGTGGACCGACTTTGTTTATGTTAACTCTGTATCGAACAAAATGCAAATGTCGCTAAATCTAAAACAATTAATTCAGTTTCAGTTTCGTACACATGAGTTAGGAGACACTGTTCCATGGATTTTATTATTCTAGCCACGCTAAGGTCAATGTTATCTCTCAAGGAGACGTTGAATTCTTGTCTTCACATTCCAGACTTTTGTTTTTCGCCAATCATTATTCACTTGTTACCTCGAGATTATAGCTCTTGAGAGTTTCGATCGATGTCTACCACACTTTAAAGTACTCTACTTCAGAATCTAAAGTCTCTATTATTGCACAGTTATTAGTTCAATGCACTCCAGTGGTCAACGGACAAAGTGATATATGTTAGACGCACTGGAAGGGATAGGCCTGACCGGATTTGATAAGGATATATACTATCTATCTATCACGGTTCTCAGAGTTTGTAAAATAGACTGGTGTAGTTATTATCTTATATATTAAAGTGTGCTTATGAGAGGCTTTAAACGGTTTTCGGTAATTATGCTCATTGTTCGTATGAGAAGAACTGGTATGTGCCAGACTCAAGGCCGCCTTCAGCTCAGAGGGCGTTGAAAACTTTTGGCGGATTAATTTTAAGAAGCCAAACAGTTTACTGTAACTATCATGTTTCACTGCCTTCACGTCGCAGCCTCCGTGGAATTCAAACTTGTCAACATAACAAATGTAGAATGGAACTACAAATATGTGTATTCCGCTATCTCTAGTAGTTGCTAATGAGCTCACTTGAGGCTTACAAACAAATCTTTTTAAACCACAAAGATGTGGTCCGTTATATATCCGCAGGGTCAGTTTAAAAGGGATGATATTAGCCTAGGGTGTTTTAAATAGGAACTTTCTCCAGTGGTACAGAGAAAGACCCGTTTTTTCTGAAAATTGTAAATTGTTTACTCGTGGACGTTAAGTTTGCACTGCGGAAATTCTATTGGCAATGTGCCGAACTCAACATAGTGAGCAACGCGTACATCGTGGTTCAATTTTTGTACAATTTCCGCAGCAAATTCCACAGATTTGCCGTCTAACTGACCTTCTTAGGTTATAAGCCACTGATTCGCCATTCCTTTACCCCTAAGCAGTTAACAAATTTGTAAGAAAATTCAACAAAATTTAAAACTATGGAATAGGATTTATTTACGGACTTTTTGAACACTAAGGCAGCTTGGCAAATGGCAAATGGCAAATGGGTGGTGGTTGCTAGGCCACAAAAGAAACAGTACAGGTTTGACTTAGGGCAGTTAGGGCAACCCAGCTGCAGTGGAATAGAAGGGATCAAAGAGAAACGTCCCAATGGGAAACAAACTGATTCACCTTGCTATAGTCAATGAGATTTTAGTCGTTTGAAACCGCGGATTTGTGATTGGAAGAAAATGTTGACTAGGCAAGACATCTGGGGATGTTCAGTAGCCTCTCATTGTCTTCAGTATCGTGTAGGGAAAGGTGGTCAGTGTCAAAGAACTGTTGCGAAAAAATGACGTTCTCTTAGAGATAGACAGGTTTAAGATAACATGGGTGTCAATTTTGGTCTGAAATGTTATTGTCATTGGGTGTGAAAATACCGCAGGGCAATTAGACAAATAATCTCCGAGGGAGCCTTGATCAGAAATTTTAAGTCCACGGATGTTTTAACTAAAGAGCATTGGAATGTTGCCGAGGAAAAGTTAAATTTTCCAGGTGAGGAGTTAAACAATGTAACAGTCATGCCAGGTTTCCACTTGATCACCTTTTCTGTGGCTCAGTTGAGTTGCCTAACGCATTCTCTATTCAAAGCGAATGACGAAGGACTGACGCTCGAAACGTCAGTGGCTTTACCACCCTTAGATTTTATAACTTGTAATGGCAGCTCATTTGACATCCTCATTTTTTTGCGCTTTAATTGTCCCCACCTCCCTTGTAGAAGTTTTTTTCGACTTACATATCCCATTGTCCTTATCAATGTTTATATTCTCTATCAGTTAGCAACTGCACGGCGCGCAGATAACGCTTTTCTAGAACAATCTACATAAAGGTCGAGCGCAGATAAGTGCCAGCCATAACTGTTTAAGCTTGGATCTATCAAGAAGGCTTTATGATACGTTAAAGACCACTTGTGTTAGCTGGTTATTTGACTTATTCCATTTGCTAATGAGCATTCTAAGCCCTATAGTTGTCTCGTAAAGTCGACGCATTGATTATTTTCCTATGAACTATTGTACTCATTACCTTTTGCCAACTATTGTGCATGTATTATTAGTAGTTAAGTCATGTTAATTTGGAAATTATAAATAAGTACATTTTCTCACAGTCGGTAACCTGTGCGTAGCGGGCTTCATACCGTGAAATTTGTCATTTATGGATCATACTGTTAACTGTTCACGGATTGGGAGAAAGATCAAAATTTGTTGAACGCGTTATATTTCGCAACTTGACTCAGCTGCGTTCTATTGAACTTCAAGCCCTGTTTCGGATAAATGTGTTGCTAAGGTTGTACGGCATTGCGCTCACCTTCAATACTTTGGTCAGTTCCGTTATAAATGCAAAGTAAGTATTCTCTAAAGTTGACCATTTTTGGTATCCGTGTTCGATGTACGAATTTTCAGGACTTATCCACATATTGTGCATGTGCTTGCTATCAAGTGGGGTAGAGACATGTTGTCCGACCGAGACACTCGGTGGTGATCTGAGTATTCCTGAAAAAGCTACCGTCTGGTTGTGTTTTACGTTGTGCTAACTGGGTCTTGGACTCATAAAACGTCTCATGATAATTCAAGCTTCAAATGTTAAAAGCATAATTGTCTAACATTGCACGTCAAGTCATAAGCTATCACTGAGTTTACGAGTGACTAACGGATTGTCCAGCGGCACCCAACGAGCAGATTGAGCAAAAACGGCTTCTGAGAGACATTTCTAGGCTCCTTGTAATGTTTAAATACTGTCTAAAGAGATGTTTTTATCACCGTTTGATCTGTTCGTATATCTTTGCTGAAAATTGAAGTGTTCGAAAATTTTAGGGACTGATATCTTCATTCTAGAAATTACTAGCTGGACGGAACATTCTAAAAACTTCCCAACGAACCATTTGCTCATCTTTGGTTCATTCAGTCTTCCTTAGCCTTGGAATAGTCAGTCCTTAATTACTTGCGCATCCGATTGTAGGCAAGACAAAACCTCGGTTTTATTAGTTGCACAATTTCATAAGCCAGTTACATAAGAAGAGAGATTTAAAGCTTGAGAGAAATACGTCACTAGAAATACTCGCCAATCTTACTTTTCCTCTGCATAAAGAAATTAGTAAAGACAGGAAATTTATCAATATGGATAAATTCCTGCAACGACTAAGAAACTGCAAAGAAACGAAGTACACAGATTAACCGAAAACCAGTAAACACTGAAAGACAACCAAGTCAACGAGACAAAGGAAAAATTGCTTCTATGAATTAATAATTTCCCCATTAAGCTTTTTTCGCCAATCAAAATATTGAAAATTGTGAGGCAAAATGTAAGGTTTTTTTACTTCAACCATTTTTGTCTTTAGAACATCGTTGAATATATGCTGAATCTTGATGTACAAAATGGTTCGAATGAATCTCGTTCTTGTTCACAACTGGAGCTTGGTTTCGGGTCCTGGTCACGCTGAGGGATTTTGACAAAAGGCTCGAAAGACTTTTCAGTTGACTGTAGTAAAAGCAAAATCGTAGCAAATTTAAGGCAATGTTACATACATACATACATACATACTTTATTGGAACTCCCTTTAACAGGGCTTTTCAGTTACAATAAACTAACTATTAAAAAATACTAAAAACTTATTTACAATAACAATTTAAATTTAAAATTTAATTAATTGTTATAAAACATATTCTTAAAAAGAGTCTTCTTAAAATTATTAATTTCTTTGATATTCTTAATGTTCTCAGCTAGCCCATTCCATTCCCTTGGACCCCGATAGGAAAACGCCCTTTGTCCTGTTGACAGTCTACATCGGGGAACCACAAAATTATTACATCCCCTTGTATTCCTATTGTGAACTGCTGAACGTTTAACAAAATATTTAACTAAATAATCTGGAGCTAGACCATTTACACATTTGAATGCTAAAACTAAATCATTAAATAAAACTTTCTCTGTAACATCTAACCATCTAAGAGATTTCCGACCCTGAGATATATGGTCAAACTTCCTTAACCCTAATACAACTCTGGCTGCAAAGTTCTGCACCAACTGTAGTTTGTGTAGATTACGTTTAGATGTGTTCCCCCACACTGAGGAACAATAAAACAATTTACTGAAAACGAAGCTATTTATAAGTAATAATAGTGTTTTCTTGTCTAAGAGATGTTTAATTCTTCTGATATGTACCAACTGGTTCATGCAACTAGAAGCTGTCTTAGAGATATGTACATCATAAGTGAGACATTGGTCAATATATACCCCTAGATCCTTGGCAAACGGAACTGGTGAAATAGTTTTGCCTAACAAAGACAATGAAATAGGAGGTAGCTTCTTAATAAGTTGTGCTGAGCCAACAACCACTAGTTTTGTCTTGTCAGGGTTTATGAGTAGAGCATTTGTTGCGCACCATTTGCTGATATTCCTAAGATCTTGGTTTACAGCTGCCATAGCACTTGATGAAGCTGATACAGAAAATTTAAAGTACAATTGACTATCATCAACATACGCGGCAGCTTGACTGTAGGTAATAGCACTAATTAAATCATTAATATAAATTGTAAAAAGCACTGGACCCAAGATTGATCCCTGAGGTACTCCATTTGTTAAAGGTAACATTTCTGAAACTGAATCTTCGTATCGTACCCTTTGATATCTACTAGATAGATAACTGCTAAACCAGGAAACCGCCGAAGCTTTAAGGCCAAGTTTTCGTAGTTTTTCTAACAATAGATTATGATTAAGACTGTCAAAAGCTTTTGACATATCAAGCAGTACAAGTAACGAGGCTGATTTTTCGTCAATTGCTTTTAAAAGATTGTCTGAAACATTAATGAGGGCAGTTTCTGTCGAATGCATTTTCCTATTACCACTTTGATAGAGCGACAGTTTATCATTTGTTGTTAAAAATTCCACAAACTGCTTGTGTGCCAGTCTCTCACTTACTTTCGATAGAATGGGTAACAATGATATCGGTCTATTGTTAGCCGGTTCTTCTGAATTGCCTTCTTTAGGTACCGGTATCACCTCAGCAATTTTCCATGCTTTGGGAAAGGCAGCCATTTGAAACGAACCATTTACCAGTCTAGAGATCACAGGTGCGATGCAGTCACAACTGTCTTTCAGGACTCGAGCAGAGATTTTGTCATATCCTGACGCTTTGTTAGAAGCTAAACTCTTAATAGCAGACTTGACATCAGTTTCTTTTACATTTTGAAACTCAAATCCTTTTTGTTCAGCATGTAGGCCGGTTTCCATACTTTCCTCCCTAGGACCACATTCTTTATCGAAACCTTGTTCCTTTGTTAGCAAGTTCGCTTTATAGGCAGTAAGTTCGCCTACTGATGTGAAATACTTGTTGAATTTATTTGCCAACGTCTTATGGTCCTCCAAAGTACTTGGACGTTTAGCAACACCTCGAGACATGCATCGATTTAAGATCTTCCAAATGGCATTTGTATTTCCTCTGCTGTTAGCTATTTCGTTCCTTACATGGATTTTTTCAGCAAGCTTCAGTTCTCGTTTCACTTCTTGTCGAAAGAAGCGATATCCGTTCCAGCATAGTCTGTCATTGGTTTGAATGGCTTTCTTATGCCAGCAGTCCCTGGTCTTCATGAGCTGCTTTATTTCAGGTGTTACGAACGGATTAGAGCGGGATTTGATCTTTATACGTTTGATAGGCGCATGCTGATCCAACATGTCTAAGAAGAGAGAATTAAATGTTTCCACTTGGGAATCGATGTCATCAAAGAAGTGTACCATGTGCCACGGGACAAGAGAAAGGTCTTCGCAAAAGCTATCGGATATGTACCTAGAATAGCTTCTTACAGTAACATATTTGGCTTTAACTTTAGGGCGCCTTATCCTCAATGTAACTTCAACTAAGTTGTGATCACTTATTGAGGACGCTACGACTGAGCAAGACTCCGCTAGGGTGGGGTCCGTACAAATAATGACATCAATCAGGGAGCGTTTCGTTTCTGTGATTCTAGTCGGTTCCTTCACCAATTGTGTCAGGTTGAAAGTAGCACAAAGTTCCCTCAAGGCTCGACTACCCACTGTGTCATCGAGAATGTTGCAATTTAGGTCACCCAGAATGATGATTTCATTGCCAAGCAGTAACATATCCAGTAAACTGCTTGACATACCATCGCTGAAAGTTAACGTAGCACTAGGTGGTCTATAAACAGTGCAAATAAGAATTGATTTACAGTGACGAACTTGGACTTTTATCTAGAGCTGTTGAAAATTTTCGTCGCTAATTCCAGAGACATCCTTTATAAGTGTCGCTTTGAATGTATCTCTAATGTATACTGCAAGGCCGCCACCGGATTTATGTTCTCCCCGATCTTGGCGGAAGAATGCAAATCCCGGGATGTGCATTACTTGATTATCAACCGTCGAGTCAAGCCAAGTCTCTGATATAGTAAATATATCAAAGTCATGTTCTTCAATAGTATGTTGTAGAAGAAGAAAGTGTTCGCGCGACTTTAACGAACGGATATTCAAATGAGCAATCTTGATGCACGAATTTGCATGTTGGTCGACCACGGACGCGGACGTAGATGAATAGTTTTCGTTGGTATTTTGTCCAGGCTGATAGTTTTGCTTTTTTTTTGAGTTTGGGCCAGGCTGTGGGTGAACATCGCCACTAAGGATGATCTGTAACATTACTGGGTTAAAACTTTCGGTCCCATTAGGAGAGTAGAGCAGTCTTCGTCGAAGAAACTTTCTTTTGATCGTGCACGTGGCGATCTTGGTTCCCGATGTAAATGAGGTCGAAACTCCATTTTCAAAAACTTCTTGGCCTGACAAAATGTTTGTCAGGTTAAGGACATCTCCAGAATCGGTAGAATTGATCTTAGGTCTTGTGGTGCTGTTTACGTACTCGCAGATAGGAAGAAACAAGCATAAATACGGAATAAGCGCAGAGCTCAGGAAAACGTGACCGTTCTGCATGACCGTTCTCATCACTCATCCTCATCATCAAACAATGGTATACTGAGTACAGTTATATTATATTATAATAGTATACTGAGTACAGTTATATTATAGGAATAACGGTTAGGTTCGTCCCACGGTGCGCCGTCTAAATCAAATGTTGTTTGTATTCCTGTGATATTATCTGATGAAGTTTTTCATATCAACTATAACAAACTGAATCGAAAAACATTCTATAACTGTATATGTAATCCAACATAAAACCATAGTTAATTAACTTTGGTAACACTAAAACTATAATCAGGGTGATAACTCTAGCCAAGGATATATACAGTCCTGTCGACCAAACGTAAAACAAATACATGTGGTAAGCACTAAAAAACGCTCGCGAGCAGGTCATGATTGGTTTTAGTTTTACTTCTGATTGGTTGAGAAGTGACGCGAGACAAGTTGACCAATCAACAATCATAGCTATGTAAAACCAATGAGAACGTTACGTTGCTTTCAATTGTGAGTTGAAAACTGCTCAGTAACTAAAGCTTGATTAGGGAGTGCCATACTATCATGCATATTATCCCTTATCTTTGGAACTAATCAGTTATCTTGTGTGAATTATTTCACAGCTGAATCAACAGTACAGTCATGGCACTTGAACTGGTCGCCCTTGCATTAGTGGCAATAACCGCTGTCTTCCTTCACAGCATCATCTCTCACTTTACCGAGAATCCCAAGTTGCCTCCGGGTCCCATTCCACTTCCGATCATTGGCAACATGCTACAAATGGGAATGAAACCCCACCTGAGCCTAACGAGACTCGCACAGAAGTTCGGAAAAGTATTTCGCTTGACAGTCGGAATTCACCGAATCGTGGTCGTGAACAGTATCGATGTCGCTCGGGAAGCGCTAGTGAAAAAGGCGAACGACTTTGCAGGCCGACCTCGGCTATACACTGCTGATCTCATCTCGAGAGGAGGAAAAGATATCGCTTTCAGTGACTTTAGTCCAACGTGGAAGCTGCAGAGGAAAATCGCACATTCAGCGCTTAAGATGTTTGGACAGGGAATCAGACCAATAGAAATAAAAGTGAAGCAGGAGCTTAATGAGCTAATCAAACGGTTTGAAGCTGTCGAAGGTCGTGCACATGATCCACAACATGACATCGTCTTGGCCGTCATCAACATCATCTGTGCTTTTGTTTTTGGTTCCCGCTACGAACTCGATGATCCTGAGTTCTACAGCATTCTACGCTACAACCAAGAGTTTGTCCAAGGCTTCAGAGCTGGAAATCTGGTGGACTACTTCCCTTGGATGCGTCACTTTCCTAGTAAAGGCTTAAAACTCATCAAACAGGCCATCAAGGACCGCGATGGAATTCTACAGAAGAAATTCGAGGAACATAAGAGCACATACCAAGATGACGTCACGCGAGATCTTACTGACGCCCTGTTGAAGGCTATGAAAGATTCACAAGTTGAAAATGGAGGAAAAGGTCTCTCAATCAGCGAAGATCGAGTCGTGCTAACAATGAATGACATTTTCAGCGCAGGTCTGGAAACTACCTCGACGTGCGTCCTCTGGGCTCTGGCGTACTTGGTCCTGAACCCGAAGGTACAAGAGAGGATTCACCAGGAGTTGGATGACGTCATCGGACGAGAGCGCATGCCCCAGCTGGAAGATAAGCCCAACTTGCCATATTTGGAAGCAACCATTTTGGAAGTGCTGAGGTACAGTTCACTGGTGCCACTTTTGTTCCCTCACTGCACCACTGCAGATACGTCCCTGAACGGATTTGACATCCCCAAGGACACTGTAGTTCTATTCAACGTCTGGGCAATACATCATGATGAGAAAGAATGGTCCAAACCTTATGAATTCGATCCCACGCGATTTTTGGATTCAGAGGGCAAACTACTTTGTCCCGGAACTCTTAGCTATTTACCGTTCTCCGCAGGAAGGCGCGTTTGTCTGGCAGAATCCCTCGGAAAAATTCAGCTGTTCCTTTTCATTTCCTGCTTATTACACAAGTTTCGTTTCAGTGTTCCTCATGGCGGGAAGGAGCCTGAGTTGGATGGCATCTTTGGTGCCAGTTTGTGCACTAAGCCGTACCACTTGTGTATTGAAAGGCGTTATTAAACAGATGCGTTTGAACTGAGTGCAGTGCAAGCGATTGACAGAAAGAAGATTATAGCAAGACGAGAAAGGATTATAGACTTGGGAACTGAACACTGGAATTTGTCCCAAGATAAAAAAACCCACCTGGTGACATTTTTAAAGGAAATCCTGTATGACATTCTTGTCGAGGTCTGTTTAACGTAGAAAATATTTCCAAGAAGGAACCTTCAGGTGTTAAGAGAATCCTGTGTACAGTTATTCTCGTACTCTCCCATAATGCGAGATTCTGCTCGTGCAGGGTTTCCCCTTTTACCCAGAAGTGCAATGGAAGATGAAAGATTATGTTCAACAAAGACTTTGAACGAATGGAGAAACAAAAGGCGAACTTATATTATTTCGTTTCAGGAAGCCATTTCCGTAGGAGCATTATATCTACGCAAAACAAACAAAAAAATTCGAGCACACTTACTCATTTTGGAGAAATGCCAACCCGGTCTCATGAGTTAAATGGTCGACCGCTAATATAACTAATATAGAATCAGACGTTTCACAAACTCGTATGAAATAGCGTTACTTCGATAAAGTGTGCTTTTAAACGCTGCGTTAGTGTGGTGTAAAATAGTTCCTGGTAAGAGGAAGCGAAAAAAATGCGTAATAAAATTGTATTTAGACTAACGTAATTCCTTAGGTTGAAATTAAATGTAGAGAAGAGCCTGATAACGACGTGGGGCTCCCTGTGTAGCCTAACCCTGTGGAAGAGGACCTTCCCACCCCTCCCCCATAGTCAAGCCAATATTGTAAATAAACAGTAGTATATTTCTTAGTCTGGCCGAAAACCGATGTTGTGTAACAGCTATGTATACATAAGTTTAACTTTGATGGTATGTTATCTTTAATCTACAGGTGAAATGATGAGAAATAAACACAATTCGGTATATTCTCGAAACTGATTGTTTTTGGGGTCCTGACCATATGAAAGGCGGATTTTTGGAACAAGCTTAATTACCTAGCAACCATGTTTCTTGTTGCAGCTGGTAAGGAAATCTTTAACTGGAATCGTCGTGCATCTCATAATGATTTTCCGCTGGACTGTTTACCGTAAGCGAAAGAAAGGGTGAATGAGCAAAATTACTTTTGTAGAAAATGTAGCCAGCGACAACAATTACATGGAATAAAAATGATGGTTTTGGCTGACAGAGAAAAAATTCCATCGATTGTTAGAAAATAGAGCATTACTCGATGGCACTCGAACTGCTCACTATAAAACATCGGAAGGTGAACTTTAAAATGAACAATATTCAATAGTTACACTATTATTTTTTTACACGACAAGGGTTATCTATGTCCTTATATTGTACTGGTTATAACTCCTCGCCTATATATTGCAATAGTATTGAATATCCTGAACAATCCAGACGGCAGAAAGCCCAGCACGGCCGGGTAAAATTTGACCATTAACTGATGTTGTGACGACCACTTTTCAATCAAAAAAACATTTTAATGTTTATCAAAAGGGCGATTTTTTGGAAACAAATATTAAGTAGATTGTAAAACTATGAGTACTGAATGTGCAATATGTGAACTTCGATTAAGCTTGCTCAAAGATGTGTTAAAATAAGTTTGGGGGACGTCTTTTAAGGAATCCGCTAAATTGGCTTTTGTGCAAGCAATTATAGATCAGCAAATTTATATCGGTTTTATGTAATGGTCGCCCGCAAGAGAAGCAATAGATAAGTACAATGCATATGTTACTCATAGAGATGATTTGTGAGGCCGACTCATTAATGCCAATGACTCAAGGCTATTAATATTTTACTAGGTTCTGAGGCTTAACCGGCCCGGTTTCTATCGAAAGAAGCCTCAACTGTTCCAGTTTAAAACGGCAATCTATATGGTTTGAAAACTCCTTCATATCATCGGTCTGAAAGATGGGTGATTAAGTCGCAAGCGAACTGAGGATGGCCAGCAAAATGATAGGGAAAATTACAAACCTATATACAAAAAATAAATTGTTGGGGCAGATATATAAAAATGATGATTAGTAATGAGAAAAGAAACGTATTTTTAGGAATAGTGGCTTCTACAACTTCAGAACATTTGCCTTCATCAACTAAATTATACATGTACCTAATCGTTACCTTCGTTTTGGGAAACTGCTTGTTATTTCCCGGTGAAGTGTAAGAAAATCGTCGGAAAATGCATATAGAATTTTGTCCTTATATGCCTTAAAATTGTTTTATCGTGCACGGTCTGTTGATACAGCAAAAACAAGGATTTGCCATTGAATTTTTAGTCGAGATATCATTCCTAAATATATTCAAATAATTTTAGATCAACGTGCGGTCAAATCTATGTATACGGCAGCGGATATTTCGATATTTACTAGCCTATATACGGCCTTATTTACTTAAAGCTTGAATATTGATCTGTGTGTAAGGAAACATTCAAGGAAAACGCACATCAAGCTTTCTGTTTAATAGTCTTTTTAGCGTTATCCTACTGTGCTCCTAGCGACAGCATCTAAGATAGTAAATTAAACGTTTTTCCGAACCAAATTGCCATTCGGTTGTCTCGACCATTCTCTCAGCAAACACAGACTATTAGCATGATGTCAAGTTTCAATGTAAATTTTTTACGCTGATCGATTCACACAAATGAGCTGGTTAAAATTTGAGATTTTAACTTCTTAATTTTGCAAGCAAAACCATGTACACATAGCTGCAGTAACATGCTAAAAATTACTGTACTTTACGATCTTTTTTCTACGTCAAAATTTTTTCTTTCAAGATCTGCCACTTAAAAGTTTATTCGGTTTTTGAACTGAAAATGACCGCAGAACACCTTTATCTTGAATAATTACATGGCGATCTTCTATTTCCACGTCTTTATCCTTTCTGCGCTGGAGAAAGTTTAGCGTATCAGAAATATTAATGCTCTTATGACGAGATTTCTGTATTTTGACCCGGAACCGACTCTTGGGGAGCATCCTCGGGCGAATTCTGGATGCTGATGTATCTTGATGTCGGGAGAGCAAACCGTTTGTGCCGGCGTTTAATCGAGACGTCCCAAGCGCGCTAACATTTGCCACAGGCTCTTTAACTGTGAAACTTTGACGCAGCGGCAAGTACTGGATTCGCACGCGCTGTTTATCCATCTCTTTTTTGCTCATTGTTTGAACGTCTTTTCGCTTTTGAGCATCTGAATAACCTTTTGTGTTTTGTTCAGTTTGGGCTTTCGCTGGTGATGCGACCTTTTTGTCAGCTGCGCCAGCAAGCGACAAACACTTGTTCGGTGGTCGCGGTTTCTCCTTTGTTATCTTCGGGTTCAAATCAATTTGCAATGAAGATGTTCTTCGATTCTTTTTTTCCTTAAAATTGTCTTCCTCAGTGCTGTCTTTCTTCCATTCAGTGCTTAACGACGTGTGAAGGCAAGAAACGAATCGCTTTGGAGACTGCGCGCTGCTCGATACTGCGGTCTTCACAGCTCTGTTGACTGTTACAACAGGAGGAATTTTAGGAGATATTGGTCGCGGCTGTGACAAAGCTGGAATATCCTTATCGATACTCGGCAAAACGACAATTTTGGGAATTTTTTCTTTAGGAATCACTGATAGCGAAGCAACGTATTTTCCTCTGTTGGAATAGCCAGCGATTGGTGTCATAATTTTAGGCTGATTGAGTTGGATCACCTTTTTCGCGGGTGACGTACTCGAAGTCATGAATGTGGGTACAGCCGACTTGAGACCTTGATTATTCGTGCATTTTGTTGAGCCATCTCGGAGATGTCTAGCGGACGTTACTTGTGAATATCCTGTTCCAACATTCATTTCACGCTAATGGTTCGATCTGAAATAACAGCGCTGTCCATATGTAACTACCACGCGCTCTGGTGCTCAATTGTTTGGCACCCATAATTCAAGAGTACAGCGGTCTCAACAGAAGACTAACCCATGTTACTGTTACTCTTTCACTCGTGGGAGAAGCGTAAATAAAACCTCTTTCCCTGGAAACTGATTACAACTTATTCAAATATATAAGCCCGCTTGATGTAAAGTAAAAAATAGGCGGAATAACATTTGCTTGTTTCCTTGGTGTCTGACAGCTGATTAGCACATCACCATCAAATAAATGAATATATTTTTTGCGAGAAAACTTCAAGATGTTTTGTTCTGTCTGGGAATATATTGGCTTTTGTTTTAATTTGCATTTTATATTGTAGGCAAAATTGCATCTCACTTCCTTTAATGAACAACAAAACACAGAGCATGCGGATTTAATATGCTGATTTCAGTTTTGTTGACGGATTTTTGTAGGTTCATGTTTTTTATTTCAGCAATGGGTTGCTATCATTTGACCAGCTGGAAGTCACGGAAAAGGAGGCTTTTGAGCAGATCTGCTTAGAAAAGTTGTTTATCCTAAAAAAATATGAGTCGAATTACTACTCATTAGCACGGATAATAAGCGAGGAATTTTAATGGACCGAGTCAATTTACTGAAGCACAATTAAAACGGCATCGATAAAATGTTTAAATCATGAGAAAATTGATAATATTTTCGTTCCTCATCGTTGCCCGGTTCCAAGGGCCTGGGAAAGCCTAAATGAATACCAGCGCCATTGATTATTAGTAAAGGTAATAGGACTGAGTGCCTCGAAACGCGAGGATACCCTAATAATTTCATTGAGAGGTCCCTAACAGGAGTCTGCTTCGAAGACAGAAGGTTGGCACTCCAACAAAGAAAAAAGACCCAAACGAGAGTTTTGCCATTTGTCACGACATATCACCCAGCGGTGTGTGGCCTAAAGAAAATTTTAATGGAAAACTGGGTTGTCATACAAAACCAGCCGTTGCTGAAAAGCATCTATACAAAGCCTCCGATTATATCATACAAGAGAGGCAAATCTCTTAAAGATACGCTCGTTAGAGCGAAGATTTAACTGAAGGCTAAAATGCATCGCTACCACAACTCAGGAGGGGAGTCCGTGTAGGCCTTTCATTGTCTTTTGTTTTGTACCAATGGCATTTATATTCTTAAACGTTTCGTGTTTGTACGTGCGAGTCTTTTGTAAGGTTTTCAATGCCAGTTTGAGATGTAATAAAAGTGAATGAGTGCAAAGTGATTATCTTAATGGTTACCAATGAAGGGTATTAGCGCGGATTGATTTTGGTTTTGCATTGCTATGATATTTGATTGGCTAAGGAATCTCGGGCAACCTTCTCAACCAATCAGAAATAAACTTAGCATGCACACGTTTTCCCGCGTTCTCTTTGCTGTAAGTTCTGATTGGCTCATTGTCAGAAGCCTCATTGTACAGTATGTATTTGTTGTGATTATCAGAATAATTTCCTTGGTTTGGTCTTACGACATGCAATTCAAAACCGCACTGGTAAAACTGAAATATCGACATTGCACCTAGAGAAAGTGCTTATTATAGAATGAGTTCCGTCCTAAAATCACCCCAGGAATTAAGATCGAAGAAATATTTCAATTTTTCAGTTTAAAGTTAGTGTCATTATTCACACGAAAAGACGCGATCTCGAACAAATAATTAAAAACAGCAACAAATTCAGTCTCCACGTCCTTGCAACTAGAAATTCAGACCGTACTCAATGAATACACGACCAACACATCGCAAAGGGAAGAAAACTGGTCGAAAGTAAACAAAACAAGCCAAGAAAAATGGACTATGAACAAGATGGCTGCGGGTCATAGCCGTGGATTAAACAAACAATGCATGTTAAAGAAAATCTCTTGGAGACGTGCTCTGGTTTGCTTAAAACGGTCATTTGACACAAATGAACAAAAATAGTAGAAAACTTGCCGTGATTCGTTGTAACTATTGTTCCATGCGGGTTTGTACGAAGAGATGTTTCAGTTTACTGGTGAATTCATTTCCTATATAATATTCATTGAACAGCTCTTGTTCCTTCACACGGTATAATGACTTTCATTTGTCTAGCTCTTTTCTTCTGCCTACCGTTCCATAACGTAATTCAGTTCTTTACGCTTTGGTAAGCAGAAAAAATAAGGTCCAGTAAACCCTTGGAGTATAAGACATTTTTACTCGTCCAATGTGTAGAACACGGTCGGTAGTTAGTATTTAAACAAAACATTCCTTTTATTCAGTTTCTTATTCTCCTTCTATTCCGGCAGAACCACTCTCCTTTTGTCTATTCTTTGGAATCTTTGGAGCGTGCAAGAGAAGTCAGTTTTTGATTACGTTATGGTCAAGTTGTAAAATATGTTGCGACCTAACAAGGGAGGGTTTTCCTCCATTTTAATGGCATATAATTATCCTAGCAAACAAAGGAAATCCGATCTTGTTAGAATAATTTAAAAGGGCGGCGACCGAAGAAAAATTTAAAGACCAGATACTCTTCGCATAATTTGTTATATTTATCGTGCTTTAAGACCGTGCAAAGATTTTGACGTTTTGATAAGGAACTCCCGTCCCTCGTAACAAAGTTTCCTGTTTCTTGACTGCTTATCCATGAGGCTGAGCGCTCCATTGATCCATGACCTCAACAGCGATTTCCTATTGGCTGCAGCGCTGCAACAGAAGCCAATTTAATTTTAATGAGCCACTGAGCCATGAAGTAATGATGATTCCTGATCAATGAGCTCATGAAATAACCAATAAGAAAGCTATGTTACTAAAAAGACCTACAGAGTTCATCTGGTGTTTTGGTTTACAACAATGACGTCATGAAAGAGGAAACAGCCGGGCGCGTAACTCCTTTCTTCGAGGTTGAACGACCTTCGCAAACTCTAAGCACAATGCGTTGCGACAAAGAAACTTACCCATTGTACGAGAAGAAAGTTGTGGAAAATGTTAAAGCAAAAGAGGAACCACAGAAGGAAGAGAAACGGAGGTTTCTACGCGTTGTTACCGCATCGCTCATGTGCGTTCTTGAACCGATTCTTCCCGATGATGGTGTGAAAGGAGACGGTAAAATTGCCAGTTTACTATATTTAATTTGCTTAACCACAGCAGGAGTAGTTTTTAATCTTTCAAAATGGCTACAAGATGATTCCAAAGCGGACTCAGGGGTAACAGCCGACCATATAGACGGCTTCCTTATAACTTGTATTTGTCCAGCTCTTTTGTGGATATGTTATATTTTCTGCAAACAGAGTGATCGCAAGACTGTTGACTTTATTACGCCCTGTCCACACTCACACCGTCCTCTTATGGCAGGAGCTTATGTGTTCGGTGCCGGAAGCTGCGTTATGGATTTACTTCATATTACATTTTACATTGAATGTTCCTCGAACTTATCCAGCCTTTTCTTTTCGATTTTCAAGGCTGTTTTCATATTCGCACAAATTCTATTTTTAAGAAAGTTTGCGACTGCAACACTACATAAATCTCCAAGCATCAGACTTGTGCTGTTTCACATTCTTGGAACAAACGTTTGTCTGTGGTTTCGCGCACTTTTTAGCCACTCAAAGGGCATTTTCAGGACACGAAGGATGCTTGAGGATTTAACAACGCGCGAAGAGAACGAATGCTTCGCCAATCATTATTCCATGAAAAAAATTTGGGAGGCGTCGGAACCGTATTTATATCCTTTCACAATGGAGTACTCGCTGATTGCGGGTGGCATTTTGTACACTATGTGGAGCGGGATGCGGGATCTGGATCCCGACCCGCAAGATATTTACATCTATGACGAACTGTCCGATTTCAACACGACAACAGATAACCTCAGCGAGCGACTGGAAAAATTCGAACACGATCACGGCTATGGTACATGCGAGGCAGGCACACCATCACGAGATTCTGTTTCTAGTGGGAGATTTTCAAGTCGTTTTTCTCTGAACAGAGCAATGTCCAACTCCTCTATATGTCAATCTTGTGTTGAGAATCAAGACACTCGACGCATACACGCGATTCCTAGCTCGGATCCAGGTCTCTTGATCGGTCTCTTATTCTCAATCGTGTTGTTACTCGCAGTTGGCCTTTTGTGGATTGATGGCGATTCCTTAAACGCGCTGAAATTTTATTACCTTTATCAAATTATTTTATTAGTTTTTATGTGTATTGCATGTTGGGTTGTTCTGAAGTGTATTATGAACCAGAAGTTCAACTGGTATTCTTTCGGTCCGGACGACACTCTACTTATAGTTTCGTTTACGGGAATGTTTCTTTACGCTGGCTTATGCCTCACTGCCGCAATCGCTGAAATCAGAAATCACCGTTATGCCTCGGATTTTTCTCTCGCAAAATCGACTTTGATTCTTTTTCAAGCTATGCTCCAGGCCACCGCTCTCATCAAAGCCCTGCGTTTCAGACCAATGGAGGAACTTGGAGCGAACATTATCAGACAAGGAACACTGTTTCTGCTGACCACCAACGTAGCACTATGGGCGCAAGATTCGTTCTTCGAGATGCGGAATTTCACTACCACACCAATACAAACGGTGTTTTACGGTGAGACATCATGGAGGGCTATAACCACTTTAGCTTACCCTTTATGTATTTTCTTTCGCTTTCACTCTGCAGCGTGTCTATTTGAGGTTTGGTCAAGCTTCAGAGCAAACAACTTAAACTAGTTTTAGTAAAACTAAATGAGATATTTAAACTAGTTAAACTAGTTTTACTATCTCATACTCGGATCTTCCACGGTCTTAAAATCAAATCTATAATGAGATCTGGGTACGAGATAACAACTTTTGTTTTGGCATTAAACCCCAACTGACTCATGATCCATTTTCTGGATAAAACGTTTCAAATAATTTTATTTCAAAACATAGAAATACGTCTTCCTATTATTTTACGATAGCTTTTCTGGTGGGTAATTAACCTATTCTGATTTAGCAAAAAAAAAGTTTTTCCTAGTTATTGACTATTTTCCGTGGTATGAATATTTGGCCGAACTGTTACTCAGACATCGATTCTTTATACGCCAATTAACCACAACCGGTTACCAGTTAGAAGGGGTTAGACAATTCGAAATAAACTTGTGAAGGTTTTGGTATTGAACTAAATCACGGCTGAGGAGTGTAGTATTTCTTTTAAACGGAATTTGCAGTTTTGGTAATTTTGTCCTTATTGAGAATTATGAGCGGATCAATTAACCTATTACAGAACTTCTTGTTTTCTCTACACTTAATATAGATATATTTTCAAAGGAATTCTTTTCAGCCAATCAGTTCCTTCGGGTTACCAAACTCATTGAAGGTTACCTTTGTTTTCATATATTTATCCTTTGTTTTGAAAGTAATTTTTTATAAATTTACTGCATTCTTTTGAATATATATTTTTCTTAAACAACTCAAGTTGGTGTAGATACGCTGCAGCTGTGGCGATTTTGTAGAAATAATTTCGAATCAAACAAACTTTGACAGATGTTTGTAAATACTAGATAGTATTTTTAGTTGTGGTTTATATCTGTACTTACTCATGGTATTTTATGTTACTAAGGCTTTTTTCAGCCTATTGAACAACTCTTAGCTTAAGAGTAAAGCCGTATTAACTGGATAACAATTCAGTTATAGAACAGCTATACTCTGAGCATGACGGGTAAATAGTCAGTTGCCAAGAATCATTGTTTGCTTCCAGAACCAACTGCTGGTTTTAAAGGAACTGGGACTGATAATCTGCGACTTTCTCATAATCAATGAGACATTTTGACTAACAGTATACAGATGTCACAGTACGGTTACCAGAAGTCATGACAGTTAACGACGCAAAATTTAAACTACTACGGAAAAACGTTTTGACAACAGAAAAAGCTCTTGCACTTACACACGGCCAATGACATGCGAGCTGTTGGTCCTGTAGGTTACTGCTTCATATCAGTCAATTTGATGTCCAAGGGAGATGGAATGTTGTTTTACTGTTCCTTGTTTGATTATCAAAATCAGCATTCCTAGGTTTCATTAAATATTGCATCTTCCTAAGGAGTGATAGACAGATTGACTGACCCAATAACCGCGTGAATAAGT
Source organism: Ricordea florida (assembly GCA_949710005.1). Lineage (NCBI taxonomy): Eukaryota > Metazoa > Cnidaria > Anthozoa > Corallimorpharia > Ricordeidae > Ricordea > Ricordea florida. Next base: position 27,788,480 of record OX453282.1, on the reverse strand, counting down.
GACCGACTTTTAAACTGACTGACGGACAGATTGACCCATCAAATTCATGTCTTATTGACTCACTGACCCGACAGACTCACTGATAGACTGAATGATAAACTGTTTGACTGAATGAATGACTGACTGACGTACTGACTAGAAGAAGTAAGGATTGACTGACTGACTGCCTGACCAAATGAAAAACTAAATAATGGACTGACTGACTGACTGACTTAATCACTGACTGACGGAGCGATAGATTGTATGACTTGAGCTCACCGACTGTCTGACTGACTGAGTGACTGACCAAGACACTGACTGCTTAGTAAACTGAAAGACAGACAGACGGACTGGCTGACTAAATGAAAGACTGAATAAGGGATTGACGGACTGACTGATAGAATGACTGATTAATTAAATTGTAGACTGAATAATACACTGATTGACCAAATGGTTAAGTGACCGACTGACTGAATGACCAATTGGTTGACTTTAACTCTCTTCTGATGACTAACTGTTCTACTAGTGACTAACAGTATGATTTACTTACTGTATGATAGCTTGACTAACTGATTTACTGTGTGGCTGATGACTGACTCAGAGAATCACCAGTGACGACTGACTGTTTGGTTGACGTATTGTATGGCAGACGGACTCACTAATTCAGTGTACTGCTGATAACTGACTGTATTACTGAAAGACTGTATGATTTACTGACCTTATGACTGACCTACTGACTCACTATATGGATAGTGACTGACTGTAGGTCCGTTGACTGACTATATCACTGACTGACTGTATGACTGATAACTGATTGTATGACCTACTGACCGAGTGTATGGCACAATGACTGACTTACTGATTCACTTTTTGGTTGGTTACTGATTGTATGACTTATTGACTGACTGTATGGCAGACTGATCGACTTACTAATTCATTGTATGGTTTGTTACTGATTGAATAACTTACTGACTGGCTGACTGTATGGCAGACTGACCGACTGACTTACTGATTCACTTTATGGTTTGTTACTGATTGTATGACTTACTGATTGACTGTATGGCAGACTGACTGACTTACTGATTCACTTTATGGTTTGTTACTGATTGTATGACTTATTGACTGACTGTATGGCAGACTGACTGACTTACTGATTCACTTTATGGTTTGTTACTGATTGTATGACTTACTGATTGACTGTATGGCAGACTGACTGACTTACTGATTCACTTTATGGTTTGTTACTGATTGTATGACTTACTGATTGACTGTATGGCAGACTGACTGACTTACTGATTCACTTTAGGGTTTGTTACTGATTGTATGACTTATTGACTGACTGTATGGCAGACTGACTGACTTACTGATTCACTTTATGGTTTGTTACTGATGGTATGACTTACTGACTGACTGACTGTATGGCAGACTGACTGACTTACTGATTCACTTTATGGTTTGTTACTGATTGTATGACTTATTGACTGACTGTATGGCAGACTGACTGACTTACTGATTCACTTTATGGTTTGTTACTGATGGTATGACTTATTGACTGACTGCATGGTAGACTGACTGACTTACTGATTCATTGTATGGTTGGTTACTGATTGTATGACTTATTGGTTGACTGTATGGCAGACTGACCGACTTACTGATTCACTTTATGGTTTGTTACTGATGGTATGACTTATTGACTGACTGCATGGTAGACTGACTGACTTACTGATTCATTGTATGGTTGGTTACTGATTGTATGACTTATTGGTTGACTGTATGGCAGACTGACCGACTGACTTACTGATTCACTTTATGGTTTGTTACTGATTGTATGACTTACTGATTGACTGTATGGCAGACTGACTGACTTACTGATTCACTTTATGGTTTGTTACTGATTGTATGACTTATTGACTGACTGTATGGCAGACTGACTGACTTACTGATTCACTTTATGGTTTGTTACTGATTGTATGACTTACTGATTGACTGTATGGCAGACTGACTGACTTACTGATTCACTTTATGGTTTGTTACTGATTGTATGACTTACTGATTGACTGTATGGCAGACTGACTGACTTACTGATTCACTTTAGGGTTTGTTACTGATTGTATGACTTATTGACTGACTGTATGGCAGACTGACTGACTTACTGATTCACTTTATGGTTTGTTACTGATGGTATGACTTACTGACTGACTGACTGTATGGCAGACTGACTGACTTACTGATTCACTTTATGGTTTGTTACTGATTGTATGACTTATTGACTGACTGTATGGCAGACTGACTGACTTACTGATTCACTTTATGGTTTGTTACTGATGGTATGACTTATTGACTGACTGCATGGTAGACTGACTGACTTACTGATTCATTGTATGGTTGGTTACTGATTGTATGACTTATTGGTTGACTGTATGGCAGACTGACCGACTGACTTACTGATTCACTGTATAGTTTGTTACTGATTGTATGACTTATTGACTGACTGGATGGTAGACTGACTGACTTACTGATTCATTATATGGTTGGTTACTGATTGTATGACTTATTGACTGACTGTATGGCAGACTGACTGACTGACTTACTGATTCACTTAATGGTTGGTTACTGATTGTACGACTTACCGAATGACTTACTAATTCACTGTACGGTTGGTTACTGATTGAATGACTTACTGATTGACTGTATGGTAGACTGACTGACTGACTTACTGATTCACTGCATATGGTGGGTTACTGATTGTATGACTTACTAACTGACTGTATGGTAGACTGACTGACTTACTGATTCACTTTATGGTTGGTTACTGATTGTATGATTTACGGACTGACTGTATGGCAGATTGACTGACTTACTAATTCACTGTACGGTTTGTTACTGATTGTATGACTTACTGATTGACTGTATGGTAGACTGACTGACTTACTGATTCACTTTATGGTTGGTTACTGATTGTATGACTTACTGACTGTATGATCCCCTGTCTGTATATCTGACCGACAGAATGTATGACTGACTGACTAAATGATTTATTGCATGGATGGTCATTGACTGGCAAGTTGATGAATCACCGTCATCTCATTTTCAGAGTGAAAGACTGAATGACTAACTTAGTCATTCAATGACTGATTGCCTAACTGATTTGTATGACTGACTAGCAACTGGCTAGTTCACGGACTGAATGGCTTACTGATATGACCTAGTGACCAATTGATTGACTAACTGACTGATTGACTGACTGATGGACTAGCTCATCAAATGACTGAGTGGAATAATGACCTGCCGATTTAATGTAGAATTGATTGAATGAACGATTGGTGGCTGACTGAGACTGACAAACTGACTGACTGATTGACAGACTGACTGAATAACTTCCTGGCTGATTGACTGATTGACAAACTCACTGACTGACTAGCTGTGAGACTGAATGATTAAACAACTGACTGATTGATTGATAGAATGACAAGCTGACTAATGAACTAACCGACATTGAAATTTATGGACTCGTTGACTATCTGACTGTGACACTGGGTAACTGATTACTGAATGACAAATTGACTGGCTGATTGACAAACTGACGGACTGGAGGAAGGACCGTTAGACAAACCGAAGGATTACATAATAAATAGTTGATGCACTGGCCTTCTGAGAGCTGAATGATTGATTTTTCGGTAAACTGACGTTACGAATAAATAACTGTCTGACAAACTGAGAAACTGATTGAATGACTAAATGAAAGACTACACAAATGAATGAATCCGTGGATGGACAATCTGGCTGACTGATTACAGAGCGACTATAAGTCAGTAAAACGAGCATTTTCGATCAGCGGATGGACAGGCAGTTTGATACCGAGAAACGGGTTAAAACACAGTTCGGCTGCTTGAATGATCGATTGGACGGGTTACACAACAGACACAAAAAATTAACTGCCTGACAGACTGACCGCCTGACTGTTCATTTGACTGACTGACTGACTGACTGACTGACTTACTGGCTGACTGGCTGACTGACTGACTGTCTGACAGACTGACAGACTGACTGACTGACTGACTGACTGACTGACAGACTGACTGACTGACTGACGGACGGACCTACTGACAGACTGACTGACTGACTTACTGATTCACTGGCGGGCTGACTAACAAATTAATATTTAACCTCCTGACTGACTGCTTATTTGACTGAATAACGAACTGGCTGACTGGCTGACTGATTGACTGACTGACTAGCTGAATCACTGGCTGGCTGACTAACAGTTTGACTGATGTTAGATCACCTGACGGACTGACGGACTGACTGACTAGCTGATTGACTGACTGACTGACTGACTGACTGACTCACTGGCGGGCTGACTAACAGTTTGACCGAAGTTTGACAACCTGACTGACTGCTTATTTGACTGACTGACTTGCAGACTTAGTGACCAACTGGCTGGCTATTTAACCGTGGTTGACTGACTGGTTGACCAGGCTATTTATCTACTGATTGACGAGCTAGATGACTGACTGACTGACTGTGTACTGTTTAGTTAAACCACAGCCTGATACGAAAGGCTGAATGACTGCCTGCCTTATTATTGATTGACGGATTGACTGACTGAATTGATTGGCTGACTGACTTCATACTGAATATTTTTTTCTAATTTGTTGACCGGTCAATCATCATACAATCGCCGTGTAACTAATTGACTGACGTACGCACTCGTTGACTAATTGAGTGACTCATTCAATGACTGACTGATGGACTTACTCAATAGATGACTGATTGAGTGACTCATTCAATGACTGACTGATGGACTTACTCAATAGATGACTGATTGAGTGACTCATTCAATGACTGACTGATGGACTTACTCAATAGATGGCTGATTGAGTGACTCATTCAATGACTGACTGATGGACTTACTCAATAGATGACTGATTGAGTGACTCATTCAATGACTGACTGATGGACTTACTCAATAGATGACTGATTGAGTGACTCATTCACTGACTGACTGATGGACTTACTCAATAGATGACTGATTGAGTTTATAAATTTGTTGACCGTGACCTCAGCTCGTAGTAGTGCATGTGTTAGGTGTCAGTCCCAGTTCTTTACGGCGGTTTACATTTTACGACTGACAGATATTAAGAGTAGCTGCTGCTTTTTAGCAGAAAAATAAACTGACTGTTATAACAAGACTGACTGTGTTACTGAATGACTGACTGACTGAAGCCATGTTACTGACAAGAACAAATGTACTGGTACAAATGAAGCATTCAACACAATGAATACTGACACTGAAATTGGTATGTGTAATCAAATGGTGACGAGTGAAATTAGGGAATAAATCCTAACAATTTCCCTCGCTCGGGAAATTATTAGCATTTGGGAAAAACGCAAGTGAAATTATTCCCTAATTTCACGAGTTCACCATTTGATTACCTATTAATATTTTGGGTGACAAATTACGTTCACAAGAAGTGATTTTGGCTGCGTCGGAACGGTTGCCATGGCAATTTTGTAATTTCACATGTGAAATTATAAATTAGTATAGGTAATAGCATAGTTTGTAGTGATATTTGGTATAAATACCACGAGGGATATTTCAAAATTGTTGTACGTAATTTCAAGAGCCGTTAGGCGAGTGAAATTTGAGACAATTTTGAAATATCTCGAGTGGTATTTATGCGAAATATCACGTACAAATCATGCTATTATTTGTTTATACTACTACTCGCAAAAGGTTTGTAATTTTCACATGTAGGTATTTCAAATTAAACAGAAATACCACTGCTCTTAGCCAATCAAATTACAGAAATTTCTCATGTAGTAGTATAAACGCCAAAATTAAGGAGTAATTTGTCACTCATGATATTATGGAGATTATTCCACCAGCCGTTCATCACATTTTTTGACCCAAAGATGGAGAGTGTCTAACCCTGCCCTGTTTACGTTACTGACTGGTTAAATAACAGACTAAAAACTGAGTAACTAAGGCAATCAATTGACAGACAGGTCAAACTTTTACTGACCCACGGACGAAATGTTCAATGACTAAAACAATACTAGAACAAACGATCGACTTCAAAATTGTTCAATAACAAATCATTCTGAATTCCACAAGGAGTGTCTGACTGACTTACTAGGGACTAACTTAAAACTGTAACTAAATGACGGAGAGCCTTAAGCCGGATCGACGGAAGGGACTGACTGACTGATCGAATGACTTGCAAGCTACATGACCGGCGGACAATTTGACTGACCTGTATTGTGGGGGTAGTTTCTAAAGAAACTGGTGCTGTGTCGGTGGATTATTGAAACACAAGAAATTGGGATAATCAAACAAGTTGATAAAGTAATTTGCACTACCGTACGGTAAAAGAGGGGAGTGCTGACGTTTCGAGCGTTAACCCATTCGCTCTGACAAAGGGCTAACGCTCGAAACGTCAGTATCCCCTCTTTTACCATACGGTGGTAGAAATTACTTTATCAACTTGTTTGATTATCCGAATTTCTTGTATTTGACTGACTGACCGAATAATTGATTAACTTGCTCAATGTTTCACTGACTGAGCGAATGGATGACTAATACACTAAAAAAATTTCTGCCGGACTATCTTAACACTCCTTGAATGACTGACAGAAACAAACTAATTCACTAGTGGAATGAATAACGTACTGACTTACCGAAAAAACGAGCGTAATAATAAACTGAATAATTGGATGAATGACTAGGTGACAAATGGTCTGACTGAAAAACTGACTACTGGCTGCCTACCTCACTTTTGTTGACTGAATAAAGATTGGCTACTGAACTGACAGACTGAGTGTATAAATTACTAACTAATTGACTGACTGACGGACTGACTCAACTAAAGAACAACCGACTAAGAGAATCGCTGTCTTACGGAAGACTGACTTGACTACTTGATCACAAATTACTGACAAAAGGCAAGATCTTTAGTCATCCTGATGGTCTGATTAGAGGATAACTGATTTACTGAACATGAAACAAATTTTCAGACTTATTCACTGACTAAAAAAATAGATTAGAACTTTTTGCAAGTTTTCCAATAGGTGACCTGACGGACTGATTGACAAACTTACTTAGGTACTGAGCGTCGCAAAAAAAAAAAAAAAACGGATTATGAACTGAATGATAGAATAAGCTTGTTGACTAAATACGGAGTAAAAACAAATTTACGCTGCAATAATTTTGCAAAATACAAATAAGATGACGGACTGATTGACAGATTAACTCACATACTGAGCGCAAAACAAAACGACTCATTCACTGATCAAACGAACGACATATAGAGCGTTTGCACATGACGTCACGGCCGCCATGTTGGTGTTCCCAAACAAAGAAAAGGCGGCAACGTTGGTGTCCCAAACTGATCCTCCAGGAATTAAGCTCTATTCTTATGCAAAAATATTCTTTTGTTTCCGTTAAAAACATAGCCGCTGATCATGTGAGTGAAGAGGCTCTATAACTTATTACAAACAAGAAAACATCTTAGCTTGTTTGTGACTTCATGAATATCTTTGGGTGACAAACTGATTCAGGGACAAACTGATGTACAAGTGGACATAACTGACTGACCGACTGAGTGACTGACGATAGCTGAATGGCAAATGTTAATCTTACCTACTTAATAACAAACTACAAACGGAGAACACACTTAGCCAGCTTATAAATTCATTGATACCGTCGTCAGGGAAACTGATTTATGACTGAACAACTGTACTGTTGAACATAAAACAAAATGACTGAATGACTGACTAAGAAAATGACTTACTTGGATATGACAGTCTCAACAACTTTGTGACAGCTTATGAAATAGGTAATTCTGCCAGTTTATGAATATTTTTCTTATAAAGCCGATCTATGGACCGACTGATTAATGGTTCTTTAAGAAAATATCGCTTTTGGTGTCGACACTTTAACGGTCATAAACGTGTAACAGAGACTTAGGACGACCACCACGAAACTGAAAACAGACAGTCATTCCAAACAGGGAAATATGAAAGAGAGATACAAAGAATTAACAGACACTTAATAGAAGATATGACTGATGGCCGCGATATAAATGACAGACAGTTTCAAAAATATAAGCAAGGAGATCAAGTTACAGGGCATGACATTGAGCGACCTGAGTTTGGACAGATGTAGTAACAAACATAAACGTCGACACCAGAGGTATACACAGTGACTTAAGCAATCAAAGAGAAATGAATGGTGACGTAAGCAATAATAGGGATATAAACAGTGACGTAGGCAGTAATGTGATCAATGACAAAAGATTACACAATGGTAAAGAGCGAGATTAGGAATAACAAGGAAACAAGTAAGGAACCGTGACAAAAACGTGAATGATAGAAACACTGCACAGATTGCGGGAGGGGAGGGAAGGGTTAAATTATGATAGTTGTGTTTTTTGTCATCTGATTCATACAAGGTTCGAGTTTGAACTTTAGGACTGGGTGAGAGCGAAGTGGGGACGAGCAAAACTCGGACAGTTTCAGAATCAGGCCATGTTCTCTGCGGCTGAAATCAAGACAATTAATTTATTGTATGTTTGTTTACTTTCACTGTTAAGTGACTGTTTGCAAGGTCTACATAATTACTACAATTAATTACATAAGACAAGGCATTTTATGCATGCAGACACTGTAAGATAACATTTCAGAGATCTTGTAAATGTGTTAGTTCAAAGACAAGTTGATAAGTAAACACACCTTCATCTTTAATTATTGTAAATAAGTTGCAATTAGTGTAGGTAATCACATGAGGTCCAGTAAAATTAGGGATTAATATCAGCGCTTTACTGTACCGGCTCCGTGTTTGATTTCTCTCTTTTTTTTCTTCCAACTCTTCCCTTCTTTATGCAGAATAAGTTATTGAACAAATAATCCCTTTCGATAGCAGCAACCATCGTTAGCAGGTTCATGCGAGGTATTTCCCCATTTATCCTATTTAGATCCCTGTTTTCACAATTCTTTGGTCGACAGCAACTCATAGGCCATGTACTATACAGTTCGTTATTACATGACGCAATGGTTAGCAGATTCAATACAGACACCATCCGAACTGCATGGTCTCTTATTTTAGAATCTGTGATTTCTCAAAATATGTTGGTGTTTCATTAAAGAAGTATTCTAGGTATTGCCAGTTTGGGTGAGGACTTGAACAAGTTGCACCAACGTACAAAACCACTCAGGCCATTGGTTGTTAGTTGTGTTTTATTTTCTTCATAAATCAACTCATTTTAGTTTTAGACTACAGCTTCATTGGATTTTACAATTTCAACCTTTATTTGTGAATGTTTGAGGAACAGCTAGTGTTTCACAACAACTGGGATATTTGAGTTCCAGTTCGTCACGCAACGCAAAGCAACTTGCCCACGTTGCGTGATGAGCATGAACTGTGCCTTCTTCCCCAAGCAGGGGACCGAAGGATTCTCCAGGCCGTGACAAGTCTAACGGCCAAGTCAGTGGTAATCGAGCTAGAGGTTTAGATTTGAAAATGATTAACATAAATCCACTAAAGAAAATATTAATACAAAAAAATTACTGAAATACAATTGGTGCAATATTTCCAGTGATTTCGTCACTGAAAATGGTCAAATCAAAGTTAGTTGTATATCTTAATATATCTTGTTTAAAACTGGAAGTCGGTTAAATATGTTTTAAGTTGTTGGGTAAATAACGTGGTGCTAAGTCTATAAAGAAAAAAAGGCTCTATATAAATTTTCCGTTAGTTTGAATGACACTCCTAATAAACTGTGGTTGGGTCGTCGTTTTCAATTGCCGAGGAAGGCTGCTTAAAAATGTTGGCATTTTCTTAAAATTGCACTGTTTATATTTCTTAACAAGGCAACAACAGAAGAAGCAAATTTCGTTTCTTTTGGAAAATTGCAACATTTGTAATAAGCCGCTAGCTCGATATGTTGTTTTTGGATTCCTGCGGTTATTATACAAGTTACTTATGGTATCGCTTGTACAACTGTAGTTTATCTGATTTCATTCAGTCTTTTTAAAACACCTTTTAAACCCTGAAACAAATCTGCGCAGACGCAAAGTCAATCTGGTATCTTGGTATCACATAATACTCTTGCCATTAAATGTATGAAAAGGGCCGGAGTATTTTAGGAAACAACGCATAAATTGTTACATTACAAAGATGTTTGTGCAACTATTTCTTTGACAATTTTGTTGGAATAAATCAGGAATCCGAGTGTTCAGCTCTTCAATGCAATACTGAAGAAATGAACAGAAAATTGGCAACTGTCTGAAGGTACACCTCCAAGAAACTAATTCCATTCCTTTAGAGGTTGTCGCTTTAAACATCCCAATCTGTTTTAGCAGCTGTTCACAACATAAATGATTTGTACAGCTTCATAAATATAAGTAACAAGAACTTTCTACAATTCGCCTAGTGATCTCTGTAAATATTTACACTAGTTTATATATAAAGGCTAAATTGTGACTACACAGCTTTGTTTGTTTTAAACTCGTCTATAAACCTATAAGAAAGAAAACAGTCTTGAAAGTAATGCCCGGGATGAAAATTTAAGTTATGTTTATGTGGGATAATTTAACCACTATTTTTACGTGTTTGCATATTACTTCACTCTAAATATCCACCCTGGGTGCAACAATTTGGAACACTGATGCAACTGAGAAGAAGAAAGGATAAATAAGTAGTCTACAAGAATCAATGGCACCCTTTGAAACTGAACAAATTTTAAGATGGGTAACCAAAACAGTAACTACTTAAGGCGTGAAAGAATGTTACCCCACCGTGGGCAAGCGGAGGGGGAAAAACCATTTTAGCAAACATTTCGATTTACCCACTGACTAATTTTGAACTAGTTTAAGTATCACTCACGAAAGTCAAAATATACTTGCGACACAAATTAATTCGATTCCACTCTGCAATTTACGATTAATGGCCATATTTAACAGTAACGTTCCCACCAGCTGTAATAACAATATAACAACAAGAGAGGAATTTGGAAGTGGTGAGACTTGTCTGCAAATTCGATTGCTTCATTTGAGAACAACAGCTTATCATTACAACCCAGAGAGGCTACCACCCAAAAACGTTAAAGGTTTCAACAAAACACGATGTTAGTGTATCGTGTTTGTTCTTCTGTTTGAGTTTCGAGTGCCCATTACCAGGCCCTCGCGTCCACTTCTAAGTTCCTCCTTTATCTCCCCCAATTTACAAACCTTTTTTTCTTGGATTTTCACAGATTTCATATAAAAATGAAAAAATGTCCTCTAGAGGGCAAAACAAGCAATATCTGACACGCTGATAAATGCATAATTAATATAACTTTAGGGGTATTACATTACACTCAGCAGCTTAATTTACAACTATATGCATATCATTAATATATATCTGCAATAGAAAATAGTTCATACCAATTATATAATTATTGCAATTTCTGGACAATGAAAATACGAAATTGTAAACTTTTCCCTTTTAATGCAAAACAACACTATAAATTTTAACTCTGTGGAAGTTGCGTGACTAAGCAAAGTAATTTTAGTAAACATACAGCCAGCTGATGTTTAAACCAGTCTAACACAAATTAGAATAGATGTGCTGATCTTAGATTTGATCAGATCTCTGATCAAGATTGGTCGATATAAATGGAACAGGATCAACCAAAAACAACTACTTTTCAGTGGGACATGTGACTGGTTAATGGCTACTTTACAGTAGAGTATTTGAGAAATGACCCCAGAGATATTTGTTTCTTGGGGAATATACTGTTTAAATTAGTTACCTTCTAAAGAAAATAACATATATCTCGAGATGTACCAAACTAAGACGAAATAAATGTCAAAATATTTACACTAGCCGGTCCACCTAGCAGAAATATTAACTTTTTTTTCATTAGATTACATTGTTTCACTCGCATAAAATCTAGTAATGCGAATCACTACCTCTTGCTTCTCTCAAGATGTCTTCCGTATTTTCACCAAAGCAAAGCAAACCAAACCAAGAGGGTGATTTCGTAATGTACCAGCCCTTTTAAGTCTAACGCTACCCATCCCCCCCACCCACCCAGGTTACTCCTGCCAACTCACTAAACTCTCCCCATTGTTGTACTCCGTCTATCTATTTTATGGTAACAAACTATAAAGGACAGGGAGGGGAGAGAGGAGGCAAGGTCATACCTTTACAGATTACCATCTAAAAGGGCTGACACATTCAGCGATGGGACACACTGCCAAGTGCAAAGGCAGTGCATGGGGTTAGATTTTAACTCATATACACACCAAACCAGTATTACACAAGATCCCCATCCTCTGGTATAACTGGGCTTCGTTCATCTGCGTCGAATTCTTCACAGTCTTGATCTCTGTTTACAGGTTCCCTGTAATTTATGTTTTCAAAGTTACGGTTGTAGTTCCCTTTAGTAATTGTCAGCATCTTGTTAGAGACTCCATTCACAATAATTTTTTCCTTATCGTCTGTGACTTCAGGGTCAACAGTGTAAAAAATCCTGGCAAGAAATATACATGAATCATGAGTTGGTAACCCTCGATCGTCCAGCCACATCTCCGAACTGAGATTTAAAAAGTGTGAGGATGTCATTTGAGACAACTTGTAGTTAATATAGTTAGAACTTGGAAGTGACAGGGTTAACTTTGACAGTTGTTGTAGTGTAAAGATAACAGAGCAAAGTAAGATAGCGTGTACTTACTCCAACTTTTGAGGCCGTTTTCTCTTTACGACGAGAAACACGACGATAAAGACAATAATGAACAGCACAATAAGACCAAAGACAAGGCCAAGAATCAGGCCTAAATTTGTCTTATCCACTCCTCCTTCACGACCTTCTCGATTGACAACACGGACCTCAGGACTGGAAGAGTACTTAACAGTGGGTGAGGAAGGGCTGTTTGTAGGCGGTGAAGTCTGCGGCGGTTTGCCTACAAGCAAGAAGTAGGAGATACTACGTTAAAAAAAATAAAGTTACGATACACTTTAGGCAAAACTAAATTTATTTTCTATGAGGCCTCAGTTGTCCTGATTTAAACTAAAAGTCAGATTTGCACAAATAAGTTTTGTGTTCTCAAATACAACAATGTTGTGGCATTGTTTCCCCTGATAGTTTAAACCGTTTTATACAACACAGTTTCAACTTGCGATTGTCCAAGGCTAGTCTTGATGCAATCATCATACACAACTTCAGTGTGTTCAATTCGCTTTAAATTGGCTAACGCTATGAGCATTCTAGGCAAAACTGACCCGGTCCACCGTACAACTGAATTACTCACTTGAGTTACAAGTCTTGCCGTCCACCTGTAGGTATAAACCGTTTGGGCAACTACAGCTATACCGCTGTTGGGTTTTGTTTGAGCACAGCAGGCACAAGTGTGAGCAACCTCCATTGTTGATAGAACAGTTTGAAACAGCTGAAGGAAAAAAAAATAATCGTGCTTAGAGTCACTTTCAAGGCAACACATTCTACTTCATTCATATTCGCACAGAGGGCTCACCAGCACAACAACAAAAACAACACGAACAGAAACAATGTGCAAAGATATATTTTTAGCATGTCACAAGCAAACTCGGAAAAGGAAATCCGACTTGTCCCATTTGGAGTTGAACCTATGACCGCATGAGTGTACCACTGAGGTACAGGTCTGGGGACTCGGGGAAGCAAGGCCATTAAACCCTCATTACTTACATGGCGCCGATCCAATATTGCACATTGCCTTACCGTGTGGCTGTCTTTGTGGATGGTAAATGTGTAAATCTCGTGGTGAAAAGGCCGTGTTCACCAGTACAGTAACGTTCATTCCAGTAAACTTGTTAGCTTTGTAGATTGTGGTCTCATCGATCCAGTACATGTAATCTTCAAACAGTGTTACAGATGAGGGATCTTTAATCCCTTGGTTGACTACTTCTCGTACATTATTTCCATCTAAGTCAGACTGTTTGATGACCTTCAGTTTAGCGTCAATCCAGTACAGTTTCTTGGTGGTGTAATCAATCGCCAGGTCCACTGGCCACTCCATGTGATTTCCGCTGATAAGAACCCGCCGGTCACTGCCATCCATGCTTGCTCGTTCAATCTTCGCCGGGTCTCCCCAGTCCGTCCAATACAAAACTCTAGAAAACAAAAAATGCAGGTTTAGAGAAATGTTTTGACTCTGGGCCACTTTATATTGTCACCTGCGTGGTTTCATTCATAGATAGAAAGCCTAAATGTCATCTGTATAGTAGAATAATAATAATAATAATAATAATAATAATAATAATAATAATAATAATAATAATAATAATAACAAGGGATTTATATAGCGCTTTACACAAGGCTCAAAGTGTTTTACAACACTTTTTGTGGGGGACTTTGCCAGACTGCTCATTACGGTACAAACTGCAGCCACACAGTTCACAATCTTATCATAGTGAATAGTAGGATACACAGGTGCCCCCATAACAGAATAAGTGATAGACCATCACACCGGGGACTACGTCCCCTACTCTTTCCGAACAGTGTGTGGGTTCTTTAACGTCAAAGAGATGGGACCTACGTTTATCGTCCTTATCCGAGAAGACTAGAAAGTCTAACCATTTACAGATGTCATTACAAAGGCAGCGCTTTCTTCTCAGTTATTTAAAGACCCTGAGTGTTGGTCCGGTCAAGGATTTGCACCCACAACCTCCTGCACAGTAGTCCCGTGCTCTAACAACTGAGCTAATCGGTCGGCAACACAAATTACCACATTAATGCACAAGATAAAAGAGGGGGTAAAGGTATACACCGAACGTTTATGTAATGTTTTGTGATGGCCAAGACATCAGTCTTGGGTGCAGGAGATTGGCGGGGGGGGGGGGAGGGGGTTAAGACGGCAGAGCGGGAGGGGGTTGTGTTTCGCTTTGGTTAATACGTACTAACCCTGCTGAAGGATCCAGAGCAAGAGCGCTGGGCTTTTCAATACCAGACGCGATCAAAGTACGACGGAAGGAACCGTCCAACTTGGAAACCTCGATAGCTCCTGGTTAGAAATAATAACATCTTTATATCAGGACTGGACACAAGCATGCTGTGGTTCCCATTTACAGGGAGTAATATGCAGGCATGAATATGTCTGCTTGCACTTTTTCAATAAACAAGACACAGGAACAAATCTCCCGAGTATTATCATATGATCTGTAATGGGAAAACAAAATGTACAAGCGAATAAAATCTATTGAAACCCCAAGAGTAAGAAATTATCTTCTAACGATTTAGTTCTTCTGTTGTACAACTCACCCTCCGCGGCCCAATAAATGTTCCGCCCAACCCAGTCCACCGCAATACAAGTTGCATCTCCCAGTCCGTGCTCCAGAACATTTTCGATTTTTGTAGCAGCGTTTTGCCCAATACGCGCCCGCTGTATTTTCCGAGCAGACACCTCTGTCCAGTAGATCATGCTCGTACTGCTATCGAAGTCTAAGGCGACGGCGTTTTGCAGATTCGGAACGGCGTTCTTGTATTCGGAGCCGTCGGTTCTGAGCTGACGAATATTCCTCCGATTACTGAATACCAAAACAGGAGCAGGACCTATAAAAAAATAAAATAATATGTTATAGCTTAACAAGAGGCTGTACCAGGACGACGTAGGTTCGACCTAAGAACCAACAAACTGACATTTTTACCTTACCTTAAGTGTCCTAACTTTGTCAGTAGCTGATCGTGCTGTTTCACCATTTGTTTTAAAGGTACCCGCTGAACAGTACAGAATGCATTATTTAAACAGTATGATACGTTTGTGGGAAACTATGCAGTGTGATCATTTTTGGAAAGGAACAGAATAGTACCTTTCCGAGGAACTATTTGTTACCGGGGCCAGCCCAAGGCTGGAACCGGTCATAAAATGCTGTATGTTCCTTTCTTTACTTCAACGTCTCGTTTTTACTAAAACTGGTGAAATCTTAGCATACATACCATCTGCTCGGCACTTCCTTCCATCTGGGTCCAGCTTGTAGTGATGAATACATGAACACTTGAAACTTCCTTTGGTGTTTTGACATAATTGGCTGCACATTCCAGGAATGTTACACTCGTTTATGTCTACAAAAATAAACAAAAACGTCTCAGGGAAGAAATGTTAAAGGGCAAAAAGAAATTTAGTTTCACTAGAGCGTTTTCACATGACGTCACAGCAGCCATATTGGTGTTCCAAAACAATGAAACGGCGGCCATGTTGGTGTTCCAATCTAATTCTCTGGGAGTTGAACTCTTTTCTTATGTAAAAACTTTCTTTTGTTCCAAAAAATTTGCATGGCTGCTGACCACGTGAGTGCAAACGCTCTAGTCGGTTATAAAGCTGTCAGGATTTGGGGGTATTGTACTTGGTATGGTTAGCCTTCGTTAGCAGTACAAATAGCGGTGGCTTTTCCTCCTTTGGGGGAGGGCGACGGAGCTTAGCCCCTTTAGCTCGCTGTCAGAACCCCTAGTTAGTCATATCGTTAATCTGGAAACTTTGGTATATCTTCTCAGCAGTTAAAGATTTAGCAAAATTCTTTTGAAGGCAGCATTTTCAACGATCCTCTGAGCACAACCGCCTGGCAGCGCATGCATCACTCACATATTCGTGCCCAGGCACTCACCTTGACAGCTCTTTTTATCGTCGGCCAGCTCAAACCCAGAAAAACAGGAGCAATAAAAACCTGTCTTGGTGTCATTACAGATATGTAAGCAGTGGCCATTGAAGGATTTACACTCGTTGATAACTAGAAATAATAAAGGGAATTAGTTAGCATCCAGAGGCATATGTTCGAACAACTCGTTAGTCATTCACTCACCCATCGTAACTCAATCGATCAATTTTCATGTCTTCCTGTCTACCTATCTATCTAGCAATACACAACTTATTCATTCCTTTACTTAACTCTCTGTCACTTCACTCAATGAATCAATCAATCACTCACTTCACCTTATATATTTAGCATCAAAGTCATCTCACCCCATATCACTCATTTAGACTCAGCTCATCACATCTCACCTGAAACACTCGCTTACTTACCACATATTACTCATTTACACCCACCTCACCACATCTCACCTGAAACACTCGCTTACTCACCTCATATCACCTATTTACACACACCTCACCACGTCTCACCTGAAACAATCGCTTACTCACCACATATCACTCATTTACACTCACCTCACCACGTCTCACCTGAAACACTCGCTTACTCACCTCATATCACTCATTTACACTTACCTCAACACGTCTCACCTGAAATACTCGCTTGCTCACCTCATATCACTCATTTACACTCACCTCAACACATCTCACCTCATATCACTTATATACACTCACCTCACCACGTCTCACCTGAAATACTCGCTTGCTCACCTCATATCACTTATTTACACTCACCTCACCACGTCCCACCTGAAATACTCGCTTGCTCACCTCATATCACTCATTTACACTCACCTCAACACATCTCACCTTTAACACTCGCTTACTCACCTCAAATCACATTTAATAACTACAGCTCACTCACTCATCCTCTAGTCAGTTTATTTTTACATGTACATTAATCTGGCAGTCAATCAAAAAGACAAAAACCGGTTCCACTCACAGCAGGTATGTTCATCCTCTCCGTGAGGACAGTCTGGGTGACGATCACAGACCTGGCTGTTATCAATACAAACAACTCCGCTACCACACTGGAAACGACCAGCTGCACAGACTGATGATGGATTGGTGGCTGTTTGAAAGAAGGTGACAAACTTGAGATTTTCTTCTTTATTCACCTCTAACAACCTCTTTGTTCGCTTTAAAGCTTCAGCTCTTTTAATTCACTTTCATTTTAAACACTTTCATTTTAAACACTTTCATTTTAAACACAGCGCAAACGTTTCAATATATTTTAAGCATCACCACCAACAGTTGATCAGTTATTTTAACAAGACATTGAGGAGTCCCAGTTGAGAACAAGGATGCGAAGGGCCCGGGGTGGTACTCCCCTAAATTTCAGATTGGTGTGTGCCGCGAAGGGTCTTAAACCCTGACTCTATTTAAGGACAAAACAAACGAAAATTGATACCCTATTTAAGGCCCAAACCCGAAAATGACACCCTATGCAAGGGAAAAACAAATAGAACAAAAAACTATCCAAACTAGAAATAGCTTGAACGGGTCAACTTAACGGACTTCGTTCCTGTAATTTTACTTGAAGTTAGCATCAAGCATAGTATAGAAGACTAAGCCTACTTAACGCCACGGAAAAACACAATCTTAATAAAATCGCTTTGCTAATACTTTGACTTTAACAGATCATATGTTTTCCACGTAACTGGGTATTTACGCACGGCTATTTTAGCTGATACAATTTAGGCACCCTATCTAAGGATCACACCGGAAACACTATGAAAACATGGGCAAAAATGATACCCTAGTTAAGGATGGAGAACCTCAAAAACGATACCCTATCCCGCGGCACATACCTATATAGCCATATATGGGAGTACCCCCCCCCCACCCCCGGGCGGCGAAGGGCAGCTTTTGTGATTTGTAATAAAGTTGTTTTGCCACAAAAAGCTCAGAACTTAAAATATAGCAATAATGACTGTCCTGTTTCCTTGCTGCTACTGAGACTTTTCAGATGCTTCCTTATTTTATTTATATTTTACAATTTATAATTTATATAGCGTAGTGTGGTTTATTTCTTAACCAAAATATTGTTTTTAACTTAGGTTTAGTTGAAACCGCCTCTTGAAACACAACGTGACGAAGACTGTTCCTCGCGTTACTTACTATTATCCCTCGGGACAACACCCGCTTGCGTTGGTTCCGGCAGCGTTATCATTGTTGTTGGGGGTGGAGTGGTCGTTGTTGGAGTGGCTGGGTTTAAAGACGGTAGCCCAAAATGAGTTAGTACAAGATCAAGACAAAAGAAGAGTCCAGTTGGGTCACATGCAACTTATAAGAACGAGTATAAGCAACGTGCCTGAGAATATGAAATGTCGTAGCGGAGATTATGTCTGAACATAAAAAAATGTGAAACGTTTACATCACTGGCGTTCAGCAATTACGTGCCCCATACAGTAGTGACACCACATGTCTACCAAATCAATACCAGTGGAGTCGTTCAACCTTGCATGCGGGTTTCTGGTAAATCGAAAACGATTGCTTGCTGAAGTTTCGTGTGGCATAAAAAAAAACTTTCTAAGCTCTTATAAGAAGTGAGATAGCAGAGCTCCAAACTTTATATTGGAAGGTAAGGCACTCTATTCTGGGCTACTGTCCTGTCAGCCATAACAAGGTTTGACCATTTTCGCATCACTTCTTTTTCCTCAGAATTTTGTGTGCTTAGGTAAGATGTTCGTAGTGAAAACTGAAATGGGTGAAATATATTAGTGCTTAAAAGACAGGGAAATCTCTCTGCAAACAGGGCACTCCGAGCCAAACATTTAATGCTTTAAACATATCTATACAAAAATCTATCTGGAAGAATGGAAGTCAAATTGTTAAGACACTGTATGATCAGGTTACGCTGTGGTGGCGATGTATTACGAGGATCAACCTTTGCTTTGCTCTTTCAGTTTAGATGATTGCATTTTAAGTAGTACATGTCGTTTGGCGTATGAATGGCCATTATTACAAGAATTCACTAAGCAAGGTAAAACCCAAAAGTGAGGAACTTACGACAATTTCGCTCGTCGCTTCCTTCTCCACAATCATCGTTGCCATCGCAACGCTGACGGGCGGGAATGCACTTCTGATTTCCGCAAGTGAATTCGCTAGTGGTGCAACCAATGTTTCCTAATATTTGAAAATCATATAAATGTTACCAGAGAATCACAGGGGCATGAGGCAAAACTGATAGCGATAGAAAAGAGTGAAAGAGAGAAACACTGAATGAGTCAAGGCACGTCTCCGAGAGTGAGAAAGTTTTACTCAAGGTTTGACTGTGGGAGTTGAAGGGTTAAACGTTAGAACCACAATGTTTGCCTTAAGATTTGATTTGAGGAGTGAAAAGGCTCAAAGTTAAAGGCCCTTGTGTGACTTAAGATTTAACCTGGGAGTGTAACGACGTCTTCAAAGATAGAACCACATTGTATGACTCAAGGACTGTCTGTGAGGTGAAAGTGATGAACTATGAGCAACATAGCAAAACTCAAGGTTTGATTCTAGCAGTAAAAGGCTTTAAAGTTAGAGTAACATTGTATGACTCAATGTTTGACTCTTCATGGTAGTGAAAGGAAATATTGTTGACAAATACACCACTTACCACAGCTCAACTCGTCACTTCCATCCTTGCAGTCCTTATCGCCGTCACAAATCCATCTGCTGTGAATACATTTGCTTCGGTCAGCACACAGCCATTCACTCTTTCGACACACCAAGGGGGGAGGTGTCGTAGAAACAGGAGCTAAAAAATGGAAGAAATTACTCAGTAATTTTTTGGATATTATTCTTTCCCTTTCATAACCATAAAAAATATTTTCACAGAAAGAACATACATGGACTGGCTAGAGGAGTTGAAAGAGCTTGTAAAAAATCGCACATCTTGAATTTGGGTTCACTATTAAGGGACATAATGGCTTTCCAAAAAAACTGCATAAATTTGAGTTGACAAAAGCGCCACCGTGTCCATATCTCCGATATAACTTAGCGCGTTTCTAAACTAGGCCACACATAAGATATTTACTCAGTCCTTCGGCCTCAGATTTCTAGGGATACTTGACAATCCCAGTCGTTTTAAATATACATTTGTGATATACACTATCTGTGGCGCCATCGGAGACTATTGATAACGTTCACCACTGGAAGTGAGACAACAGTTTATAAAAACAAAGTCTCCTTCAAGGATGGAGTTTGACTTTTCATAGCCCTTGTCACTTACAGGTGCAGTCTTTCTCATCTGAACCGTCAATACAGTCTTCGTAACCATCGCAAACGTTTATTCTTCTCACACATTTCTTGCTTTTCTCGCATGTGAACTCCGCTGATGTACAATTTCTAGTACCTGGCCAATTTAAGAGGAAGTACGGTAAAACAACCATCACTTATTGGATAATTAAAAAATTTTTTCATGAAAACCGATTGATCTTAACGAAGCCAAACGAACGTTAAAACCTATAACTTGTATGGGTAGGGTGGATACGGGGAATATGCGATCGCGACTGGTACGCACCAGCTGGGGGCTGTTTCGTATGGGTTGAGTGGGTAAGGGCAATGTTTGGGATAGGGTAGAACGCACTTGTTGCGGAACACTTTCGCACGGGTGGTGAGGGGAGTAAATTTTCAATATACTTACCACAGTTGTGTTCGTCTGTCTCGTCAGGACAGTCTGGGTCGGAGTCACATCTATAATCTGCACTAATGCATACACCATTTCCGCAACGAAACTCTGCTTGTGAACACGTGGTTTCTGAAATACAACACCAACAATATTAATTAGATTTTCATTCAGGTAAACTTGTTCTCGACAAAAAGTAAACCCAAATAAGAAAGAAAGAAGCAACAGCCACACACACAAAGAAAATGGCTGGCTGTTTCGTCAGGGAGGCTTTAAGATAACAGAGCCAATTCCAAGCTCACATAACGCAGTGTCAAGGTTTGCCATTTGTGGATAAGAGACTGAACAATCACTATTCGTTAGAAAGCTACTGAACAGCGTTGTCAAAATTGCTGCGGTTTGAATTTTAAAATCGCATTTTTTTCGATACATTTTAGAGTACCGTACACATACAAGCAAAGGGTCGAATACAGTGTGGAAGAATAGATGGTTTTTCCTTGATTTACTTACTACAATTCCTCTCGTCACTCCAGTCACCGCAGTCGTTGTCTCCGTCGCATTTCAATCGCTCGTCAACACAGTTTCCATTAGCGCATGTCAAGTCTGATGGAGTGCAAGTATTTGAACGAGGAGCTGCGAAAACGACGGAGGAGTTAATTATACAGAGCGATGTCTGAGATCACCCTAAACTTGGTAGTTTTGCTTGTTGCGTGGATGACCCATAGTTGAATGATCGGAACAAAACTGAGTAGAATTAAGAGAAGTGAAAGAAGAGCAAAGAATGAAAATAAACGCCCTAGCTCCTCTTTCCCGTTAAGTCTTTCCCGCATGCCTCTCTACGTTCACCAATTTCCTTCCTTTCGGTTCCGTAATCACTTGTTTCCACTTTCTAGTCCCAAAATTCCGCGCAACTGTTGTGCTTTCGTATAGGAATTGAACATCATCTTACGCTGGCTGTTTCCAGCGTGAAAATAAGATGGCGACCGATCATAACTCGTAAGGAACAAGAAGAAATGGGGGGAGGGGGCGTGGATAGAATAATTTGGGAGGATTTTTGACCCTCTACATCTTGGTGCTTAGGGACGGACCATTAGAAAAGTGATGGGGGGGGGGGGGGGTGGGAAAAAAAAAACAAAAAAAGTTCATGCAAGGGAAAATGCCAAGAAAAAAATTAATGCAAAGAAGAAGGTAAAAAAAATTCATGCAGAATTAAGGAAGGTCCAATTGTGACTTTTTCACACGTAGTAAAAAAAATTCGTGCAGAGGGGTTCACCTGAAAAAAAAAATTCCTGCACAAGCAGTGAGCGAAAAAAAAATTCGTGCAAGCTGAAAATTCCCCACCCCCCCCCCATCACTTTTCTAATGGTCCGTCCCTTAGTGGTGACAGTCTCAAAGCAATTAATTGTTGTGGTATTTCTGTAGATGTTGATACTTACGACATCGTGGGCCGGTATCTGTGGCTTCATCGCTCAAGTCCCCACAGTCATTGGCTCCATCACAAACCCAGTTCCTGGCTATACACATTCCCGATGCGCACGTGAATTCGTTGGTCGGATGGCAAATTCTGGTAGCTGAAAGGGAAACTTTGTTAAGTCGAAGTCTATATGAACTGGTCAGATTGGAGAGGGTTCACTCTTGAGACCACTGCAAAACCAGCCAGAGAAAATAGACAGTACAGTCTCAGGTTTTTCCTTCTTCCGCCCCTTTCCACTCCACCCCACCCACCCACCCTCCAACATTTTGTTGATGTAATAATCATAATAAATAATTATAATAATAATAATAATTAGTATATACCACACAAGTGAACAGTGCATTTCGAGCGTTCTGATTGGTTTACTCGGAGGTGATTAGCAAAGTACTATTCACCTCCGAGCAACCGCAGAGAGACAAAACGGCCTCCCGTTTCGGTTTCCGAAGAGGAAATTATTTGAATAAACCCTAGTTATTTAGCTTGTGTGGTATATACCAAAACAATTATTCACCTCAGTGTCGGTGAAAATTGCTTCGCGGCTCGGTAAATATCCACCACCTATTCACCTCCACTTCGAAGAATAATTGTTAACTATTATCATGATTATACAACAAATAATAGTAATGATAATAAGGAAAATGCAAGCTCCAGTGAAAGACCTGTTTATAGTCGCATCTTTTATATTCATAATATGAAAAAGAATCGCTTATGATAACACATCATCGTGTCAGAATGATACCTCGGGAATTTTGCGACCGAATATAGTACGTGGAAGCGGGTTTATGTGGTTACTAAAGGACAAGCTAATGCACTCGTATAGTCCGGGTGTTCATTGTATAATCGTGCTCCTAGTCCTTGCTCCTGTATGTTTAAAGCAGACCACCTTAAAGCAACTGACGTAAAAACGAAATGCTTCAACTAAATTCTCAGCACAATCACTTGCCAGTGGCTGTGGTTTGTATTTTGGTGAGATGCACACGGTGTGTGCCGGGTCATTTCGGGCATGAACGTGTCCGTGGTCATTATCAACCGATGTTCGCAACAACCGAGCTTATTCAAGAGTAAATATGTCAGGTGTGCGTCAAGACAGTTCAAACTATTCACTATGTTGGGAAGTTACCCATCACACGGCAGTTACCCGTATTACCCGGTTGTCTGTTGAGCCGCATTGTAGTGTAACTTCTATAAATATTCCCTTGAGCCCCCTTTTGTCTTGCGCTCTGTTACTACGTAACGCAGAGCCAGCAGTGGAGGCGACGTTAACCTCCCACGCAGACGTTGTTAGGGGTTCGTCGTCACTCGCTCCTGCCCCACGAAGCTTCGTGGGGCAGGAACGAGT